>CM038673.1:696367456-696725617 GCA_021605145.1 Aegilops bicornis | reverse complement strand
CTTTCTTTCTCCTCAACCTATCTCCATTGGATGGACTTACGAAAGAATAATATCTAATCTCCCAATCGCGGTTAGGATCCCATGAACCAGGAGCGCTTGACACGGTTCCTCGATCTTCCTCTTTGGAGGCATGGTCATGGCTTTCATTCATTCATTTCATTCTTTGTTACATTGTGGAATCGAACCACTCAAAGGATTTAGAGTCCTTTTACCAACCAGTCAGAACCAATATTTCTCTGTTATATTCTGTTTTTTCTTTGTCAGCTAGCACAATTTGGATTTCGAGTCCAATGCGCTAAACAAGGAATCTCCCCATGGTGTTACTTCACTTGAGAGGGAAGGAAGTAACTTGGTGAAGGCCGGCGGTGAGTTGGGCCCCCACTACAACCTCATGGCAGACAAGGACAACCGGCATTTCGTCAGAGGAGAAAGATTCTGAGGCCGGTTGCTTCCGAGAGGAAAAAAACCTTAAGTCCGAACGAGGAAGAAGGCGGGAGAGAAAGACGAAGTATAGGAGTCAAACAACAAGGCTAACTCAAATTGACTAAAACTTATGAAGGCAGCCTGGAATAAGGATGACAATTTTATCTATGGGTACGGGTACCACGGATACCGTACCCACATGGGCAGAATATGTGCATAATTTTATACCCGGTGGGTAGTACATGTACTCTGCCCGTTAAGTCATGGATAGGGCAGGGGTATAGCCTTGTATCCCTGAATATACTCATACCTTATATATTTATACTAAAATATTACTTTTCAGATGTTATTTGGTGAAGTGTGTCATAAGCTTATGAAGTTGTCATCGATTGTTAATTTAAATTGAGATAATTGTCTTGTACTATATATCTGTTATTGAGTTGAGCTATATTTTTTTTGTCAAATTCGCTATGGTTGAATATAAAATTGTGAATAACTTATACTGTTTGGTCAACCAGTTAAGTAACCAATGGTATGGGTACATGTCAGATATGGGTATGGGTAAAATTTCATATCAATGGATACAAATATGTGTAGAATTTTATATTCATTGACTACACGTGTATGGGTATGGTATTGCTTTAACCGCCTCATACTTTATCTATTGTCATCCTTAGCCTGAAGCGTTTTGTGTCATGAGGGGCAGGGGGCACCAACTCTTTCACCGCACCTACTCTTTTTTTTCTTCTCGCTTTTGTATTTGAATCTCTTAGACCAAAAGTCCAAATTAAATTTCGCTTGCATTTTCGTGTTTTCTATGAAAGGGCTTTGAAATGAAACCCATTTTAAATATGTTTTTAAAATTTCATCAAGTTTCAGCTACTAAAACTTAAACTTAACGCTAGAAGCGAACAATATAATCATCAAGCTTCAGAAATTCAAAACTTAAAACATGCGAGAAATCCCATGAGTTTTAATCATTAAGTTCGAAACATTCAAATTTAAAACATATGGAGAATCCCTCGATTTAGTGGATCGCATACTGTCTGCTTCCACACCAGTGCGCCTTGTGGATGTTTGCTAAACGACCCCTAATTAAACAAAGAAGACTCCTTTTTAATTTATTCATCGCACGGAATGGAAATGGAATCGCAGGTGGCAACTCTGTGCTGCCCCCACGAAGACCAGGGTTGACACATTGACACACACACATCAGGAGTACACAACACGCACTCACACCGACTGACCCAACCAACTACCACCAACCACACACACACACGGAACACTTTATTCCACGAAGAAAGAAACAAATATCCAGACGTACGCATTGCAGGCCACCCAAATCGCTCCGTGATTTATTTGTTCCTTTCCTCCGGACGGCCGGCCGGCTGTCGCCTGCATGGCCGCCCGCCCGGCCACGCGCCTACTCGATGCCGTACTTCTTCTTGAGCAGGCCGATGAAGTCGTACACCTTGTCCGGCGAGTAGAGGCTCTTGGCGACGCTCTCCCGCTCGCCGCACCGCTTGGCCCACGCCGCGACCTTGGGCGCCACCTCCGGCAGGCTGAACTCGCCGTACCTCTCGTAGCTGTGGAACCAGGCCGTGAAGGGCGCGAAGGCGGCGTCGACGAACCCGAACGTCTCGCCGCCGAAGAAGGGCTTGTCCCCGAGCGCGCCGTCGAGGGTCTTGAGGATGTCCAGCATCTCGGCGCGCGCCTGCGCCTGCGGCTCCCCCTTGAGCTTCCAGAGGCGGGAGCCGCAGTCGTAGACCTTCTTGTCGACGTAGTCGGCCCAGAAGCGGGCCTGCGCGCGCGCGTAGGGGTCGGAGGGGAGGAGGGCCGGTGCGTCCGGGAAGGCGTCCTCCAGGTACTGGAGGATGATGAGGGACTCGTTGACGGGGCGGCCGTCGTGGAGGAGCACCGGGATCTTCTTGTGCACCGGGTTGGCGCGGAGGAGGCGGTCGCTCTTGCCGGCCATCAGGTCCTCCTCCGCGTACTCGTAGGGCAGGCCCTTCTCGGCCAGCGCGATGCGCACGCGCTGCCCGAACGGGCTCACCCAGAAGTCCAGCAGCACCAGACCCTTCTCGCCCGCCATTGCTCCTGGTTGCTTTGGATCTCGATCGATTTGTGCTTGTGTTTGTGCTTGTGTAAGCTGTGTGGGTGATGAGTGAGGATGAAGATGAGGTGAGAGGATTTATATAGGGGAGAGGGGAGGGTGGGATCGTGTGTGGAACAGTCTAGTAGTAGTACGTTTTGACTGGAACTTGTGAGAGAAGATCGAATCGAGCGGGTGGTGTACGTACCGGCTGGAGGATTCTGGGCCTTCGTTCGCTCGCCCGGTGTGTCACCGCTTGCGTCACGTACGGTGCGCGCGGGAAGCGAGGGATTCCCGGCACGAGGGCATGGGACGGCATGGCACGTCTCTGTGAGTGGGATGAGTGGCTGGCTGGCTGGGAGGCCACACCGCGGGCTGCGGGCACGTCGGCGGAGAAGATCGGTGATCCTGGGATTGGGGAAAAGATGTGATATGGGGTGACGACATCAAAAGGCGCTGCTAGCCTAGTATCGCAATTGCATTTAATTTTGCGGGCAAAGTGGTTATTTTTGGTTTGATGCCAAGATTCGACGTTGCGAATCGAAAGTTACCCAAAAGTTAGCAAAGCAAATTTCTGAGAGATGGGTGAGAACTATAGTTGGTAGCCAACCAATTTTTTAGACCTGTCAACAATTAAGAGCAACTTCAATGATAGAACCTATTTCGCTTACCCACGCCCTGTTTCGGTTTGCCGAATAAAAAGTGGTACCAACGCTACCGACTCAAACCCAAATCTCGTCCGCCTGGCATCCGCGCCGACTCATTTCCGGCCTAAAATTATGCCTGAAATGGGTCGACGCGGACGCGCCGCACGTCTCCTCGGAGTTCGCCGCGGCCCCACCTATAGGCCAGCCAACTACCGCCCGTCATCTTATTTATGACGACCACCGACAGAGGGCCCACTAGTCAGCCAGTGGAAGCGTTCTTTTTTAAGCACGCGTGCGGCGGGGGCCGGCTTCATCCACTTCCGTCCACATCTGGCCCCCACCACTCCCTTTGCTTCCTCGTCGGCGACAGCAAACCCTAACGTGCCATGGGACTCTTCGGCATCACCAGCGGCAAGGGCAAGGGCACGCCTGGCGCCTCGTCCTCCCGTGCTCCTGCCCCCCTCCTCCTCCGGCACCAGCGCGTTTCCGCCCCGGTCGTCGGCGCCTGCACATCCCGGTGCACCAAGCGCGATGGCACTGGGAGTACAGGCAGCCGCTGCCCTACCCCAATGTCACGCTGTCGCACCACTGGCATCTGGATCCGGACTGGATCCCGGTGCCGGCGGTTCCGCGGACCCAGCGGGCGCATGACGAGGAGGTGCGCAGGCGTCGCGTGCAGCTCACGCCGGAGCTGCGGCAGATGCCGGAGTACGCCGACGACTCTGCCAACTGGGAGGCTTGGTTTGCCCTCGAACACGAGAAGCAACGACGTTCAGGCGTCGACGTTGTCCCCCGCTGTTTCCTCCGCCGCCCACGCGGGTAGAGCCGGACGAAATGGAGGCCGAGGCGGAGTACCAAGCCGCCCTCGAGGAGGCCCTGCATCACGCGCTGGAGGCTAGCCGTCTCGAGGAGGATGCGCATTGGGATGGGCTGGAGCAAGCCCTTGCCATGTCGGCGGCGGAGGACTCCGTCCACACCCCGCTCTTCGTCCCGCCATCGCCATCGCCGGCGCTTGCGGAGCCAAAGCCGGAGCCGGAGCCGACGCGAAAGCGCTCCCTGCCTCCACCCACTTGGCCGGAGGAGGCTGATAACCCACAAATGTAGGGGATCGCAACAGCTTTTGAGGGTAAAGTATTCAACCCAAATTTATTGATTCGACACAAGGGGAGCCAAAGAATATTCTTGAGTATTAGCAGTTGAGTTGTACATTCAACCACACCTGGATAACTTAGTATCTGCAGCAAAGTATTTAGTAGCAAAGTAATATGATAATAAAGGTAACGGTAGCAAAAGTAATCTTTTTGGGTTTTGTAGTAGCTGTAACAACAGCAACGGAAAAGTAAATAAGCGAAGAACACTATGTGAAAAGCTCGTAGGCAATGGATCAGTGATGGATAATTATGTCGGATGTGATTCCTCATGTAATAGCTATAACATAGGGTGACACAGAACTACCTCCAGTTCATCAATATAATAATGTAGGCATGTATTCCGTAAATAGTCATACGTGCTTATGAAAAAGAACTTGCATGACATCTTTTGTCCTACCCTCCCGTGGCAGCGGGGTCCTAGCGGAAACTAAGGGATATTTAGGCCTCTTTTTAATAGAGAAACGGAACAAATCATTAGCACACAGTGAATACATGAACTCGTCAAACTATGGTCATCACCGAGAAGTATCCCGATTATTGTCACCTCGGGGTTGTCGGATCATAACACATAATAGGTGACTATATATATACTTGCAAGATAGGATCAAGAACACACATATATTCATGAAAACATAATAGGTTCAGATCTAAAATCATAGCACTCGGGCCCTAGTGACAAGCATGAAGCATAGCAAAGTCATAGCAACATCAATCTCAGAACATAGTGGATAGTAGGGATCAAACCCTAACAAAACTAACTTGATTACATGATAAATCTCATCCAACCCATCACCGTCCAGCAAGCCTACGGTGGAATTACTCACGCACGGCGGTGAGCATCATGAAATTGGTGATGGAGGATGGTTGATGATGATGACGGCGATGAATCCCTCTCTCCGGAGCCCCGAACGGACTCCAGATCAGCCCTCCCGAAAGAGATTAGGGCTTGGCGGCGGCTCCGTATCGTAAAACGCGATGAAACTTTCTCTCTGATATTTTTCTCCGCGAGACGGAATATATGGAGTGGGAGTTGAGGTCGGCGGAGCCTCAGGGGGCCCACGAGACAGGCGCGCCCTCACCCTCGTGGATGTGGTGTGGGCCCCTGGTCTTGATTCTTCGCCAAGATTTTTATATTTTTCAAAAAGTGCCTCCGTGGATTTTCAGGACATTCCGAGAACTTTTGCTTTCTACACATAAAACAACATCATGGCAGTTCTGCTGAAAACAACGTCAGTCCGTGTTAGTTTCATTCAAATCATGCAAGTTAGAGTCCAAAACAAGGGCAAAAGTGTTTGGAAAAGTAGATACGTTGGAGACGTATCAACTCCCCCAAGCTTAAACCTTTGCTTGTCCTCAAGCAATTCAGTTGAAAAACTGAAAGTTATAAAGAAAAACTTTTACAAACTCTGTTTGCTCTTGTTGTTGTAAACATGCAAAGCCAGCATTCTGGTTTCAGCAAATATCATGAACTAACCATACTCACAATAACACCCAGGTCTCACAATTACTCATATCAATAGCATAATCAGCTAGCGAGCCATAATAATAAAACTCGGATGACAACACTTTCTCAAAACAATCATAACATGATATAAAAAAATGGTATCTCGCTAGCCCTTTCTGAGACCGCAAAACATAAATGCAGAGCACCTTTAAAGATCAACGACTGACTAAACATTGTAATTCATGGTAAAAGAGATCCAGTTAAGTCATACCCAATATAAACCAACAATAATGAATGCAAATGACAGTGTGCTCTCCAGCAGGTGCTTTTTAATAAGAAGGGTGATGATTCAACATAAAAGTAAATAGATAGGCCCTTCGCAGAGGGAAGCAGGGATTTGTAGAGGTGCCAGAGCTCCATTTTAAAATAGAGATTGAATAACATTTTGAGCGGCATACTTTTGCTGTCAACGCAACAACTATGAGATGGTTGTATTTTCCATACTACATGCATTATAGGCAGTTCCCAAACAAAATGGTAAAGGTTTATACTGTTGGGGAACGTTGCAGAAAATAAATTTTTTTCTACGGTTTCACCAAGATCAATCTATGAGTTCATCTAGCAACGAGAGAGAGGAGTGCATCTACATACCCTTGTAGATCGTTAGAGCAAGCGTTCAAGAGAAAGGGGTTGAGCGAGTCGTGCTGTCGTGATCCAAATCACCGATGACCCTAGTGCTCAACGGACAGACCTCCGTGTTCAACACACGTCTGATTGGGAAGACGTCTCCTCCTTCTTGATCCAGCAAGGGGAAGGAGAGGTTGATGAAGATCCAAAGAAGACGACGGCGTGGTGGTGGATGCAAGAGCGATCTCGGCAGGGCTTCGCCAAGCGTCTGCGAGAGGGAGAGGTGTAGCAAGGGGAGAGGGAGGCGCCAAGAGCATGTGTGCGGCTGCCCACCCTCCCCCCTCTTTATATAGGCCTCCTAGGGGGGGCACCGTCCCTGGAGATGGGATCTCCAAGGGGGGCGGCGGCCAGGGGGTGGCTTCCCCCCCAAGCCAGGTGGAGGCGCCCCCACCCCTAGGGTTTCCCAACCCTAGACGCGCAGGGGGCCCAAGGGGGGGCACACCAGCCCACCAGGGGCTGTTTCCCCTCCCACTTCAGCCCATGGGGCCCTACGGGATAGGTGGCCCCACCCGATGGACCCCCCGGGACCCTTCTGGTGGTCCTGGTACAATACCGGTGACCCCCGAAACTTTCCCGATGGCCGAAACCTGACTTCCTATATATAATTCTTTACCTCCGGACCATTCCGGAACTCCTCGTGACGTCCGAGATCTCATCCAGGACTCCGAACAACTTTCGGGTTA
The DNA here is from genome assembly GCA_021605145.1 of Aegilops bicornis. Lineage (NCBI taxonomy): Eukaryota > Viridiplantae > Streptophyta > Magnoliopsida > Poales > Poaceae > Aegilops > Aegilops bicornis. The sequence continues at coordinate 696,718,490 of CM038673.1, read as the reverse complement.
CTGCATACTCATATCTCTACAACCCTAGCGTCACCAAACCTTAAGTGTGTAGACCCTACGGGTTCGGGAGACATGCAGACATGACCGAGACGCCTCTCCGGTCAATAACCAACAGCGGGATCTGGATACCCATGTTGGCTCCCACATCTTTGCTCGATGATCTCATCGGATGAACCACGATGTCGAGGATTCAAGCAACCCCGTATACAATTCCCTTTGTCAATCGGTACGTTACATGCCCGAGATTCGATCGTCGGTATCCCTATACCTCGTTTAATCTCGTTACCGGCAAGTCACTTTACTCGTACCGTAATGCATGATCCCGTGACCAGACACTTGGTCACATTGAGCTCATTATGATGATGCATTATCGAGTGGGCCCAGAGATACCTCTCCGTCATACGAGTGAAAAATCCAGTCTCGATTCGTACAACCCAATGCAGACACTTTCGGAGATACCCGTAGTGTACCTTTATAGTCACCCGATTCGTTGTGACGCTTTGGCACACCCAAAGAACTCCTACGGTATCCGGGAGTTGCACAATCGCATGGTCTAAGGAAATGATACTTGACATTTGGAAAAGCTCTAGCTAAACGAACTACACGATCTTTGAGCTATGCTTAGGATTGGGTCTTGTCCATCACATCATTCTCCCAATGATGTGATCCCGTTATCAATGACATCCAATGTCCATAGTCAGGAAACCATGACTATCTTTTAATCAACGAGCTAGTCAACTAGAGGCTCACTAGGGACACGTTGTGGTCTATGTATTCACACGTGTATTACGATTTCCGGATAACACAATTATAGCATGAATAATAGACTATTATCATGAACAAAGAAATATAATAATAACCATTTTATTATTGCCTCTATGGCATATTTCCAACAGTCTCCCACTTGCACTAGAGTCAATCATCTAGTTACATTGTGATGAATCGAACACCCATAGAGTTCCGGTGTTGATCATGTTTTTCCCTAGGGAGAGGTTTAGTCAACGGATCTGCTACATTCAAGTCCGTATGTACTTTACAAATATCTATGTCTCCATCTTGAACATTTTCACGAATGGAGTTGAAGCGACGCTTGATGTGCCTGGTCTTCTTGTGAAACATGGGCTCCTTGGCAAGTGCAATAGCTCTAGTGTTGTCACAGAAGAGTGCGATCGGCCCCGACGCATTGGGTATGACTCCTAGGTCGGTGATGAACTCCTTCACCCAGATTGCTTCATGTGCTGCCTCCGAAGTTGTCATGTACTCCGCTTCACATGTAGATCCCGCCACGTCGCTTTGCTTGCAACTGCACCAGCTTACTGCCCCACCATTCAAAATAAACACGTATCCGGTTTGTGACTTAGAGTCATCCAGATCTGTGTCGAAGCTAGCGTCGACGTAACCCTTTACTGACGAGCTCTTCGTCACCTCCATAGACGAGAAACATGTCCTTTGTCCTTTGAGGTACTTTAGGATATTCTTGACCGCTGTCCGGTGTTCCTTGCCGGGATTACTTTGGTACCTTCCTACCAAACTTACGGCAAGGTTTACATCAGGTCTGGTACACAGCATGGCATACATAATAGATCCTATGGCTGAGGCATAGGGGATGACACTCATCTCTTCTTTATCTTCTACCGTGGTCGGGCATTGAGCCGAGCTCAATCTCACACCTTGCAATACAGGCAAGAACCCTTTCTTGGACTGATCCATATTGAACTTCTTCAATATCTTATCAAGGTATGTTCTTTGTGAAAGACCTATGAGGCGTCTTGATCTATCCCTATAGATATTGATGCCTAATATGTAAGCAGCTTCTCCAAGGTCCTTCATTGAAAAACACTTATTCAAGTAGGCCTTAATGCTGTCCAAAAGTTCTATATCATTCCCCATCAAAAGTATGTCATCTACATATAATATGAGAAATGCTACAGAGCTCCCATTCACTTTCTTGTAAACGCATGAGCTTCTCCATAAGTCTGCATAAACCCAAACGCTTTGATCATCTCATCAAAGCGAATGTTCCAACTCCGAGATGCTTGCACCAGCCCATAAATGGATTGCTGGAGCTTGCATACCTTGTTAGCATTTTCGGTATCGACAAAACCTTTCGGCTGCATCATATACAGTTCTTCCTTAAGATAGCCGTTAAGGAATGCCATTTTGACGTCCATCTGCCATATCTCATAATCATAGTATGTGGCAATTGCTAACATGATTTGGACGGACTTCAGCTTCGCTACGGGAGAGAATGTCTCATCGTAGTCAACCCCTTGAACTTGTCGATAACCCTTAGCGACAAGTCGAGCTTTATAGATGGTAACATTACCATCTGCGTCCGTCTTCTTCTTAAAGATCCATTTGTTTTCTATCGCTCGCCGATCATCGGGCAAGTCTGTCAATGTCCATACTTCATTTTCATACATGGATCCTATCTCGGATTGCATGGCTTGAAGCCATTTGTTGGAATCTGGGCCCGCCATCGCTTCTTCATAGTTCGAAGGTTCACCGTTGTCTAACAACATGATTTCCAGGACATGTTTGCCATACCACTCTGGTGTGGAACGTGTCCTCGTGGACCTACGAAGTTCAGTAGTAACTTGATCCGAAGTACCTTGATCATCATCATTAACTTCCTCTTGATTGGCCAGGCACCACAGGAACATCTTCCTGAGCTGCGCTACTCACCGGTTCAAGAGGTAGTACTTCATCAAGTTCCACTTTCCTCCCACTTACTTCTCTCAAGAGAAACTCTTTCTCCAGAAAGGACCCGTTCTTGGTAACAAAGATCTTGCCTTCGGATCTGAGGTAGAAGGTATACCCAATGGTTTCCTTAGGGTATCCTATGAAGACGCATTTTTCCATTTGGGTTCGAGCTTTTCAGGTTGAAGTTTCTTGACATAAGCATCGCATCCACAAACTTTTAGAAACGATGACTTAGGTTTCTTCCCAAACCATAATTCATACGGTGTCGTCTCAACGGATTTAGACGGTGCCCTATTTAAAGTGAATGTAGCTGTCTCTAGAGCGTATCCCCAAAATGATGGCGGTAAATCGGTAAGAGACATCATAGATCGCACCATATGCAATAAAGTGCGATTACGACGTTCAGACACACCGTTATGCTGAGGTGTTCCAGGCGGCGTGAGTTGTGAAACGATTCCACATTTCCTTAAGTGCGTACCAAATTCGTGACTTAAGTATTCTCCTCCACGATCTGATTGTAAGAACTTTATCTTTCGGTCACGTTGATTCTCTACCTCATTCTGAAATTCCTTGAACTTTTCAAAGGTCTCAGACTTGTGTTTCATCAAGTAGACATACCCATATCTACTCAAGTAAATCGGTGAGAGTGAGAACATAACGATATCCTCCATGAGCCTCAACGCTCATTGGACCGCACACATCAAGATGTATGATTTCCAATAAGTTGGTTGCTCGCTCCATTGTTCCGGAGAGAACGGAGTCTTGGTCATTTTGCCCATGAGGCATGGTTCGCATGTGTCAAATGATTCATAATCGAGAGACTCTAAAAGTCCATCAACATGGAGCTTCTTCATGCGCTTGACACCAATGTGACCAAGGCGGCGATTACCACAAGTATGTGGGACTATCGTTATCAACTTTACATCTTTTGGTATTCACACTATGAATATGTGTAACATCACGTTCGAGATTCATAAAGAATAAACCATTGACCATCGGCGCATGACCATAAAACATATCTCTCATATAAATAGAACAACCATTATTCTCGGATTTAAATGAGTAGCCATCTCGTATTAAACGAGATCCAGATACAACGTTCATGCTCAAAGCTGGCACTAAATAACAATTATTGAGGTTTAAAACTAATCCATGAGCAAGCGTAGAGGTAGCGTGCCGACGGCGATCACATCGACCTTGGAACCATTCCCGACGCGCATCTTCACCTCGTCCTTCGCCAGTCTCCACTTATTCCGCAGCTCCTGCTTTGAGTTACAAATATGAGCAATGGCACCGGTATCAAATACCCAGGAGCTACTACGAGTACTGGTAAGGTACACATCAATTACATGTATATCACATATACCTTTAGTGTTGTCGGCTTTCTTGTCCGCTAAGTATTTGGGGCAGTTCCGCTTCAAGTGTCCGCTTCCCTTGCAATAAAAGCACTTTCGGTTTGAGGCTTGGGTCCATTCTTTGACTTCTTCCGGCAAGCTGTCTTGCAGGCGGCAACTCCCTTGCCGTCCTTCTTGAAGTTCTTCTTACCCTTGCCTTTCTTGAACTTAGTGGTTTTATTCACCATCAACACTTGATGTTCCTTCTTGATCTCTACCTCCGCTGATTTCAGCATTGAGTATACCTCGGGAATGGTCTTTTCCATCCCTGCATATTGAAGTTCATCACAAAGCTCTTGTAGCTCGGTGGAAGCGGCCGAAGGATTCTCATCAATAGCGTCATCCGGAGATTAACTCCCGGCTGAGTTAAGCGGTTGTGCAACCTGAACATTTTGAGTATGTGCTCCTTGTGAACTATTTTCCTCCATCTTACAGCTAAAGAACTTGTCGGAGACTTCATATCTCTCGACCGGGCATGAGCTTGGAAAACCATTTTCAGCTCTTGAACATCTCATATGCTCCGTGTTGCTCAAACGCTTTTGGAGCCCGGCTCTAAACTTTAAAGCATGCCGCACCGAACGAGGGAGTAATCATCAAGACGAGACTGCCAAGCGTTCATAACGTCTTGGTTCTGCAGGATGGGAGCTTCACCTAGCGGTGCTTCTAGGACATAATCTTTCTTTGCAGCTATGAGGATGATCCTCGACTTAGGACCCGATCCATATAGTTGCTGCCATCATCTTTCAGCTTGGTTTTCTCTAGGAGCAGCGTTGAAGTTGAGGTGGACATGAGCGTTGGCCATTTGATCTACAAGACATATCTGCAAAGGTTTTTAGACTAAGTTCATGATAATTAAGTTCATCTAATCGAATTATTTAATGAACTCCCACTCAGATTAGACATCCCTCTAGTCATCTAAGTGATACATGATCCGAGTCGACTAGGTCGTGTCCGATCATCACGTGAGACGGACTAGTCATCATCGGTGAACATCTCCATGTTGATCGTATCTTCCATCGACTCATGTTCGACCTTTCGGTCTCTTGTGTTCCGAGGCCATATTCGTACATGCTAGGATCATCAAGTTGACCTAAGTGTTTATGCGTGTGTAAATCTGTCTTACACCCGTTGTATGTGAACGTTAGAATCTATCACACCCGATCATCACGTGGTGCTTCGAAACAACGAACTTTCGCAACGCCGCACATTTAGGGGGGACACTTTCTTGAAATTATTATGAGGGATCATCTTATTTACTACCATCGTTCTAAGTAAACAAGATGCAAAAACATGATAAACATCACATGCAATCAAATAGTAGTGACATGATATGGCCAATATCATATAGCTCCTTTGATCTCCGTCTTCGGGGCTCCATGATCATCTTTGTCACCGGCATGACACCATGATCTCCATCATCATGATTTCCATCATCGTGTCTCCATGAAGTTGCTCGCCAACTATTACTTCTACTACTATGGCTAACGTTTTAGCAATAAAGTAAAGTAATTACATGGCGTTAAATCAATGACACGCAGGTCATACAATAATTAAGACAACTCCTATGGCTCCTGCCGGTTGTCATACTCATCGACATGCAAGTCGTGATTCCTATTACAAGAACATGATCTCATACATCACATATATATCGTTCATCATTCATCACAACTTTTGGCCATATCACATCACAATCGGATCTTTGCAAAAACAAGTTAGACGTCCTCTAATTGTTGTTGCATGTTTCTGATGGCTGCAATAGGGTTCTAGCAAGAATGTTTTCTTACCTACGTAAAAAGCCACAACGTGATTTGTCAACTTCTATTTACCCTTCATAAGGACCCTTTTCATCGAATCCGCTCCAACTAAAGTGGGAGAGACAGACACCCGCTAGCCACCTTATGCAACTAGTCCATGTCAGTCGGTGGAACCTGTCTCACGTAAGCGTACGTGTAAGGTCGGTCCGGGCTGCTTCATCCCACAATACTGCTGAAGCAAAATAATACTAGTAGTGGCAAGAAAGTTGACAACATCAACGCCCACAACAAGTTTGTGTTCTACTCGTGTAAAGAGAACTACGCATAGACCTGGCTCATGATGCCACTGTTGGGGAACGTTGCAGAAAAAAAAAATTCTACGGTTTCACCAAGATCAATCTATGAGTTCATCTAGCAACGAGAGAGAGGAGTGCATCTACATACCATTGTAGATCGCGAGCGGAAGCGTTCAAGAGAACGGGGTTGAGGGAGTCGTACTCGTCGTGATCCAAATCACCGATGATCCTAGTGCTGAACGGACATCACCTCCGCGTTCAGTATCAGTACGGTTGGGAAGACGTCTCCTCCTTCTTGATCCAGCAAGGGGGGAAGGAGAGGTTGATGAAGCTCCAGCAGCCCGACGACGTGGTGGTGGATGCAGTAGTGATCTCAGCAGGGCTTCGCCAAGCGTTTGCGAGAGGGAGAGGTGTAGCAAGGGGAGAGGGAGGCGCCAAGAGCATGGGTGCGGCTGCCCTCCCTCCCCCCTCTTTATATAGGCCTCCTAGGGGGCGCCGGCCTTGGAGATGGGATCTCCAAGGGGGGCGCCGGCCAGGGGGTGGCTGAAGGAAATATGCCCTAGAGGCAATAATAAAGTTATTATTTATTTCCTTATATCATGATAAATGTTTATTATTCATGCTAGAATTGTATTAACCGGAAACATAATACATGTGTGAGTATATAGACAAACAGTATGTCACTAGTATGCCTCTACTTGACTAGCTTGTTAATCAAAGATGGTTATGTTTCCTAACCATGAACAAGGAGTTGTTATTTGATTAACAAGGTCACATCATTAGTAGAATGATCTGATTGACATGACCCATTCCGTTAGCTTAACACTTGATCGTTTAGTATGTTAATGCTTTCTTCATGACCCATACATGTTCCTATAACTATGAGATTATGCAACTCCCGTTTGGGAGGAACACTTTGGGTGCTACCAAACGTCACAACGAATCGGGTGATTATAAAGGAGTACTACAGGTGTCTCCAAAGGTACTTGTTGGGTTGGCGTATTTGAGATTAGGTTTTGTCACTCCGATTGCCGGAGAGGTATCTCGTGCCTTCTCGGTAATGCACATCACTTAAGCCTTGCAAGCATTACAACTAATGAGTTAGTTGTGAGATGATGTATTACGAACGAGTAAAGAGACTTACCGTAACGAGATTGAACTAGGTATTGGATACCGACGATCGAATCTCGGGTAAGTAACATATCGATGACAAAGGGAACAACGTATGTCGTTATGCGGTTTGACCGATAAAAGATCTTCAGAGAATATGTAGGAACCAATATGGGCATCCAGGTTCCGCTATTGGTTATTGACCGATAATAGTTCTAGGTCATGTCTACATAGTTCTCGAACCCGTAGGGTCCGCACGCTTAACGATTCGATGACAGTTCATTATGAGTTTATAAGTATTGATGCACCGAAGTTTGTTCGGAGTCCCGGATGTGATCACGGACATGACGAGGAGTCTCGAAATGGTCGAGACATAAAGATTGATATATTGGAAGACTATGTTTGGACTTCGGAATGGTTCCGAGTGAAATCGGAATTTATCGGAGTACCGGAGGTTACCGGAACCCCCTGAACTACATGGGCCCATAGTGGGCCTTAGAGAAAAGGAGAAGGGGCAGCCCTAGGTGGCCTTGCGCCCCCCCTTTCCCTAGTCCTATTAGGACTAGGAAGGTGGGCCGCCCCTCTCTCTCTTCCCCTCCGGAATCCTAATCCAACTAGGATTGGAGGAGGAGTCCTACTCCCGGGAGGAGTAGGACTCCTTGCGCGCCTCCCCTTGGGCCGCCACCTCCCCTTGGCTCCTTTATATCACAGGCGGGGGCACCCCAAGACACACAAGTTGATCTACGGATCTTTCCTTAGCCGTGTGCGGTGCCCCTTCCACCATATTCCACTTCGGTCATATCGTCGTGGAGCTTAGGCGAAGCCCTGCGAGGAGAAGTCATATCGTCATGAGCTTAGGCGAAGCCCCGCGTCGGTGGAGCATCATCATCGCTACCACGCCGCCGTCGTCGACGGAACTCATCCTCCGACACTTTGCTGGATCGAAGTCCGGGATCGTCATCGAGCTGAACGTGTGCGAGAACTTCGGAGGTGCCAGACGTTCGGTGCTTGGATCGGTCGGATCGTGAAGACGACGACTACATCAACAGCGTTGTTATAACGCGCTTCGCTTTCGGTCTCACGAGGGTACATGGACGGACACTCTCCCCTCTCGTTGCTATGCCATCACCATGATCTTGCGTGTTCGTAGGAAAATTTTTGAAATTACTACGTTCCCCAACAGTGGCATCCGAGCCTGGTTTTATGCGTTGATGTCATATGCACGAGTAGAACACAAGTGAGTTGTGGACGATACAAGTCATACAGCCTACCAGCATGTCATACTTTGGTTCAGCGGTATTGTTGGACGAGACGATCCGGACCAACCTTACGCGTGCTCTTACGCGAGACCGGTTCCTCGACGTGCTTTGCACATAGATGGCTTGCGGAAGACTGTCTCCCCAACTTTAGTTGAACCGAGTGTGGCATACGCCCGGTCCTTGAGAAGGTTAAAACGGAGTCTATTTGACAAACTATCGTTGTGGTTATGATGCGTAGGTAAGAACGGTTCTTGCTCAGCCCGTAGCAGCCACGTAAAACTTGCAACAACAAAGTAGAGGACGTCTAACTTGTTTTTGCAGGGCATGTTGTGATGTGATATGGTCAAAACGTGATGCTATATTTTATTGTATGAGATGATCATGTTTTGTAACCGAAGTTATCGGCAATGGCGAGAGCCATATGGTTGTCGCTTTATTGTATGCAATGCAATCGCGATGTAATGCTTTACTTTATTACTAAGCGGTAGTGATAGTCGTGGAAGCATAAGATTGGCAAGACGACAACGATGCTACGATGGAGATCAAGGTGTCGCGCGGTGACGATGGTGATCATGACGGTGCTTGGCGATGGAGATCACAAGCACAAGATGATGATGACCATATCATATCACTTATATTAATTGCATGTGATGTTTATCCTTTATGCATCTTATCTTGCTTTGATTGACGGTAGCATTATAAGATGATCTCTCACTAAAAAATTATCAAGAAGTGTTCTCTCGAGTATGCACCGTTGCCAAAGTTCGTAGTACCCGGACACCACGTGATGATCGGGTGTGATAAGTTCTACGTCCATCTACAACGGTGCAAAACAGCTTGCACACGCGGAATACTCGAGTTAAACTTGACGAGCCTAGCATATAACAGATCTGGCCTCGGAACACGGAGACCGAAAGGTCGAACGTGAATCATATAGTAGATATGATCAACATAGTGATGTTCACCGTTGAAACTACTCCGTCTCACGTGATGATTGGACACGGTTTAGTTGATATGGATCACGTGATCACTTAGATGACTAGAGAGATGTCTGTCTAAGTGGGAGTTTTAATATGATTAATCAAACTTAAATTTATCATGAACTTAGTACCTGATAGTATTTTGCTTGTCTATGTTTGATGTAGATAGATGGCTCGTCTTGTTGTTCCGTTGAATTTTAATGCGTTCCTTGAGAAAGCAAAGTTGAAAGATGATGGTAGCAATTACACGGACTGGGTCCGTAACTTGAGGATTATCCTCATTGCTGCACGTAAAAATTACGCCCTGGAAGCACCGCTGGTGACAGCCTGCTGCAGATCTTTGAGCTGAAGTTATGAACGCGTCGGCAAAGCGTAGCTGATGACTACTCTATAGTTCAGTGTGCCATGCTTTACGGCTTAGAACCGGGTCTTCAACGACGTTTTGAACGTCATGGAGCATATGAGATGTTCCAGAGTTGAAGTTAATATTTCAAGCAAATGCCCGGATTGAGAGATATGAAGTCTCCAATAAATTCTATAGCTGCAAGATGGAGGAGAATAGTTACATCGGTGAGCACATACTCAAAATGTCCGGGTATAACAATCACTTAATTCAGCTGGGAGTTAATCTTCCGGATGATAGTGTCATTGACAGAATTCTCCAATCATCGCCACCAAGCTACAAGAGCTTCGTGATGAACTATAATATGCAAGGGATGACTAAGACAATTCCTGAGCTCTTCGCAATGCTAAAAGCTGCGGAGGTAGAAATCAAGAAAGAGCATCAAGTGTTGATGGTCAACAAGACCACTAGTTTCAAGAAAAAGGGCAAAGGGAAGAAGAAGGAAACTTCAAAAGGAACAGCAAGAAAGTTGTCGATCAAGAGAAGAAACCCAAGTCTGGACCTAAGCACAAATCGAGTGTTTTTACCGCAAGCAGACCGGACCTTTGAAGCGGAACTGCCCCAAGTATTTGGCGGATAAAAGGATGGCAAGGTGAACAAAGGTATATGTGATATACATGTTATTGATGTGTACCTTACTAGAGCTCGTAGTAGCACCTGGTATTTGATAATCGGTTACATTGCTAATATTTGCAACTCAAACAGGACTACGGAATAGACGAGCACCGGCAAAGGACGAGGTGACGATGCGTGTGGGAAATGGTTCCAAAGTCGATGTGATCGCGGTCGGCACGCTACCCCTACATCTACCTTCGGGATTACTTTTAGACCTGAATAATTGTTATTTGGTGCCAGCGTTGAGCATGAACATTATATCTGGATCTTGTTTAATGCGAGACGGTTATTGACTTAAATCAGAGAATAATGGTTGTTCTATTTATATGAGTAATATCTTTTATGGTCATGCACCCTTGAAGAATGGTCTATTCTTGTTGAATCTCGGCGGTAGTGATACACATATTCATAATGTTGAAGCCAAAAGATTCAGAGTTGATAATGATAGAGCAACATATTTGTGGCAATGCCGTTTAGGTCATATCGGTGTAAAACGCATGAAGAAACTCCATCTTGATGGGCTTCGGAATCACTTGATTATGAATCATTTGGTACTTGCGAACCGTGCCTCATGGGCAAGATGACCAAAACGCCGTTCTCCGGAACTATGGAGCGAGCAATGATTTATTGGAAATCATACATACCGATGTTTGTGGTCCAATGAATGTTGAGGCACGCCAAGTGGTATCGTTATTTTCTCACCTTCACAGATGATTTAAGCAGATATGGGTATATCTACTTAATGAAACACAAATCTGAAACATTTGAAAAGTTCAAAGAATTTCAGAGTGAAGTGGAAAATCATCGTAACAAGAAAATAAAATTCCTACGATCTGATCGTGGAAGAGAATATTTGAGTTACGAGTTTGGTTTACATTTGAAACAATGTGGAATAGTTTCAAGAACTCACGCCACCCGGAACACCACAGCGAAATGGTGTGTCTGAACGTCATAATCGTACTTTACTAGATATGGTGCGATCTATGATGTCTATTTCCGATTTACCGCTATCGTTTTGGGGTTATGCTTTAGAGACGGCCACATTCACGTTAAATAGAACACCGTCAAAATCCGTTGAGACGACGCCTTATGAACTGTGGTTTGGCAAGAAACCAAAGTTGTCGCTTTCTTAAAGTTTGGGGCTGCGATGCTTATGTAAAGAAACTTCAACCAGATAAGCTCGAACCCAAATCGGAAAAATGTGTCTTCATAGGATACCCAAAGGAGACTGTTGGGTACACCTTCTATCACAGATCTGAAGGCAAGATTTTCGTTGCTAAATTTGGATCCTTTCTAGAGGAAGAGTTTCTCTCGAAAGAAGTGAGTGGGAGGAAAGTAGAACTTGATGAGATAATCAGATTCTGCTCCCTTATTGGAAAGTAGTTCATCACAAGAAATGGTTCCTGTGGACAACTACACCAATTAGTGAGGAAACTAATGATGATGATCATGAAGTTTCAGATCAAGTTACTCTTGAACCTCGAGGGTCAACCAGAATAAAATACGCACAGTGAGTGGTACGGTAATCCTATTCGGAAGTCATGTTACTTGACCATGGCGAACCTACAAACTATGAAGAAGCGATGGTGAGCCCAGATTCGCAAAATGGCTGGAAGCCATGAAATCTGAGATGGGATCCATGTATGAGAACAAAGTATGGACTTTGGTTGACTTGCCCGATGATCGGCAAGCCATTGAAAATAAATGGATCTTTAAGAAGAAGACTGACGCCGATGGTAATGTAACTGTCTACAAAGCTCGACTTGTTGCGAAAGGTTTTCGACAAGTTCAAGGGGTTGACTACGATGAGACTTTCTCACCAGTAGCGATGCTTAAGTCTGTCCGAATCATGTTAGCAATTGCCGCATTTTATGATTATGAAATTTGGCAAATGGATGTAAAAACTGCATTCTTGAATGGATTTCTAGAAGAAGAGTTGTATATGATGCAACCGTAAGGTTTTGTCGATCCAAAAGGTGCTAACAAAGTGTGCAAGCTCCAACGATCAATTTATGGTCCGGTGCAAGCCTCTCGGAGTTGGAATAAACGCTTTGATAGTGTGATCAAAGCATATGGGTTTATATGCACTTTTGGAGAAGCCTGTATTTACAAGAAAGTGAGTGGGAGCTCAGAGCATTTCTAATATTATATGTGGACGACATATTATTAATTGGAAATGATATAAAATTTCTGGATGGCATAAAAGGATACTTGAATAAAAGTTTTTCAATGAAAGACCTCGGTGAAGCTGCTTACATATTGGGCATCAAGATCTATAGAGATAGATCAAAACGCTTAATTGGACTTTCACAAAGCACATACCTTGATAAAATTTTGAAAAAGTTCAAAATGGATCAGGCAAAGAAAGGTTTTTGCACGTGTTTGCAAGGTGTAAGATTGAGTAAGACTCAATGCCCGACCACAATGCAGAAGATAGAAAGAAAATGAAAGATGTTCCCTATGCTTCAGCCATAGGCTCTATCATGTATGCAATGCTGTGTACCAGACTGACGTATGCTTAGCTATAAGCTTGGCAGGAAGGTACCAAAGTAATCCAGGAATGGATCATCGACAGCGGTCAAGAACATCCTGAAATACCCGAAAAGGACTAAGGATATGTTTCGATATGGAGGTGACAAAGAGCTAGTCGTAGAATAGTTACGCCGACTAAGCTTTGACATCGATCCGGACGATTCTAAATCGCAAACCGGATACGTGTTTTTATTAAACGGTGGAGCTGTCGGTTGGTGCAGTTCTAAACAAAGCGCCGTGGCGGGATCTACATGTGAAGCGGAGTACATAGCTGCTTCGAAGCAGCAAATGAAGGAGTCTGGATGAAAGAGTTCATTTCCGATCTAGGTGTTATACCTAGTGCATCGGGACCGATGAAGATCTTTCCGTGACAATATCTTGGTGCAATTGCCTTGGCAAAGGAATCCAGATTTCACAAGAGGACCAAGCACATCAAGAGACGCTTCAATTCCATTCGGGACCAAGTCCAAGTGGGAGACATAGAGATTTGCAAAATACATACGGATCTGAATGTTGCAGACCCATTAACTAAGCCTCTTCCACGAGCAAAACATGATCAGCACCAAGACTCCATGGGTGTTAGGATCATTACTTTGTAATCTAGATTATTGACTCTAGTGCAAGTGGGAGACTGAAGGAAATATGCCCTAGAGGCAATAATAAAGTTATTATTTATTTCCTTATATCATGATAAATGTTTATTATTCATGCTAGAATTGTATTAACGGAAACATAATACATGTGTGAATATATAGACAAACAAAGTATGTCACTAGTATGCCTCTACTTGACTAGCTTGTTAATCAAAGATGGTTATGTTTCCTAACCATGAACAAGGAGTTGTTATTTGATTAACAAGGTCACATCATTAGTAGAATGATCTGATTGACATGACCCATTCCGTTAGCTTAACACTTGATCGCTTAGTATGTTAATGCTTTCTTCATGACCCATACATGTTCCTATAACTATGAGATTATGCAACTCCGTTTACGGAGGAACACTTTGGGTGCTACCAAACGTCACAACGAATCGGGTGATTATAAAGGAGTACTACAGTGTCTCCAAAGGTACTTGTTGGGTTGGCGATTTCGAGATTAGGTTTTGTCACTCCGATTGTCGGAGAGGTATCTCCAGCCTTCTCGGTAATGCACATCACTTAAGCCTTGCAAGCATTACAACTAATGAGTTAGTTGTGAGATGATGTATTACGGAACGAGTAAAGAGACTTACCGTAACGTAGATTGAACTAGGTATTGGATACCGACGATCGAATCTCAGGTAAGTAACATATCGATGACAAAGGGAACAACGTATGTCGTTATGCGGTTTGACCGATAAAAGATCTTCGTAGAATATGTAGGAACCAATATGGGCATCCAGGTTCCGCTATTGGTTATTGACCGAGAATGGTTCTAGGTCATGTCTACATAGTTCTCGAACCCGTAGGGTCCGCACGCTTAACGCTTCGGCGACAGTTCATTATGAGTTTATAAGTATTGATGCAATCAAGTTTGTTCGAGTCCCGGATGTGATCACGGACATGACGAGGAGTCTCGAAATGGTCGAGACATAAAGATTGATATATTGGAAGCCTATGTTTGGACTTCGGAATGGTTCCGAGTGAAATCGGAATTCCGGAGTCTTAGGGAGGTTACGGAACCCCGGAACTACATGGGCCCATAGTGGGCCTTAGAGAAAAGGAGAAGGGCAGCCCTAGGTGGTCGCGCCCCCCCTTTCCCTAGTCCTATTAGGGACTAGGAAAGGTGGGCCGACCCCTCTCTCTCTTCCCCTCAGAATCCTAATCCAACTAGGATTGGAGGAGGAGTCCTACTCCCGAGGGAGTAGGACTCCTTGCGCGCCCCCTTGGGCCGGCCACCTCCCCTTGGCTCCTTTATATACTGGGGCAGGGGCACCCCAAGACACACAAGTTGATCTATGGATCTTTCCTTAGCCGTGTGCGGTGCCCCTTCCACCATATTCCACTTCGTCATATCGTCGTGGAGCTTAGGCGAAGCCTCGCCGGAGAAGTCATATCGTCATGAGCTTAGGCGAAGCCCTGCGCCGGTGGAGCATCATCATCGCCACCACGCCGTCGTCTTGACGGAACTCATCCCCGACACTTTGCTTTGGATCGAAGTCCGGGATCGCCATCGAGCTGAACGATGTGCGTAACTCGGAGGTGCCGTGACGCTCGGTGCTTGGATCGGTCGGATCGTGAAGACGCATTTACTACATCAACCGCGTTGTTATAACGCTTCCGCTTTCGGTCTACGAGGGTACGTGGACGGACACTCTCCCCTCTCGTTGCTATGCCATCACCATGATCTTGCGTGTTCGTAGGAAAATTTTTGAAATTACTACGTTCCCCAACAGTGGCTTCCCCCCAAGCCAGGTGGAGGCGCCCCCACCCCTAGGGTTTCCCAACCCTAGGCGCAGGGGGGCCCAAGGGGGGCGCACCAGCCCACCAGGGGCTGGCTCCCCTCCCACTTCAGCCCATGGGGCCCTCCGGGATAGGTGGCCCCACCCGGTGGACCCCCCGGGACCCTTCCGGTGGTCCCGGTACAATACCGGTGACCCCCGAAACTTTCCCGATGGTCGAAACCTGACTTCCTATATATAATTCTTTACCTCCGGACCATTCCGGAACTCCTCATGACGTCCGGGATCTCATCCGGGACTCCGAACAACTTTCGGGTTACTGCATACTCATATCTCTACAACCCTAGCGTCACTGAACCTTAAGTGTGTAGACCCTACGGGTTCGGGAGACATGCAGACATGACCGAGATGCCTCTCCGATCAATAACCAACAGTGGGATCTGGATACCCATGTTGGCTCCCACATGCTCCTCGATGATCTCATCGAATGAGCCACGATGTCGAGGATTCAAGCAACCCCGTATACAATTCCCTTTGTCAATCGGTACGTTACATGCCCGAGATTCGATCGTCGGTATCCCAATACCTCGTTTAATCTTCAAGCTATCGCAAGTCACTTTACTGCATACCGTAATGTATGATCCCGTGACCAGACACTTGGTCACATTGAGCTCATTATGATGATGCATTACTGAGTGGGCCCGTAGATACCTCTCCGTCATACAGAGTGACAAATCCGGTCTCGATTCGTGCCAACCCAATGACACTTCGGAGATACCCGTAGTGTACCTTTATAGTCACCCAGTTACGTTGTGACGTTTGGCACACCCAAAGAACTCCTACGGTATCCGGGAGTTGCACAATCTCATGGTCTAAGGAAATGATACTTGACATTTGGAAAAGCTCTAGCTAAACGAACTACACGATCTTTGAGCTATGCTTAGGATTGGGTCTTGTCCATCACATCATTCTCCCAATGATGTGATCCCGTTATCAATGACATCAATGTCCATAGTCAGGAAACCATGACTATCTGTTGATCAACGAGCTAGTCAACTAGAGGCTCACTAGGGACACGTTGTGGTCTATGTATTCACACGTGTATTACGATTTCCAGATAACACAATTATAGCATGAATAATAGACTATTATCATGAACAAAGAACTATAATAATAACCATTTTATTATTGTCTCTAGGGCATATTTCCAACATATACTCCCCCAACCACCAACAAGCATCAATCCATGGCTTGCTCGACACAATGAGTGCCTCGAACTAACAACAGCCTTGGGGGAGTTTTGTTTAATTATTTTGATTTGCTTTGATCTTTTTGGATCATGGGACTGGGCATCCCAGTTACCGGCCCTTTCTCGTGAATGAGGAGCGGAGTCCACTCCTCTTGAGAATAACCCACCTAGCATGGAAGATATAGGCAGCCCTAGTTGAAACATGAGCTGCTCGAGCATACAAAACAGAATTTCATTTGAAGGTTTGGAGTTTGGCACATACAAATTTACTTGGAACGGCACGTAAATACCGCATATAGGAAGGTATGGTGGACTCATATGGAATAACTTTGGGGTTTATGGAGTTTGGATGGACAAGCAGTATTCCCGCTTAGTACAGGTGAAGGCCAGCAAAACACTGGGAAGCGACCAACTGAGAGAGCGACAACAGTCATAAACATGCATTAAAATTAATTTACACCGAGTACAAGCATGAGTAGGATATAATCTACCATGAACATAAATATCATGAAGGCTATGTTGATTTGCTTCAACTACATGCGTGAACATGTGCCAAGTCGAGTCACTCAATTCATTCAAAGGAGGATACCATCCCATCATACCACATCATAATCATTTTAATAGCATGTTGGCACGCAAGGTAAACCATTATAACTCATAGCTAATTAAGCATGGCATAAGCAACTATAATCTCTAAATGTCATTGCAAATATGTTTACTTCATAATAAGCTGAATCAGAAACGATGAACTCATCATATCTTATATTTACTAATTAGAAGCACCATACGAGCCTCCACGTTAATCCTTAAAACTACTATAAAATAACCATTAGATCTGAATTATGCGTCTAGGATTAAACGAGATAGGAAGCGTCTAGGATTAAATGAGATAGGAAAATATCGCACCTCACGTATAAGGCCCAAGAGTCCATACAGGTTACAATGTCCAGGATTTTTTTTGTAGGGTACAACGTCCAGGATTTTTTTGTGGGGTACAACGTCCAGGATTAAGGAACCTCCTCACGTACAAGGCCAAATGGTCCATACATGTTACAACATCCAGAATTTAAAAACTATACCACCTCACGTAAAGGGCCCAAGAGTCTACACATGTTTTTTTTTGCTAATAGAGTCCACACATGTTACAATAGAAGAAACACCCAGTTTTTTTTAACGAAAGGAAAGAAACGTCCAGGTTGTGACAAGACAAGAAGAAAATGTTCAAACTAAAATCACCTAAAAACTAAAGTTTTTCTTTCCGAAAACATAGGAGATGCATGCATGGAGCCGATATCATGGCTCAGTGTCGCACATAAATGTTGTCATGTTCACTAAACATCTACGTACAATATTTCAATGTCTGGTGCGTATACCTAGGTAAATGAACTATTTTTTTCTCATCCAGAAATCGCCACGCACACAACCACAAGAAATATACTAATGGAACAATTAAACCCCGTCGACAAATCACCCACAGATATATACTCCAAAATCCGTATGGGGCAGCACATTATTTGGTGAAAATTGAGAAAGAATAGTATCAATTTTTTTACGAAATATATTAATAAGTAAATCCTATATTCTATTAAAAACAAAATTTGCGAAACTATGCAAGCGCATTAGAAAACCCATTATTTTTCAGAAGTTTGGGCATGTCGTCTAAGTTTTGCATTTAAGGAATAAGACCACAATGATGCTAGAGCACCTAATTAATTTTCTTAATAGTTACCAAAATGAGAATGGACATAGACATGGGCTAGATAAAGCAATATATCATAGACTAGGACATCGGCTAGCTGCTCATGGCCTAAAGAATAATAACATCACCACTTATCCGAGTGGTTCATTCGGGATGCCAGAAGGATCAGTTAATTTTAAAAAATGTTGAAGGTAACTCTTAAAATCTTACAGGCATGCATCCAATAATTTAGGGGAGATATTATAATATTCGAGCAAACATTTAAATTTCATTATTGAATACGAAGTTATTAGGATGACTACAAGAATATTACAGTCCAAGTAAAGGAAAGATTTCGACAAGAAAACTAGAAATATAGAGAATTGTTGAAAAGACGCGAAGGCATCCACGAGTTTAAAAAAACAACAAGTTAAACGATCTTACAAATATTTTAGAAGTACAACGACAAGTTTGAGCTGAGTTGCGACCTTTATTGAGGTGCAGAGCTCACGTATATGTTGAACTGATACACACTTAGTTGACAGGAGCATCGATGAGTTAGATATCGATGTGCGTACGGGATTGGGAGTGGCCAACATAAACTAACCATGCAGAACGGTTGTTGCACTGTATTTTATGGAATATATTAACCACAAGTATGCATGTCGGACCATGGAGTAAACATGCAAGTAGTAACCAGTACAAAGTAAATCATAGGTAATATATGTACAGTAATATTAACAAGAAAACACATCGTCGTATCTAATTAATAATTGCTCAAATAAGAACTATTAAAAATATACTGTATCACCAACTTTGGTTCTGGCACAAAGCTTATAATTCTTTTATGCTATGAAAATATGTAGTAAAATACTAAATATTAATTTAAATATTTTGTATCTATTTTCTACAAGATTTTAGACAAGACAACTTAAAAAACTCAATAAATAATATTATGATTTTCCGTGCCATAGCCTGTGCAACATTAAAATTTGCTAGCCCGTGCAGTTGCACGGGTTGACGACTAGTTTACAAAAACAAGAGAGGTCGAGTTCATACCAGCTTTTCTCATCTCAATAAGTCCATCATATATCGTCATTATTGCCTTTCACTTACACGACCGAATGATGTGTATAATAATAATAGTGCACGTGCATTGGACTAAGCTGGAATCTGCAAGCATTCAACTCAAGAGAGAAGACAAGATAATATGGGCTCTAAGTTAAATAAACAATCATGCATATGAGAGCCACTAAGCATTTTTAATATGGTCTTCTCAACCCCCAAAGGAAAGAAAAGAAAATAAAACTATTTACACGGGAAAGCTCCCAACAAGTAAGAAGAAGAACTAGAAATCTTTTTGGGTTTTCATTTTAATTCTACTACAAGCATGGAAAAAAAAACTAACTAATTTTTTTAGTTTTTCTTAAGGTTTATCAAAAACACAAGAAGAAAGCTAGAAAAAGAAAATTAAACTAACATGGATAATACAATGAAAGAGTATGAGCACCGACGACTAGTGTGTGAACATGAATGTAAAGTCGGTGAGAAATACGTACCCTCCCAAGCTTAGGCTTTTGGCCTAAGTTGGTCTAATACCAAGGACCGCCTGGCTGATATCCGTAGTTGTAGCTAGGGTCGTACTGAGATGCAGCAGCAACCGCCTCCTGAGCTGCGGCATGTTGGCGAGCTGCCTCCGCTCTCCCCTCGTGTTCAGCTGCTTCCTCCCTGGTAACAACATATCTTCCTTTTGCCTAATAATCAAAAAGGAGAGGAGCAGGAAGAGTAACATGGACGACGTGGCGTCTGTCATAGATTAGTCGATAATGGAGGAATTGTTCATTCATCCTAAGAAAATGATGATTGACCATAGCGTCATAATCTAAATAAGCAGGAGGTATCATCACATCCCCCTCTCGTGGGGCTATACCAAGATAATTAGCTACATGGGTCACATAAATTCCTCCAAATAAATCTCCAGTTCTACCATTATTCTGCAACCTACGTGCAACTATTGCCCAAGTTATAACCTTTATAACCTAACACAACACTCTTGAGGACACAAAGATCAGGGACACACATATGACATGCTTTACCGTTAATGCATCTACCAATGAAGAGGGCAAAATAATGTATAGCAGAAAAATGAATGCTTCCTGTGGTAGCTTGTGCTATGTCCCTGGATTCTCGTACAGTAATACTAGCAAGGAAATATCTAAATTCATATTTGTGAGGATCATTAATATTACCCCACTGCGGAAGTTTGCAAGCAGTTGTAAAATCCTCTAAGTCCATGGTATAAGATGTATCATAAATATCAAATAGGACACTAGGAGAATTACGCGTACAATTATATTTAAACCTCCGCACAAAGGAATCAGTCAATTGATAGTACTGAGGACACTTATCTTGTAAGAAGTCCACCAGCTCAGCATTACGCACATACGCGTCAAATTCCTCCTTAAAGCCTGCTTCGACCATACAATCATCGGATGGCCACTCACAAGCCCGTACATCCGGCCCCCTCGGTAATTCAACATCTTGCTCACGTATAGCAATCCTGGGCCCTTTCTTTACCGAGGAACCACCTTGGTACATTCTCCTAGACATAATTCTTTTTCTGAAAAATTTCTGAAATTTTAGTAACTTCAAAATAAAAATGAATAAAACTAAACAAGATTGGTAGCAACTACTCCTAAAAGTGCCTAGAGCCTATGTCATGCATTAGAATTGCTTGGGACCTCATAAATTCAACATGCAAGCTCAAGAACATGGTCACCTATGCAGCAAAAATTTGCAATGAATAAAGCACTAGAACAAAAACTAATTGGACCAATGGAGGAGTCACATACCAAGCAACAATCTCCCAAAGCAGTTTTGTGAATGGAGCTTTTAGCAAGGAGATCGATAATCGCAGCAAAATGAGCTATAACTCGTGCTTGAGCTGGATGGGAATTTTTTTGGGTAGAAGATGGAGTGTGTGGGTGCTGGCATAAGTGAAGGGGCCACCAGGGGCCCATGAGACAGGGGGGCGCGCCCTCCACTCTCGTGGCCTAGTGCTTGCCCCTCCTGCAGTGATTTCAGTGCCTAAAATCCTCAAATATTCCATAAAAAAATCATACTAAATTTGCAGGGCATTTGGAGCACTTTTATTTTCGGGCTATTTTTTAATGCACGGATAATTTCGAAAACAGACAGATAATACTATTTTTGCTTTATTTATTCTAAATAACAGAAAGTAAAAAGAGGGTACAGAAGGTTGTGCCTTCTAGTTTCATCCATCTCATGATCATCAAAATGAATCCACTAACAAGGTTGATCAAGTCTTGTTAACAAACTCATTCCGAATAACACGGAACCGGAGAAATTTCGAATAACACTAAGTTACCTCAATGGGGATATGAAAATCCCCAACAATAAGAATATCATACTTTTTCTTGACAGTGGGGAGAGGAAATTTAAAACCTCCAATAATAATAGTTGGAACTTTTCCAATAGAATTGATGCTATGAACTTGAGATTGTTTCCTCGGAAAGTGTACCGTATGCTCATTATCATTAACATGAAAAGTGACACTGCCTTTGTTGCAATCAATAACAGCCCCTGGAGTGTTCAAAAAAGGTCTACCAAGGATAATCGACATACTATCGTCCTCGGGAATATCAAGAATAACAAAGTTTGTTAAGATAGTGACATTTGCAACCACAACAGGCACATCCTCACAAAATACCGACAAGTATAGTAGTTGATTTATCAGCCATTTGCAAAGATATTTCAGTAGGTGTCAACTTATTCAATTCAAGTCTACGATATAAAGAGAGAGGCATAACACTAACACCGGCTCCAAGAACACATAAAGCAGTTCTGACATAATTTCTTTTAATGGAGCATGGTATAGTTGGTACCCCCGGATCTCCAAGTTTCTTAGGTATTCCACCCTTAAAAGTGTAATTAGCAAGCATGGTGGAAATTTCAGCTTCCGGTATCTTTCTTTTATTTGTGATGATATCCTTCATATACTTAGCATAGGGATTTACTTTGAGCATATCAGTTAAGCGCACACGTAAGAAGATAGGTCTAATCATTTCAGCAAAGCGCTCAAAATCCTCATCATCCTTTGTCTTGGATGGTTTAGGAGGAAAGGTCATGGGTTTCTGAACCTATGGTTCTCTTTCTCTACCGTGCTTCCTAGCAACAAAATCTCTCTTATCATAACGTTGATTCTTTGATTGTGGGTTATCAAGATAAACAGCAGGTTCAATCTCTACTTCATTGTTTTTGCTAGGTTGAGCATCAACATGAACATCATTATTAATATTATCAACAAGTTCATGTTCATCACTTGATTGTGTTTCAGCATCAGAGATAGAAATATCATTGGGATTGTCAGGTGTGTCTACAGTAGGTTCACTAGAAGCATGCAAAGTCCTATCGTTTTTATTTTTCTTCTTTTTAGAAGAACTAGGTGCCTCTAAATTGTTTCTCTGAGAATCTTGCTCGATTCTCTTAGGGTGGCCTTCAGGATACAAAGGTTCCTGAGTCATTCTACCAGTTCTAGTAGCCACTCTAACAGCAAAGTCATTTTTATTATTTAATTCATCAAGCAAATCATTTTGAGCTTTAAGTACTTGCTTAGCTTGAGTAGCAACCATAGAAGTATATTTGCTAATGAGTTTGAGTTCACCTTTAACCCTAGCCATATTATCGCTCACGCGTCCTATCTCAAAAGCATTATTCTTTAACTCTCTACCAACATAAGCATTAAAACTTTGTTGTCTAGACATAAAGTCATCAAATTCATCTAAGCATGGGCTATGAAATTTAGTAGAGGGGATTTCAACTTTATCATATCTATAGAGAGAATTTACCTTTAGTACCTGTATCGGGTTATCAAGACAATGTGGTTCTTCAATAGGCGGTACATTAAGACCATGTATTTCTTCAATAGGAGGTAAATTCTTAACATCTTCAGCTTTAATACCTTTTTCTTTCATTGATTTCTTTGCCTCTTGCATATCTTCAGGACTGAGAAATAAAACACCTCTCTTCGGAGTGGGTTTAGGAATAGGCTCAGAGTTGGCTTAATTGGTTCAGAATTGCCTCAGAATTGGCTCGTGAAGAGTCCAACTATTTTCATTAGTCAACATATTATTCAATAGTAATTCAGCTTTGTCGATCGTTTCTTTCCCCGAAAACACAACCAAAGATAACTATCCAAGTAGTCCTTGGAAGCATCGGTTAGTCCATTATAAAAGATATCAAGTATTTCATTTTTCTTGAGAGGATGACCAGGCAAAGCATTATAATCGGAGAAGCCTCCCCCAAGCTTGTGGGAGACTCTCTTCTTTGATTTGCACAAAATTATATATTTCCCGCAAGGTAGCTTGTTTCTTATGAGCAGGGAAATATTTAGCAGACAAGTAATAAATCATATCCTGGGGACTACGCACACAACCAGGAGCAAGAGAATTATACCAAGTCTTAGCATCACCCTTTAGTGATAACGGAAATATCTTAAGGATATAATAATAGCGAGATTTATCATCATGAGTAAACAGGGTAGCTATATCATTCAACTTGGTAACATGTGCCACAACAGTTTCAGATTCAAGGCCATAAAAAGGATCAGATTCAACTAAAGTAATAATTTCAGGATCAACAGATAATTCATAATCCTTATCAAGAATACGTATAGATGAAGTAGCAAAAGCAGTGGTCGGGTTTCATTCTAGCATTAAGAGACTGCTGCTTCCATTTAGCTAATAATTTCTTAAGATCATATCTATCATTGCAAGCAAAGATAGCTCTAGCGACTTCTTCATTCATAACATAACCATCAGGAACAACAGGCAATTCATAATCATTGGGAGAATTTTCATCATCACTATCATCAATAATAGCATCTTCAATGATTTCATTCCCCCTAACTCTAGCAAGTTGTTCATCAAGAAATTCACCTAATGGCAAAGTAGTATCACGCACAGAAGTAGTTTCATCATAAGTATCATGCATAGCAGAAGTGGCATCATCAATAACATGCGACATATCAGAGTTCATAGCAGTAGCAGGTTTAGGTGTTGCAAGCTTACTAATAACGGAAGGAGAATCTAGTGCAGAGCTAGATGGCAGTTCCTTACATCCCCTCGTAGTTGAGGGCAAAATCTTGGTTCTTTCGTCTTTCAAGTTCCTCATAGTGATCAACAGATATAAATCCACAGTGACTCAGAGAATAGAGTTATGCTCCCCGGCAACGACGCCAGAAATTAGTCTTGATAACCCACAGGTGTAGGGGATCGCAACAACTTTCGAGGGTAAAGTATTCAACCCAAATTTTATTGATTCGACACAAGGGGAGCCAAAGAATATTCTCGAGTATTAGCAGTTGGGTTGTCAATTCAACCACACCTGGATAACTTAGTATCTGCAGCAAAGTATTTAGTAGCAAAGTAATATGATAATAAAGGTAACGGTAGGAAAAGTAATGTTTTTGGGTTTTGTAGTAGTTGTAACAGCAGCAACGGAAAAGTAAATAAGTGAAGAACATTATGTGAAAAGCTCGTAGGCAATGGATCAGTGATGGATAATTATGTCGGATGTGATTCCTCATGTAATAGCTATAACATAGGGTAACACAGAACTAGCTCCAGTTCATCAATGTAATGTAGGCATTGATGACCCACAAGTGTAGGGGATCTATCGTAGTTCTTTTGATAAGTAAGAGTGTCGAACCTAACGAGGAGCAGAAGGAAATGATAAGCGGTTTTCAGTAAGGTTTTCTCTGCAAGCACTGAAATTGTAGGTAATAGATAGTTTTGTGATAAGATAAATAGTAACGAGTAACAAGTAAATAAAGTGCAGCAAGGTGGCCCAATCCTTTATGTAGCAAAGGATAAGCCTGGACAATTTCTAATAATGAGAAAGGAGCTCTCGAGGACACATGGGAATTATCGTCAAGCTAGTTTTCATCATGTTCATATGATTCGCGTTCGGTACTTTGATAATTTGATATGTGGGTGGACGGTGCGTGGGTACTGCCTTACTTGGACAAGCATCCCACTTATGATTAACCCCTATTGCAAGCGTCAAGAACTACAAAAGAAGTATTAAGGTAAACCTAACCACAAAGATTAAACATATGGATCCAAATCAGCCCCTAACGAAGCAACGACATAAACTAGGGTTTAAGCTTCTGTCACTCTAGCAACCCATCATCTACTTATTACTTCCCCATGCCTTCCTCTAGGCCCAAATAATGGTGAAGTGTCATGTAGTCGATGTTCACATAACACCACTTAGAGGAAAAGGCAACCTACATCTCATCAAAATATCGAACGAATACCAAATTCACATGACTACTAATAGCAAGACTTCACCCATGTCCTCAGGAACAAACGTAACTACTCACAAAGCATATTCATGTTCATAATACGAGGAGTAATAATATTCATAAAGGATCTGAACATATGATCTTCCACCAAGTAAACCAATTAGCATCAACTACAAGGAGTAATCAACACTACTAGCAACCCACAGGTACCAATTTGTGGTTTTGATACAAGATTGGATACAAGAGATGAACTAGGGTTTTGAGAGGAGATGGTGCTGGTGAAGATGTTGATGGAGATTGACCCCCTCCCGATGAGAGGATCGTTGGTGATGATTTCCCCCTCCCGGAGGGAAGTGTCTCTGGCAGAACAGCTCCGCTGGAGCCCTAGATTGGTTCCGCCAAGGTTCCGCCTCGTGGCGGCGGAGTTTCGTCCCGTAAGCTTGCCCACGATTTTTCCAGTGTAAAAGCTCTCATATAGTAGAAGATGGACACCGAAGGCCCACCAGGGGGCCCAGGAGATAGGGGCGCGCCTAGTAGGGGGGGTGCCCCCACTCTCCTGGCCAAGGTGTGGGCCCCCTGATGTATTTATTTCGCTCAATAATCCTTATTAATTCCGAAAACATGTTTCGTGGAGTTTCATAATTTTTGGAGCAGTGCAGAATAGGTTTCCAATGTTTGCTCCTTTACCAGCCAGAATTCCAGTTGCCGACATTCCCCCTCTTCATGGTAAACCTTGTAAAATAAGAGAATAGCCATAAGTAATGAGATATAATGTGTAATAACATCCCATAATGCAACAAATATTGATATAAAAGCATGATGCAAAATGGACGTATCAACTCCCCCCAAGCTTAGACCTCGCTTGTCCTCAAGCGGAAGCCGAAATCGAAAATATGTCCACATGTTTAGAGATAGAGGTGTCGATAAAAATAAAATACGGACATGAGGGCATCATGATCATTCTTATACCAACAACATATATAGATTTAATCATATGATTTCTTATGCTCAAGTAACAATCAATTCACAATGTCAAGTATGGTTCAAAAACTTCATTGAGAACTAGCAAACTATATTCTCAGTCATTGAAGCAATTGCAATTTATCATAACATCAGAAAGAGTCAACAATAGAGCTTTTCAGCAAGTTCACATACTCAACTATCTTGTAATCTTCTACAATTGCTAACACTCACACAATACTTGTGGTTATGGAGTTTCACCCGGACACTGAGAAAGATAGGGGCTTATTGTGTTTCCTCCCAACGTATTCGTCTTTAGGTGATGTCAACAATAATAGCCCATGCTAACTTACATCCAATTGGATATATATATATCATGATCTTTCAAACACAAGGAGCTTGCCAAAGGATGAAATGAAAAAAAGGGAAAGGTGTGGATCACCTTGACTCAAGCATAAATTAAAAACATAAAGTAAAAGATAGGCCCTTCGCAGAGGGAAGCAGAGGTTATCATGTGCGTTTAGGGTTGATGCACAAAATCTTAATGCAAAAGAACGTCACTTTATATTGCCCCTTGTATGTGGACCTTTATTATGCAGTCCGTCGCTTTTATTACTTCCACAACAAGATCGTACAAAGCTTATTTTCTTTGCACTAATAAGTCATACATATTTAGATAGCATTTTTGATTGCTTGCAACATGACAACTTACTTGAAGGATCTTACTCAATCCAAAGGTAGGTATGGTGGACTCTCATGGAAAAATTGGGTTTAAGGATATTTGGAAGCACAAGTAGTATCTCTACTTGGTGCAAGGAATTTGGCTAGCATGAGGGGGAAAGGCAAGCTCAACATGTTTGGAAGGTCAATGACAATATACTTTAACTGAGATGTGCGAAAACATAAACCATTACGTTGTCTTCCTTACCCAACGTCAACTCTTTTAGCATGTCATACTTAACGAGTGCTCCCAATTATAAAAGGTGTCCAAGATAATATATTTGTATGTGAACCCCTCTTTCCTTATCACTTCCTATTAATTGCAACCATGACCAAAACTACGTTCATCAACTCTCAACAACTTTTGTGCCTCATACTTTCTATGTGTGAAGTCATCACTATCCATAAGACCAATATGAACTCTTTTATTCTTTCTACTTTCTCAAGATCATAGCATCATAGCAAAGCCCTTGACTCAACACTAATCTTTATTATAGATAGCTCACGGACTCGATTACAAATAGAGATCACAATGCAAAACTTAAAACTACTTGATATCAAAACTTCAATCTACTACATCAAGATACTACTAAAAGGATCGAACTAAATAAAACGGTAAAGATAGGAGTGTGATGGTGATACGATACCGGGGCACCTCCCCCAAGCTTGGATGTTGCCAAGGGTAGTGCCCATACCCATGTGATTATGCCCTCGGAGGTGGTGAAGTAGGAGTGTGTTGATGATGTAGGCTTGTTCCTCAATTTACGCTTGAGTATAATATTTTGCTCCTTTAGGTCCTCGATCTCCTGCTCAAGGCTTAATACTCTTTTGCATAATTCCTGTTTATTTTCCTGCAAGAGACGAAAAGGGATAAACTCGATATTTGGCTTCTTTGCTCTATCAGGGAGGCTTGACTTTTTAAACTCCACGTGCATGTCCCCAGGCTGAGGTAATGGGGCTTCGTCTTCGTCTGAACTCGTCTCCTCCTTTACTTTAGGCTCATAGTCTTCCTCTTCTTCGGAGGTCCAGCCATCATGATCCAAGTCCCCGTAGACCTTAGGGTCTGCGAGGTAATCAGCCACATAACTTTCCCCTTCCGAATCCTGAGACGACATATTGCCCTAAATCTGAAACAGAAACAGCTCGAAACGAAAACAGAGGATATTGCGTGATACGATGGTCAAAACCTTCGGGAGTATATATAATAAATTTTTATCGACCAAAATACGTAACATGCAAGAAAACGGAGTCCGGGAGGCACACGAGGTGTCCTCGAGACAGGGGGCGCGCCCAGTAGGGGTGGGCGCGCCCTCCACTCTCGTGGAGGCCTCGTTTCCCTTTCAGACTACTTCTTTCTTCCTAAAATTCTTAAATATTCCAAAACTGATAATAATTGCCATTGGAGTTGTTTTGGAGTCGGTTTACTTACCGTACCACATACCTATTCCTTTTCGGAGTCTGGAACGTTCTGGAAAGTGTCCCTTATGTATTCCTCCGGGGTTACGGTTTCAATAATATTAGTTTCAACATTGATAGGATTAGCTGAAATATAATGTTTAATTGTTTGACCGTTTACCACCCTCGGACTTGTGCCTTCGAAGTTGTTGATTTTTATGGCACCAGAACGATAGACCTCCTCGATACATAAGGACCTTCCCATTTAGAGAGAAGTTTTCCTGCAAAAAATCTTAAACGAGAGTTGAATAATAACACATAATCTCCTACGTTAAACTCACGCTTTTGTATCCTCTTATCATGCCAACGTTTGAATTTTTCTTTGAATAGCTTGGAATTCTCATAGTCTTGCGTTCTCCATTCATCAAGTGAGCTAATATCAAACAACCTCTTCTCACTGGCAAGTTTGAAGTCATAGTTGAGCTCTTTAATAGCCCAATATGCTTTATGTTCAAGTTCAAGAGGTAAATGACACGCTTTTCCATAAACCATCTTATATGGAGACATACCCATAGGATTTTTATATGCAGTCCTATATGCCCATAATGCATCATCAAGTTTTTTGGACCAATTCTTTCTAGATCTATTCACGGTCTTTTGCAAAATTAATTTGATCTCTCTATTGCTCAACTCTACTTGACCACTAGATCATGGATGATAAGGAGATGCGATTCTATGATTGACATCATACTTAGCAAGCATCTTACGGAAAGCACCATGAATAAAATGTGAACCACCATCGGTCATAAGATATCTAGGGACTCCAAACCTCGGAAAAATAACTTCTTTAAGCATTTTAATAGAAGTGTTATGATCAGCACTACTAGTTGGAATAGCTTCTACCCACTTAGTAACGTAATCAACATCAACTAAAATATGTGTATAACCATTAGAGGCAGGAAAAGGTCCCATATAATCAAAGCCCCAAACATCAAATGGTTCAATAATAAGAGAGTAATTCATAGGCATTTCTTGATGTCTAATGATGTTACCTATTCTTTGACATTCATCACACGATAAGACAAACTTACGTGCATCTTTGAAGAGAGTAGGCCAATAAAAACCAGATTGTAGTACCTTGTGTGCAGTTCTATCTCCAGCGTGGTGTCCTCCATAGGATTCAGAGTGACACTTATGTAGGATATGTTCCTGTTCATGCTCAGGCACACAACGTCTAATAATACCATCTACTCCTTCTTTATAAAGGCGTGGGTCATCCCAGAAGTAATGTCTTAAATCATAAAAGAACTTTTTCTTTTGCTGGTATGCGAAACTAGGCGGTATAAATTTAGCAACAATGTAATTAGCATAATCAGCATACCAAGGAGCAGTATGAGAAGCATTAATGACCGCTAATTGTTCATCAAGAAAGCTATCATCAATAGGCAGTGGGTCATCAAGAACATTCTCTAACCTAGACAAGTTGTCTGTAACGGGGTTCTCGGCTCCCTTTCTATCAATAATATGCAAATCAAATTCTTGGAGCAGGAGAACCCATCTAATCAGTCTAGGCTTAGCATCTTTCTTTTCCATAAGATATTTAATAGCAGCATGATCAGTGTGAATAGTAACTTTGGAATCAACAATATAAGGTCTGAACTTATCACATGCAAACACAACTGCTAAGAATTCTTTTTCAGTAGTAGCGTAATTTCTCTGGGCAGTATCAAGAGTCTTACTAGCATACTGGATAACATTCAATTTCTTATCGACTCTTTGCCCTAGAACAACACCTACATCATAATCACTAGCATCGCACATAATTTCAAAAGGTAAATTCCAATCAGTGGCTGAACAATAGGTGCGATGATCAAAGCTTTCTTAAGTATTTCAAATGCTTCTACACAATCATCATCAAAGACAAAAGGAATATCTTTTTGCAATAAATTAGTCAGAGGCCTAGAGATTTTAGAAAAGTCCTTAATGAACCTCCTATAAAAACCGTCATGACCGAGGAAACTTCTTATACCTTTTATGTCCTTGGGACATGGCATATTTTCAATAGCATCAACTTTGGCTTTATCAACTTCAATACCTCTCTCAGAGATCTTGTGCCCCAAGACAATGCCTTCATTAACCATAAAGTGACACTTTTCCCAATTCAGGACGAGACTAGTGTCTTCGCATCTCTACAAAACTCGATCAAGGTTGATCAAACAATCATCAAAAGAGGATCCATAAACAGAAAAGTCATCCATGAATACCTCACAAATCTTTTCACAAAAGTCAGAGAATATAGCCATCATGCATCTTTGAAAGGTAGCAGGTGCATTACATAAACCAAAAGGCATACGTCTATAAGCAAAAGTACCAAAAGGCAAGTAAAGGTAGTTTTAGATTGATCCTTCGCTGACACAGGTATTTGAGAGAAACCAAAATAACCATCTAGAAAGCAGAAATGTGTGTGTTTGGATAGTCTTTCTAGCATTTGATCAATAAAAGGTAAAGGGTAATGATCTTTCTTAGTAGCTTTATTTAACTTACGGAAACCAATTACCATCCTATAACCTGTAATAATTCTTTGCGGGATCAATTCATCTTTATCATTAGGAACAACGGTAATACCTCCCTTTTTATGAACACAATGGACAGGGCTCACCCATTCACTATCAGCAACGGAATAAATAATACCTGCCTCAAGGAGCTTTAGTATCTCCTTTCTTACCACTTCCTTCATCTTGGGATTTAGTCATCGTTGAGGATCTCTAACTGTTTTGGCATCTTTTTCCACTGTAATTTTGTGTTGGCATAATGTGGGACTAATGCGCTTGAGATCATCCAGAGTATATCCAATAGCTGCTCGGTGCTTCTTCAGAGTTTTCAATAATCTTTCTTCTTCTTGCTCTAAAAGGTTAGCACTAATAATAACAGGATATATTTTCCTTTCATCAAGATAAGCATACTTAAGATTATCAGGTAATGGTTTGAGTTCAAACACGGGTTCACCCTTGGGTGGATGAGGATCCCCAAGAATTTCAACGGGAAGGTAATGTTTCAGCATAGGTTCCTGTTTAAGGAACACTTCATCTATTTCCCTTCTTTCCTTCATAAACATATCGTTTTCATGGTCTAGCAAAATATTGTTCTAACGGATCAGTAGGAGGCACGACAATGGAAGCAAGACCAATAATCTCATCCTTACTAGGTGGTTCCCTATCACGAGGTTGTCTACAAAACTTAGCAAAATTAAACTCATGAGACATACCATCTATGCCAACGGTGACAGTATCTTTTTCACAATCAATCTTAGCACTAGCTGTATTCAAGAAGGGTCTACCAAAAATAATGGGACAAAAATCATCTTGTGGGGAACCAAGAACAAGAAAATCAGCAGGGTATTTAACCTTCCCACACAAGACTTCAACATCTCTAACAATCCCAACTGGTTTAATGGTATCCCTATTAGCAAGCTTAATGGGGACATCAATGTCTTCTAATTCAATGGGTGCAATGTCGTGCATAATTTCTTTATATAGATCATAAGGTATCGCACTAGCACTAGCACTCATATCACATAAGCCATGATAACAATGATCTCCTATTTTAACAGAAATAACAGGCATGCCTACGACAGGTCTATGTATCTTAGTATCTGGTCTAGCAATATTAGCAGATTCATCACAGAAATAAATAACATGCCCATCTAAATCATCATCCAAGAGATCTTTAACCATAGCAATACTAGGTTCAACATTAGTTTGCTCAGGAGGTGTATAAGTCCTAGTATTACTCTTATGAACAGCAGTCGAAGCTTTAGCATGATCCTTTATCCTAACAGGAAAAGGAAGTTTCTCAACATAAGTAGTAGGAACAATAGGATCACTATAGGTGATAGTCTTTTCTTCAACTGTAATAGGTGCAACTACTTTCACTTCAACGGGAGGATTATATTTAAACCACTTCTCTTTAGGGAGATCAACGTGAGTAGCAAAAGATTCACCAAAAGAAGCTACTATCTCAGGGTCAAGTCCATACTTAGCGCTAAATCCACGAAAAGCATCGGTATCCATAAAAGATTTAACACAATCGAACTTAGGTGTCATACGACTCCTTACCATCGTTGGAACCCCAATCTTGAGTTGCGTTTAAATCTTTCCAATAAGTCCCATTTGAAATCAATAGTCTTGACATATAAGAACCAAAGCACATGAAGTATCGGCGGGTTGCGATTATCAAGAGAAAGCCGAGCATAAAAGTTTTGAATAATCATTTCCCGGGAGAGCTCATGATTGGGGCATGAATATAACATTGAATTAAGCCTCCCCCAAGCTTGAGCGATGCTTTCTCCTTCGCGAGGCTAGAAATTACATATGTAATTACGATCACGATGAACAAGATGCATAGGATAGAACTTCTGGTGAAATTCCAACTTCAATCGTTTATAATTCCAAGATCTCGTATCATCACATAGCCTATACCATGTCAATGCATCTCCTTCAAAGATAAAGGGAAGACCTTCCTTTTACAACATCATCGGGAATACCTGCAAGCTTAAATAATCCACAAACTTTATCCACAAAGATAAGGTGTAAATCGGGATGCAATGTTCCATCTCCTGCAAATGGATTAGCTAGCAGTTTCTCTATCATACCCGAAGGAATCTCAAAGTAAATATTTTAATAAAGTTCAGTAGGTTGAGGAGCAACTCTTTGCTCTTCCGGTCGGGTGAAGATACCTTAACAAGCCCCTCAAAGGATTAGTTTCCATAGTGACAAGTAACAGAAAATTTTGGCACACTATATAAATGTTTCCTTACCAAGTTCCACTCACCAAAATCGCTACACTCCCCGGCAACGGCGCCAGAAAAGAGTCTTGATGACCCACAAGTGTAGGGATCTATCATAGTCCTTTCGATAAGTAAGAGTGTCGAACCCAACAAGGAGCAGAAGGAAATGATAAGCGGTTTTCAGTATGGTTTTCTCTGCAAGCACTGAAATTGTAGGTAATAGATAGTTTTGTGATAAGATAAATAGTAACGAGTAACAAGTAAATAAAGTGCAGCAAGGTGGCCCAATCCTTTATGTAGCAAAGGATAAGCCTGGACAATTTCTA
This sequence comes from Aegilops bicornis, assembly GCA_021605145.1. NCBI lineage: Eukaryota > Viridiplantae > Streptophyta > Magnoliopsida > Poales > Poaceae > Aegilops > Aegilops bicornis. The sequence continues at coordinate 696,684,621 of CM038673.1, read as the reverse complement.
ATAATGAGAAAGGAGCTCCCGAGGACACATGGGAATTATCGTCAAGCTAGTTTTCATCATGTTCATATGATTCGCGTTCGGTACTTTGATAATTTGATATGTGGGTGGACCGGTGCTTGGGTACTGCCCTTACTTGGACAAGCATCCCACTTATGATTAACCCCTATTGCAAGCGTCCGCAACTACAAAAGAAGTATTAAGGTAAACCTAACCACAACATTAAACATATGGATCCAAATCAGCCCCTAACGAAGCAACGCATAAACTAGGGTTTAAGCTTCTGTCACTCTAGCAACCCATCATCTACTTATTACTTCCCCATGCCTTCCTCTAGGCCCAAATAATAGTGAAGTGTCATGTAGTTGACGTTCACATAACACCACTAGAGGAAAAGATAACATACATCTCATCAAAATATCGAACGAATACCAAATTCATATGACTACTAATAGCAAGACTTCACCCATGTCCTCAGGAACAAACGTAACTACTCACAAAGCATATTCATGTTCATAATCGGAGGAGTAATAATATGCATAAAGGATCTGAACATATGATCTTCCACCAAGTAAACCAATCAGCATCAACTACAAGGAGTAATCAACACTACTAGCAACCCATGTGTACCAATTTGTGGTTTTGATACAAGATTGGATACAAGAGATGAACTAGGGTTTTGAGAGGAGATGGTGCTGGTGAAGATGTTGATGGAGATTGACCCCCTCCTGATGAGAGGATCGTTGTTGATGATGTTGGTGATGATTTCACCCTCCCGGGAAGTGTCTCGGCCAGAACAGCTCACGGAGCCCTAGATTGGTTCCGCCAAGGTTCCACCTCGTGGCGGCGGAGTTTCGTCCCGTAAGCTTGCCCATGATTTTTCCAGGGTGAAAGCTCTCATATAGCAGAAGATGGACACCGGAGGCCCACCAGGGGGCCCAGGAGACAGGGGGCGCGCCCCCACCCTCCTGGCCAAGGTGTGGGCCCCCTGATGTATTTATTTCGCTCAATAATCCTTATTAATTCCAAAAACATGTTTCGTGGAGTTTCAGGATTTTTGGAGCAGCGCAGAATAGGTTTCCAATGTTTGCTCCTTTACCAGCCAGAATTCCAGCTGCCGGCATTCCCCCTCTTCATGGTAAACCTTGTAAAATAAGAGAGAATAGCCATAAGTATTGAGATATAATGTGTAATAACAGCCCATAATGCAACAAATATTGATATAAAAGCATGATGCAAAATGGACGTATCAGGCATGTATTCTGTAAATAGTCATACATGCTTATGGAAAAGAACTTGCATGACATCTTTTGTCCTACCCTCCCGTGGCAGCGGGGTCCTAGCGAAAATTAAGGGATATTAAGGCATCCTTTTAATAGAGAACCGGAACAAAGCATTAGCACATAGTGAATACATGAACTCCTCAAACTATGATCATCACCGAGAAGTATCCCGATTATTGTCACTTCGGGGTTGTCGAATCATAACACATAATAGGTGACTATAGACTTGCAAGATAGGATCAAGAACACACATATATTCATGGAAACATAATAGGTTCGGATCTGAAATCATGGCACTCGGGCCCTAGTGACAAGCATGAAGCATAGCAAAGTCATAGCAACAGCAATCTCAAAACATAGTGGATACTAGGGATCAAACCCTAACAAAACTAACTTGATTACATGGTAAATCTCATCCAACCCATCACCGTCTAGCAAGCTTATGATGGAATTACTCACGCACGGCGGTGAGCATCATGAAATTGGTGATGGAGGATGGTTTATGATGACGAGGGCGACGAATCCCCCTCTCCGAAGCCCCGAACGGACTCCAGATCAGCCCTCCCAAGAGAGATTAGGGCTTGGCGGTGGCTCCGCATCGTAAAACGCAATGAAACTTTCTCTCTGATTTTTTTCTTCGTGAGACGGAATATATGGAGTTGGAGTTGAGGTCGGCGGAGCCTCAGGGGGCCCACGAGACAGGGGGGCGCGCCCCCACCCTCGTGGACAGGGTGTAGGCCCCTTGGTCTTGATTCTTTCCCCAGTATTTTTTATATTTTCCAAAAAGTGCCTCCATGGATTTTCAGGACATTCCGAGAACTTTTGCTTTCTACACATAAAACAACATCATGGCGATTCTGCTGAAACAAGCGTCGATCCGTGTTAGTTTCATTCAAATCATGCAAGTTAGAGTCCAAAACAAGGGCAAAAGTGTTTGGAAAAGTAGATACGTTGGAGACGTATCAGAGGCCTACATGTGGACGGGCCAATACCGTGAGTGGGTGAGCGCGCCTCGTGTCCACTTCGCCGCGATGCCGGAGTAGGAGGCGGCCCACCTTGAGTGCTGGAAGGAGCACTGGCTCCACCAGGAGCAGGCCGACGGCGAGGCAGATGTGCTACGAGGCGATGCTGCGACGCGATGCGGAGGCGCTCCGGATTGAGGAGGAGGAGGAGCGCGGCGAGCCACAATGCCGCCGCCAGAGCAGATGCCGAAGGAGGCGACCCTAGCAGCGTACCAGGCGGCATTCGGGTGGGCTGGCCCTGCTCCCGTCTTCATCGACCTCACCGGCAGCGATGGCGACGTTGACTTCAAGGGCAAGGGCAAGGCTGACGACGTCTAGGGCAGCGTGCGGGGCGGCGCAGACTTTTTTTTGTTTTCGTTAATGTTTAATTAGGTTTAAGCGGACTTTGGTTGGCGGTTGACCGGCCACTTATGTTTAATCATGTTTATTTTCTGTGAGTTTTTTTTTGCGTCGGCATATTTGGGCCAGCCTTCCGTTGGACGATCAAGCCGACCCATTTAAGAATGCAGACCCGCACGTCCGCTTGGCCAACCCAAACAGACAAAAAGCAGACAAAGCGCGCGTCCGTTTGGGTCGCCCCGTTGGAGTTGCTCTAACATGTCGATTTTTGGCCCCAAATCAATTACTACCTGGTTTATTAGTCCTCTTTGTAGTTTGGGTCAAATTTTGATCTTTGATTTAACTTTAGAAAAAATAGGTTATATACCCTAAAATAGTCTTTCATATACGAATCCAATAATATAAGCTTTGTGACATACTCCCTTTGATTTTTTCTCTCTGCGCATAAGCACCAGCCCGCATACAAGACATGGACTAGCTGCCTGTTTGTGGACGGAGATGCCCCTGTGCGCATGGACGGGAGAAAGTAGCAGCTATAAATGCCCCATTGGCCCTTCGCCCCTGTCCTCCTCGTTCTCCCCTACCCACTGACGCCTGCATGCTCTCTCTGCATGTTTGTCTCTCTGACACAATCTGTATGCTGTGGCGCTGCCCTATGAGGCGAAGCGGAGGTGGTTCGGTATTTCTGGAAAGAATATGCTAACTATTTGAACGTGCGGTTATTGCGGATGCAAAAAGTTATATGCGGAATAAATGGGATTGGAGGGAGTACAACTTATAATTTATTAGTCTCTATTTTTAATGGAGCAGTTGGTAGTCTCTGCTGGTCAATTTTCGTCCCGTTAAAGACGGTTAATTTTCGTCCTCCATGCCCACCTCCCGCTACCCAGCGATCCCCCCTTCCTCCCTCCAGACCGACCAAAAAAACGGCATCCTAACACGAGGCCCTTGTGAAACACTACGGTTCAGCAAAAAAAAATCATCCTAAAAAAATCTATGACGGTTAACCTACGAAAATTTAGCCAGACACTCGCACCCTCGTGCCCTCGATGCGCTTGCCCGCACGAACGTGGCTCTGTCCCTCCCTCAAACCCTAGCTACCCCTCGTCTTCCCGCCTTCAGCCGCATCCGCCACCGCACCCTAATCCCCGATCTAGCTCTCCACCTCACGACGACGTGGTTCTCCCGGCGATGACCCCCCCTCCTCATGCCCTCTCCGACCTCCCTCTTCGCACGACACTCGCCCCTGCGCGCACGATCTCCCCCTCCTCCTCCCGCGTCGTTCGCCGCCCCACAAACTCCGGAAGCCGTTATCCGCCCTTCGCCGCGGGAGCCGCCGTAGTAGCCGCTCGCCGCTGGAGCCGCCACCCGCGGAAGCCGCAGCCCGAGCAGCCGTGGGAGCCGCTCGCCGCTGCAGCCGCCACCCGTGGGAGCCACTCGCCGCTCGCCGCGGGAGCCGCCGCAGGTCGCCGCCGGAGCCGCCCCGCCCCTGGATCCGCTCGCCGCCGGAGCCGCCCGTCGCGCTCCCACTCAGCTTGGCTCCGCCCCGCCGCCCCCGGTCCTCAAGCAAGTAAGTTTGCCTTGCGTTCCGAAGCTCAACTATTCCTAATCTGCAGACTAGCTACCTTAGAGTTCTGATGAACCGTCAATTGGATGGACTGGTGAAGCACGAGGGAGAAAGATGTGGTTGTGTCCAGATTCCAAAGAGGGCAAAATAGTTCAATAATTTCCGAAATTGATGGTATTGCCTGAGATATGATGCTTGCACACAAGAGAAGTTCAGGCTTGTGATTGCAAAATCGGTGTATATGTAAAGATCTTGTCCAGGTTTCATGAATTGGCTGGGATTTTTGTTAAGTCTCACTTGGGTAGGACAACTATGGTCTTGATTATATGTATGTTGACTTTCCCACTTTTCTTTTGAGCAGGCTACTTCAATTTTAGGTGAGCTGGCAGGGATCACAAGCATCGGTGTTGCATTCCTGAATCTCACATACACAAGTAAGTAATATTCTCCCTCACATAGGTCCTTTTAGTGCATGTATAGTGTTTTGCTCACTTTCTTTCTAGATAGCTGCTGCATTCATTTCTTTCCGTGGCACCGTATAATTTATACCTCAGAGGTTATTTTAGTGCATGATGTTCTGGTGTAGCTACCATTAGCTTTACTGGAGCAGAGCAACATTTAATAGGAATTCCACCATAAATATTTACCCAGATACAACATTCTTCTCTGGAATTTGAGTTTTTTTCCAGAAGGTTTAGGATCTAAGGATGAGCTATCAGTGGTACTGATTATACAACGAGTTTGTACAAAATGTTCGCTGGTCTTGGGTGTTTACCTTTTATCACTTCTATATCCCCTTATTGTGTTTCTCTGTTACTAGAAAGTAGGCCATTTGTTCCAGGCTTTCAAGTTTGTGCCAACCTGAAGGAGAAAGAGTTCATTATTGACCAGCAGTTAAAAGCAGGTTCAGTTTTTTACCTCATTTTCCAACCCCACAGTAGCACTTTCTGTTAGTTCGAACAATATCTCAATGCATTATTTACACACCTAGCTTGTGCTCTGTGACCAGAATTGGTAAACTGTAGCCGTGATAGTACTACACTGTATTCAGAAATAGCAGGAGGAGATAAAGCTAGGTGTTGCAGATAGGCCGGTGGTTAACCCTATTAGAACTGACCTTCCTTCAAAGTTGGATATCATCTACAGTAACCTCACTGCATCCATAGATCAACTGAACAAACAAAAGGCACTTAAGATCTTTACTGGTATCCAGGATGTGTTGTCTGATCATCTAAGCGAACAGGCCCACTATGCTATGGAATTAGGACAGTTCAGTTACTTGATCGAACTGTTTAGCATGCAGAAATTGGAAGCAGGCTTAGAAAAACACCACCAAGCTTGAAAGCAGAAAAAGATGCACACACTCACCATTATTATCTTCCTGTGATAATTTTAGGCTTGTACCAGGAAACTTGAAGAGGCAATTTTAGTCGGTGGTGTGCTTTTAAAATTTCATATTGTTGTTCGGTGTTTCTCCATAATCGTGTCTTCTATTTTTTTAGAATTTTCTAGCATATGAACTATCACATGAATTTTCCTGGCTCTGGTTGTCGCGCCGCCCGGGACGCCAGCGGCGGAGACGAAGGCAATTTGTACTAGGACGTCGTGGCCGAGCCGCAGGACCTCCGCCTTGACGAGCTGCTGGACCTAGGCCTCGACGAGACGCCGGACCTCGGCCTCCCTCTGGTTTTCATGGTACGATCCCTTACCCTCTCCACCAAATCTTGACTTGTCTGTTGTTCTGCTCCGCACTGATTGTATTGCCATTGTTATAACTCTTCTAAATCCATTTTTGACATGGTGGCCCGCTCCAGCTGGAAGAGTTTTGTAGAGACAAATTGGAAGAGTGCAGCTGCCCTGGCTCATGGAATTGGAAGAATTTATGCTTTTTTCTACTCGGAAAGGAAGCTATTTTTTTCTGGATCGTAGATAGAAAGGATGCAACTTTGTCAGGGGTAGTAGATACAAAGTTCAGTGTCTACAGCATATAAACCGGAAGCCGTGCTTCCGGTTTCAACATATAAATTTTTTTGGTCATACAATCTGAAATTTTAGCATTTCACATAGACAGCCTATCATTTGTGGTTCACCCATTTACATGCTCTGATTCCCACACTCATGTGAATAAGTATATGATAGAAATTTCAAAGTATCTATGAGGACCAAGCACGACGCTGCAGCGAGGAGGATAAGAAAAATCTCAGAAAGCATGAAGTGGGGAAGTTGGTGTGTGTTTGTAGAAGTTGAGCAGTTATTGTCCGAGAAAATGGAATAGCACATCTGTTGATCCATCCCTCTTTTTTGTTTCAAAATCCACACGAATTCTATGCTATATCCTGATGTTTTCATATACTATACTATAATAGCTTTAGTGATTTATATGACCACACAATGTTGGCTAAAACAGTACAATTTGGCTTTTTAAAAGAGGAACAAATGATCTTCAATGGTGCACTAAACCATGAGAGTGCGGCGCCTTCTGTGTTGTGGACTTGGCATGGGATGGCTTCTGTGAGTGCCTCTGTAACATTTGTTATTTTGCCTAACTTTCTGAAGTTAAACCAGCCTTTCACAAAGTTCCATCTCCTTGTTGAAACAAAGGTTCACTGCTGTGTTCTTGCTGCCATTCCGTGGTATATTGGAGTGTTTCATCCTAATATATGTCTGGTTACATGACCACAAAGAGAAAGAAGGATATGCTGTGTAAGTTACCTTTCTGATACAACCACAATACTATGCCGCTATTATTATTCGAGTTCAGAGATTTGAGACTCTGGACTTTATGGCCCGTTAAATCAGTTTTATTAAATTAACTGAAAAATAGATTAGCTCACAAGTATGTATACTCAGTATCTCAGGTTCTGCTTGCAGCTAATTTTTCTTGTAATGGCATCAGCTAAAATATTGGTATGATCGAATTGAGAGAAGTTCTCTCAACATAAAAGTGTATTTTCACTGTATAAATTTAGCAATTGCAGGTAAGACAGTAATTGTTAGAATCACAAATTACAAGATGTCGTGATACCTGACGAAACTGCTATTGAAGTTCGTACACTAATGCAGCATATTCTTTTGATTAGAAGCAAACGTGGACACTCAAGAAGAAGCTGGAAAATCAGGATTGGAACCCAACGAGGAAATCTGAAAGCATAGACCATGTTTAAGAACTGGTTTTTTGTTGTGTTATTTTTAAGAAAAGGATTGTCTCAAGAAAATCAAGCTTACCAACAAGGAAATTATGGTGAGGAGGCACTCTTCTGCACCCTTGGCAATACAGAGGTACTCAACTCCAACCCTATCCAAGAAGCGGAATATATCATACTCTTAGAGTTTGGACTTTGGACACATTTTATCCTTTTATTATACTCATGGTCATTCTGGAAAACGGATGCAATGTAAATGTTATGTATTCTGCTTGTGCTTGTTCAAGGGACCTCCTAATGACACACGATGGAAACGGATCCGTGGATTAATACAGATGGCATTAATTGGAGAGAAGGGATCTAGCAAGGTTTGCAATGGCATGTGTACTAACAAAAAATAGCATCCTCAGGTTCTCTTATGCAAAACTAAAGTTCATGTTCGCAGAGCTAATAAATGTATATGGATTAAAATAAAGATGATGTGTATTCACCAATATATATGTATTTCCATCAAGAAATAAGTTTGGAAGAGTAGTAAGTATCATGGCATTTTCTTTCAGAATACAATGGTGTTTATTTGATAGTGTGTTTCTATGACATGCATATGTTGCTTTAATTTGCTCCTCCGCGAACCCCTCAAAATTATCTAACAATCTGCTTATACAAACAACTTTGAGTTTGGTGCACTCTATTGCTTTGTTAGGCTTGGTGGTGTATCAGATTCAGGAGAATAATACTTCCTCTGTCATCATATTTTTGTTTGTGGTAATGCATGATATTCAACTGTATGTAACAATGTGGCAATGACTCAAGAGACATTGGATCTGCCTTCTTGGCTTAGGGCATCAGGGGTGGCGCACGCGTCCCACTTGGTGGTTGTCGGTGTCTAAACCGGCGAATCTCGGGTAGGGGGTCTCGAACTGTGCGTCTAGGCGGATGGTAACAAGAGACAAGGGACATGATGTTTTTACCCAGGTCCGGGCCCTCTCGATGGAGGTAATACTCTACTCCTGCTTGATTAATATTGATGATATGGGTAGTACAAGAGTAGATCTACCACGAGATCAGAGAGGCTAAACCCTAGAAGCTAGTCTATGGTATGATTGTTGTTCGTCCTACGGACTAAAACCCTTCGGTTTATATAGACACCGAATACGGTTAGGGTTACACAGAGTCGGTTACAATGGTAGGAGATCTACATATCCGTATCGTCAAGCTTGCCTTCCACGCCAAGGAAAGTCCCATCCGGACACGGTATGAAGTCTTCAATCTTGTATCTTCATAGTCTAGGAGTCCGGCCGAAGATGATAGTTCGGCTATCCGGACACCCCCTAGTCCAGGACTCCTCAAGAGCCCACGAACCGGGCTTCAATGACGACGAGTCCGGGCGCAGATATTGTCTTCGGCATTGTAAGGCGGGTTCCTCCTCCGAATACTTCATAGAAGGTTTTGAACACAAGGATAGTGTCCGCTCAAAACAAGTTCCACATACCACCGTAGAGAGAATAACTTTTGCACAGATCTGCTGATGTATTCCGGCGGCGTGACATCACACCACGGCCGAGCCTTTATCGTTTTCTTGTTCCACCTTAGTGCGTTTAGCGATGCGGTTTCCTTGGCACGTCTTATCAAAGCGTAGATCGTGCCCCTTATTCCGGATTCTCATCAATACGGACGTGGGTAACCCAACTGCGTTAGCTGGCACGCCTACTCTATCGAAGGCGAGTCCCAATTGACCACGGGGAGGGCTCTTGGTATTCAACCTCTTTATAATGAGACCAACACCCTCCATCGAGTTCGCCTCGCGCTTCGAGTTCTAACACCCAAAGTTTCAGATTTAGGCGCTTCGGACCTTCGACGATGTTCGGCTCCGACCAGCTCGGCCGATGGATGTCTTCTTCCGTTACAGAAGATGTGCTAAAGCTGCGAGACGCCAGGTATCTAACCGGCGAGATTTCGCATAGGTTGCCTGCTCCAGGGCAGGTTATTCCCACTCCCGAGCCCGACGAGAGCGTGGTGTTCGTGTCTCACTTCCTTCGGCGTTTAGGCTTCCCGACGGATCCCTTTGTGCGGGGGCTCATGTTTAATTATGGGCTGGATTTTCATGACTTGAATCCGGAGTCCATCCTCCATATCTCGTCATTCATTGTCATATGTGAAGTCTTCCTCCGTATTACCCCTCACTTTGGACCGTGGCTCAAGACCTTCAAGGTGGAACTGAAGATGATCGAGGGGCAACAGAGTGCGGAGGGGCGGTCATAAGCAAGTGTGCTGATGCTCCGTGGCCCGAGGGCTCTTTTCAAGAGGAGCTTGGTTTGTGGCAATGGGAGTGGTTCTATATCACCGCTCCCAGGGGCACCAAATCGGTGGCGCCTCCGCCTTCCGTTCAGTCCACCACGGGTCAAGGCGTCATGGGTCAACAAGGGCTCGACTGGGGCCGTCCAGGGCGTTCCTTTGTTGCAGGCCGTATTCGAGACCTCAAAGAAAGAGAGATCAAACTGGTCATAGTGGCGCATGTTATGTTGATTCGGCGCCTTCTGCCCTGCCAACGTCGCCCCCTCCGTCTGTGGGAATTTAATCTGGAGGGACCACGAGTTCTCCAACATTTTATGGGTATGACGCCCGTGGAGATGTATAAACTGTTCTTCGGATCACAAGAGAAGTGTCCAGGACGACCGAGGACGCAGGACTAAGCCGCAATCGCCGAGATACTCAAGTAAGTAGTCCTGCAGACCAACAGGCTATCCGTTCATTTATCATAAACTTGCCCTTAAAGGAGCTGTTTTTGAACAGGAGTGGATAGGGAAGGCAAAGTTGATAAGGTGTCCGCTCCTCCCGGAGACCACGCCGGATCCCATCTTGACCAAGATGTTGAAGGCCGCGCCTTTTGAAGAAGGCGAAGGGGGGAGCGGGGAAGCAACTGCCTCCACGAAGGAGGCCTTCAAGGAAGGAGGGATCAAAAGTCCCAGCCTCCAAGGAGAGAAGAGGACTGCTTTGGAAGATCCGGAGGTCAAGGCCTCAAAGAGGGGAAAGAAATCTTCGTCAGAGAGTCCGGCACTAGGAAGTACCCCAGCCGCACAATTTCCCCAAGGGGATCAGCCCTCCAGCGAGCCGTAAGTAAAAAGAAGGGGTCCTGTAAATAAAGAACATCCTCAGATTTATTTCTGAAGATAACCGAAATTGTACCTTGTAGTTCGGATCTCAGCCCTTCTCAACAGAGCTCGTCTTCGGGGGATCTTCTTCCGGAGATGATGGAGAGCGAAACGCCTCCACCTGTCGAACCTTCATGCGAGGCGGACGACCCTGAGGTGTCGTCACAGAGGGTTTCTCCGGGTCCGGCGGGGCCGGAAGGTCCGGCGCTAGCTGGCGTGCGGTCGGAGGAGCTGAAGGATCTACTGGGGCGAGCGGCCATCTCCGAAGATCACCGTGCGCTAATGGGTGCGGTGATTGAAAGAATTGCGTCGGCCGAGAGCGGATTGCACGAAGCCGTCAGAAGCTTGCTGACGGGGTTCGAGGTACGCAAAAATGATGTACCTTCGGCGATTATGCATATAGAATGCGCCTGTATAGATAGTAGCCCCTAAGACTCGGTATGTTGTCAAAATTGACAGCGTGTCGAGGATCATAATCTCAGTTATAACATATCGCTGCTCCTAAATAGGTGGCGGGGCGTCCGGTGGCCAGCCGGACTGATGAATTTGCCGAACTAAAGCGGCAACTTGACGAGGCGGATGCGGACATCGCGCTGGTCAACAAACGATTTGACGAGTCACAAGGTATGCGACTTTTCCGCGGACGCTTGGTAAGGGAGCATGACGCCCGTGCCTTACTACTTGTATGCTTAATGCAGGTGGTGCCGCTGCTGTGGAGGAGCTGCGGGCGGAACTCGCTCGAGCTAAAGAGCAAGCCAGAAATAGTAATGCGGCCGCTTTAAGGGCGATCAAGAGCTAAAAGCCGAACGGGCTGCTCACTGCCGAAGCAAAGAGGAAATGGCCGAGATGGCCATAAAGTTGAAGGATGCTACCGACCGCTGCGGGGTTCTTGAAAAGAACGTCAAGCGGAGCAAGAGGACCTGAAAAAGGCCACCGCCGAAGCCAAGGATGCCCGTTCCGCAATGAGAACTGCAAAGGAGGAGCTGCGTCAGGCTGTGGATGTGACTGCTGGAAAGCCTTTTCTGCTACGGAGGAAGTTTACGGATCCGAAGTATGCTCCGTTGGACCGGTTGTGGAGTTCGGAGGATGCTTATCTGGATTTAGCGGCGAGTGCCGCGGACGTGATCGAGCACTTCCGAGGCCAGAAGGGGCACAAAAAGGAAGAGCTGTTTTGGTCGCAGTTCCATAGTCAGGAGCGTCCTATTCCGTTATCTGATCGGTTGGCCGAATTGGCCGAGCTGAATCGATTGCCCGGACTTGCCATGAAGCATGTCGTGACTCATTTGTGGCCGGGGAGGCCTCAGCCGAAGAGTTATTTTGGCTTAGTGCAGCAGTTCCTTGGTGCGGTACCGCGTATCGACGCAATGAAGCGGTCGGCATGCATTGAGGGTGCGCGGATGGCTCTTGCCCGTGTCAAGACATGCTGGGCAGAAATGAAGGCCACCGACGTTTCGTCCCCAGATTCGGACGGAAGCCGAGTACCAGTCAAGCGCTACTTTGAGGAAGTTCTTCCGGGCGCTCGTTTAATAGAGACGCAGTGCTCGAAGGATGTTATGTTCGAATGACATGTATAATTTTATGAAACAACGTTTCAATTTAATGTAAGAGCTTTTTATACTTGTGCCTTCAAGTAGTAAACTACCTCCTGTGCGGCCGTTGATGTATGTATGTATATAACCTGAAAGATGGCAGTCTTGACTTTCACGCACATAGTGCAGGGGTGTTTGCAAAGAAGTCGCGGTTTTCACACTTAATCCAACGTCTTGGTCCTGTAAAGGAGGTGGTAGCGTAGCAAACTAGGCAACCGGACTATAATGCTTTATCACTTTCACTTAGCAATAGGGGTTCGAGGTGGGGCTACTATATAGCCCACAGGGGCACCGCACTCTCCGAAGTCGGGTGCGTATGTGCTGACCGAAAACGGTCCTTCGTTAATGCGGAGGAATTCTAAACATTCCGGTGAGTCATCGAGTGGTTGACCAGTCTCGCTATATCATGCGGTCAGTTTTCGGCTTTCTCTCTTGAGGTGCTCGCCCGGCGAGCAGGGGCACAATGTGATAGTTATCACAGTGCAGCGTTAGCGATAGAATGGAACGTAAGGCAGCAAAACACAGGAGCCGCAAACCCAACATTTGACCAAAGACATGATTTGGAGCTGATGCATATAAGGCCTAACTCGAGACGCCGAACACTCCCTAAGGTATTCGGTCTTTATAAAACGGGCAGAATAATGCCCTAAGCCCTGGTGTCCGTGCGTGCAAAAATTCTGGTGTGGCCGATGTCAAGCGCCAGCCTCCTCCTCGGTTATAGCTAGGAACCGGGGATGTGTATCAACAAGAGACAAGAAAAGGTTTACGCAGGGTCTTAATCTGAAAAGAATCCTTGCAACGGGTCCCTACTGCACGTCTGCGCCTGTGTCTCCGTTGTGCCGTATCCTGGACGGGTGTAGCACGTTGTTCATCTGTAAGAGAGAGGAACTTAGTTGAAAAGAAAAAGGATCGTGCAAAAAATGTACTTTATATGAAATAAACAGAGTATGGTTTGAAAAGTAAATAAAATTGAGCTTTATTGTCTCTTGTTGTACATGCGTGCAGCCCTTATGCGGGGTATGCCGCTAGTAGGCGCCGGACTCGTCTAGCCGTGTCCGGGTTCGAATTACCTATTCAGGTGCTTTGGTTAGCGGAGCCGGATTGATGTGGGGCTGTCAAGGCAGCCTTGCATTCTTCCGTGCTCGAGTAACACTTAATACTCCCTTTTAATGAGATGATGCCGCGTGGACCGGGCATTTTAAGTGTAAGAGATGCATAATGCGGTATTGCGTTAAAGCGGGCGAAAGCTTCACGCCCCAGTAGTGCTTGATAGCTACCTTCGAATGGGATGATGTGGAAGGTTAGCTTTTCGCGGCGGAAGTTGTCGGGTGAGCCGAACACAACTTCTAACAGTAGGGAGCCCGTACAATGGGTATATAGGCCTGGCATTACCATTTTAAAGGAGGTGTTGCTATGGCGAATTTTGGTTGGGTCTATCCCCATCCTGCGGATTGTGTCCTGATATATCAGTTTTATGTCACTGCCGCCATCCATGAGGACTTGTGTAAATTGGAATCCGTCAATTACGGGATCCAATATCAAGGCAGTCCATCCTGTGTTCCGGATACTTTCGGAGTAGTCCTGATGGTCGAAGGTGATTGGTTTTGACAACCAGTGTTGGTACTCTGCTAGGGTAGTCTGTGCGGTAGCCTTGATTTAATGGGCGCCGCGCTTGTTTTTCCCTTTATCACGTGAAGTGAGTTTGCTGTTTTAACCTCTTGTGGGAAATTCTTTTGTTTTCCGGTGCTCTGCTTGTGGGATTCGTCATCATCCTCACTTGGTGTGTCGAGCCCCTTGTGTTCGGCGTTGAGTCTGCCGGACTATTTGAAGACCCAACAATCTCTGTGGGTATGGTTTGCAGGCCTCCCGGGAGTACTGTGGATTTGACATATCTTGTCCAAGATTTTGTTTAAGTTGGATAGCTCATCGCTATTGTCCTTAAGGGGCAGTTTTTTTATTGTTCTGCCGTGAGCTTTTGAATTCGGCGTTGATCGCCGCTCTTTGGACAAATTCCCCTTAATCCGGCGTTGGTCCTTGCTGCATCGTGATTTCCCATTCCCATCCCTGACTTCGGATGTACTTGGGTAGCTGGTACTGCATCTTGCTAGCCAGCTATCCTCTTCCGCATAAAAGCGGGTCATGAGGCTTGTTAGTGCGGCCATTGTTCTCGGCTTTTCTTGGACGAGGTGTCTGGCGAGCCATTCATCTCGGACGTTGTGTTTGAAGGCTGCTAAGGCTTCGGCGTCCGGACAATCGACTATTTGGTTCTTTTTGGTAAGGAACCTGTTTCAGAATTTCCGGGCTGTTGAGTTATGTGACTTAGATCGTCTGCATCCGGAGGGCGGACATAGGTCCCCTGAAAATTTGCCCGAAATGCATCCTCGAGCTCTTCCCAACTTCCGATGGTGTTTTCGGGAAGGCTTTTAAGCCAATGCCGAGCTGGCCCTTTGAGCTTGAGGGGTAGGTACTTTATGGCATGTAGATCATCTTCTCTAGCCATGTGTATGTGGAGGATGTAATCCTCAATCCAGACTCCAGGGTCTGTTGTTCCGTCGTATGCCTCTATGTTTACGGGTTTGAATCCCGCTGGGAATTCGTGATCCAAAGACCTCATTGGTGAAACATAGGGGTGTGCGGCACCCTATATTTGGGTGTGCCGTGATGTTCGGATATTTGGCTTGTTGCATTCCTTTGAAGCGCTTGCTTTCTCGGTCCATAGATGGACCTAATCTGGGCAAATCTTTTGATGCGAATCCTTATGCGGATCGCAGTGCGGCTTGTGTGCGGCACCATTTGCCGCTCTCTGCTTGCCGTGGGTCGTCCATCCGACCCGGTGGCCTTCTTGCTTTTTGATTGTGGGGGCTCTACGGCCTCCTCATCAAATTCGGGCAGTAGTTTTCTCTTTGGGTAGCTCTTTGTTCGGCGACTGTCGCCGTATTTGTCTGCGGTGTTGAGTACTTTGCTCCATCTGATTTTGAGTGCATCTTCCGCTGTTTTGAGCTTCCGCTTTTGCTTTTTCAGGCTACGCATAGTGGCGACGAGCCTTTTGTGGAGGTTCTTCTGCTCCAACAAAATTTGCCCGGCGTGAGATCGTCCGGACTGTTATCTTCGCCGGGGACGGGTTGTTCATCCAAGTTGTCCTATTCGGACGGTTGCTCGGTAGCATGTTCGTCGTCCACCGGTTCGCCCTGCTCTATGGCTGGGTTTTTGTCGAGGCGGGACTTGGTGCGGCGTTTACGTTGCCGTTTTGACTGTTTTTTGAGGGATTTATCCTTCGTAGTGTCCCGTTGTTCCTCGTCGTCACTTCTTTTAGGTGTATCCACCATGTATACGTCATGGGACGAGGTGGTTGTCCAGTATCCTATAGGTGCTGGTTCATGGTTGTCTCCTACATCGTCGTCCATACCGTCAATGTCTTCGGAGTCGAAATCGAGCACGTCGTTTAAGCTTTCGACAGTGGCTACAAAGTGGGTGGTGGGTGGGCGTTGAATTTCTTCGTCGTCCGCATCCCAACCTTCCTGACCGTAGTTCGGCCAGGGCTCTCCGGATAAAGAGAGAGACTTTAGTAAATTCAGGATGTCGCCAAAGGGCGAGTGCTGAAAGATGTCTGCGGCAGTGAGCTCCATGACCGGTGCCCAATCGGATTCGATTGGCAGGGGCGAGGAGGGTTTGGAGTCCGGAGAGGAGTCCGACACCCTGGAGTCACGTTTTTCGCAAAGGACAGGGATGGAGTTCGGCTCAATCGCCGTTGAGATCGTAGCCCCCGAGGCGGTGTCCAACCACTCGTCCTCGATTGGGGGAACCGGCTCCGGATTAAGAGTCGGAGCGGCATCGAGTGCGGCCTCCGTGGCAATCGCTCGACGGCAGAGCTAGATCGTACCCATCGAGACAAAGGCGGCACGCCGGGTCAGGCTCGAATCCGTCGAAGATCAAGTCTCCGCGGACATCGGCCGTATAGTTCAAGCTTTCCAAATCTGACACGATGGCCAGGGGCGTAGTTTTCGATTCGCTCCAGATGGCTGCGAATTGGCCCGCATGATGCAAAGCCGCCGAATCTGAAGATCTGTCCGGGAGAAAAGTCTCACCTGGACTGCGTCGTTGTTGATGATCGAAGGAGCCATCGGGCCTATCGGTGATGACACGTAGGAACTCTCAATGAAAGCACCAATGTCGGTGTCAAAACCGCGGATCTCGGTAGGGGGTCCCGAATCGTGCGTCTAGGCGGATGGTAACAGGAGACAAGGGACACGATGTTTTTACCTGTGTTCGGGCCCTCTCGATGAAGGTAATACCCTACTCCCCGCTTAATTAATATTGATGATATGGGTAGTACAAGAGTAGATCTACCACGAGATCGAGAGGCTAAACCCTAGAAGCTAGCCTACGGTATGATTGTTGTTCGTCAGATGCGGACTAAAACCCTTCGGTTTATATAGACACGAATAGGGTTAGGGTTACAGTAGTCGGTTACAATGGTAGGAGATCTACATATCCGTATCGCCAAGCTTGCCTTCCACGCCAAGGAAAGTCCCATCCGGACACGGGACGAAGTCTTCAATCTTGTATCTCCATAGTCTAGGTGTCCGGCCGAAGATGATAGTTCGGCTATCCGGACACCCCCTAGTCCAGGACTCCCTCAGTGGTGGTGGCAGATCGGCAAGAACAAGGGTGGGGTTGTATTAGGGCGGAGAGCGGGGCGGTTGGCGAGGGACTCCTCCTTGGCGGTCTGTGGGGAAGTAAGGTGAGGTGGGTCTCATTCAATTTTAAAGCCGAGGGCTCCTGGAAAAGGGAAAGGGTGTGTCGTGGGGTGGGGTTTTTGTGTTGGGACCGTGTGCGAGAGATAACATGCCAAATAATCCAGACAATCATATTTCTCCCCCACATATGGGCTCAATTTGAAGGAGTTCGGATTGTCCAAATAGTTGAATTTTGGAGAGCCTGCAAGGCACCCGTTTGATGTCCTAACGCATTCGGAGGTATGAGGGAGAAAGATGTTTTTACCTTGGCGATGACCTTAATTATTTATTTGATTCATTTATATGTATTGTAGCCCGTAGCAACGCACGGGCGTTCTCCTAGTCAAATCTAGGGTCACACTTGGACACACAATACAAAGGGGACCAATATATCTAGACGGAGGTAGTAAGCTCTTATAAACAAACCAGACCATTGTATGGTTTCAATTCAAACTCCATCTTGAGTTTAAACTTTTGGATAAATGTTGAACACATGGCATAGTCACTAATTTTCATAGAGGCTAAGTGAATGATAGACCCTATGGTAGAATTCAACATATACTGTGGTCGGGGTTCTCGCACGGTTGTTCCTTACCAATCGTGTCGTAGGTGTGTGTGTGTGTGTGTTTGTATTGGGTTTTCGCCCTGTTATTTCTGACTAAACGGACAATTCTCTTCTTTTTAATGAAATGCAGGACCCCCTGCCCCTCTTGAGGTGCTCTAAAAAAGGTTTTCATTTGAGTTTTGAATATTCTGAAATGGGTCCAAGTATAACCTAAATATCACTATGCCACACAATAGATGATAAGATCCTAGGAGTGTATGTGGAAGAATAGTTTGATTCTTTTGAAAGATGACACAAATATAATCACATGAGTTCAAGAGCACATGGATTGTAGAAATTCATGTTCAAAGGATATCATGGTCTTAGGTAAGCATATGTAAGGAGAACTAACAAATATGAGGTTGACTTTGGACAAGAAATAAGAGAGTGAGGTTGAGCGAAAGATGCTCACCATAGTTGACTGATGTGTGTTGAGGACAGATGAAGCAACACTTGATGATATGGGCGTCTTTTGTGTCTATGGGAAGGTCGCGGTGTTCGCGATGTCACGGTGGAGACGTAGGCGTAGCATCAAGCGACTTCGGCAATGCAGATCCATCACAAACGCTCCATAGAAAAAGTGTCATGGCATGGTTCGGTGTCGTCGCAGCCAACGTTGTTGAATGGGTGCACCACCATGTCCTGGATGTTGAAGAGGTCAAGCAAGGTTCTCTGATGAAAGAAATTGGACGCGTAAGCGACATAGACAACTCGCCCATGCGATGAACTCACTATGGGGCTCAAAACTTTACGACAATGGCATGGGGCTACGATGGACTCCTATGGACGAAGCATGATAATAAAAGTGGAGGAGGAGAATGAGAGACACGCGGGTTTCTCCTCGGTTCATATTTTTTATAGGTCGCGAAGAGAGATCGGAATTTTGTGACAACTAGTAGCATTTGGTGCATGAGGTTGATTTGGATAATTAAGACATCAAAGTGTGGTTTTATTTCCCTAGATGAATTATATGTGGAATTCTAAGGATTTTTTGCGTTGCTGGCAAGTTGAAAGGATGAACAAATTGAGTGTAAGAGGGAGAGGAAGAGGAAGAGGTGAGGGCGCCACCCATGTTCCTGCTGATAGTAGCGCGCGAGAGCTATTTCTCACCTATAGCGAGACAGCAGGTTATCTCGCTACACGCGAGCGCGAGCGGGTTGGTCTTTTTAGTGTAGTTTTCTCGTACACTGTTGGTTCGCTTTAGCTATGGTTTTCTCCATTTTTTTTCTTTCCCTTTTTGTTTCCTTTTCCTTTTTTATTTTTCATCGGTTTTCTTCGGTGTATCTCTTTTCTTAGTTATAAGTTTCGTTTTCCTTTGTTTTCCACTATTATTTTCTCGTTTACACTAGTTTTTCCTTCTCTTTCTTTTTTTCTTCATTTTTCTTTCTCTCTTTTCTTCGGGTTTCATTGTTTTTCTTTGTTTCTTTATCTTTTTCACTGTTTTATCCCAATTTCTTGCATTTTTGTATGTGTTTTTCTTTACGGTTTTCATCGGTTTTTAGAACCTTTGCTGATTGTTTATTGTTCATCAATTTATTTTATCTTTTCATTGTTTTTCTTTGTTTTCTTTGTTTCTTTGTCAGTTTTCCTTTCTTTTCTTTTCTGTTTATGTAGAACATGACATTTTCCAAATACATTGATTAATACTTCCTTCGTTTTAAAATGGATGACCCAACTATATACCAACTTTGTACTAAAGTTAGTACAAAGTTGAGTCATCTATTTTGAAACGGAGGGAGTACTTTTAAACACATACTTTTTTATGTCTACATTTTTTCATATACATTGTATATTTTGTATACATCAGCAACATTTTTTATATATGCCTTTAACATTTTCAATATACACGTTTAACACTATTCTAATAGAAGATTATTTTTAAAAATATATATATTTAAGATGTCAAGTTTTACATATTCTACAGTTTTTGTATACATCGGGAACATTTTCTATATACACGTTTAATATTTTTCATGTACACTTTAAAAAAATCTTATACAATATTAAGATTTTCAAATAATATATTTGTTATGTCTACTATTCTCCTGCACATTCTATGTTTTCTGTATAAATCGGGAACATTTTATATATACACACTTGACATTTTTTTTAGTACATGATTTAAAACACATGTTTTTTATGTATACTTTTCCATACATATTCTACATTTACACGTTTAACATTATTAGAATAAATGATTAAAATTCTTGAGATACTGTGACTTTCGCGAAATAAAAAAAAGGAAATGCATTTTTTGCGCAAAAAATTCCGAATTTCTTTTTTGGTCGAAAAGCTAGGGAAGACCGACGGGAAACCAAAACGTTAAAAAAACCCCGAAAATAAACCGTTTAAAAAGCCGAAAACGCGTGCGGAAAAATAAAAAAATAAAATCCGGAGGGAGCACCCAAAGCACGACACGCGGCGAATGGCTGAGAGTGCGCCAAGTGGCGGTGATCGTTGCGAGGCTCCCGAAGAAGCGCTCGCTAATTAGCTGCTCCCTGAAAAACCTATTCGACACATTCTGTGTCAAATTGTTGGCGCGTCGCACAGAGGGGATCGCGATCAACCCGACACGAGCTGGCCCATTTAGTAGCGAGACGGGCATCTCCCATATCCCGGTTTTAGGAACGTTCTAGAAGGTTCTCCAGCCGGTTTTTTTCAGTTTTGGGAACCTTCTACAAGGTTCTTGAACCGTCTTTTTTGTGTTTCTTTTTTTTTTCCTTTTACGTTTCTTTTTTATTTTCCTTCCTTTTTTCTTTTTTCTGTTTCTCTTCTTCTATTATTTGAAATTTTTTCTTTTCATTTTCGCTCTTTCATCAAATGTTCAGGAATTTTAAAAACGTCCATTCTTAATTTCTTTTTCATTTTTCCAGAAACGTTCCTGATGTTAAATTTTGTTCAGAAATTCCAAAAAAGTTTATAATTTCAAATATTGTTAGATTCTTTTACAAATAAGATGATTTTTTTTTCAATTTAATAAATATTTTGCAATTTTTGTTCAAAAGTTCATAAAATATCCGAAATTTCAAAAAACATTCCTATTTTAATTGTTTTCACAAATTTCATTAATTGTTCATGTTTTATTAATTTGTTCACAAATTTAAAATTTGTTCACAAATTTAAAATTTGTTCACAAATTTAAAAAATGTTCGGAGAATTTGACAAAAAATTTCGTACTTTTTAGTTGTAATAATAAATCCCAAAAGTGTTCTGGAATTTGTAAAAATGTTCCAGCATTTCCAAATTTGTTCAGATGCTACGTAAATGTCCGTGTTGATTTTTGTTCGCAGATTGAAAGAATTTTTTTCATTTTGTTCTTTGTAATTTAAAAAATGTTTGAATTTTTGAATGATTGTATATAATTCCGAAAAATGTTCATGTTTAGAAAGAAGTTTCAAGATTTTGAAATTGTTTGAGAGTTTCAAAAATGTTCCAGCGTTTCCAAGTTTGTTCACATATTTGAAAAATGTTCATGATTTTAAAGTTTGATCATAAATCCGAAATGTACATGAGATCTTCGGAAAATGTTTCCATTTTGAAAAGTAATTCATAATTTCTAAAAATGTTCGCATTTTCGAATGATGTTCCTTTTTTAAGAAAATGTTTCTGTTTTTAATATTGTTATTAATGTCAAAAATTGTTCTCATTTTCAATTTTGTTCCTTTTTTCAAGAAATGGTTGAGAAATTCAAAAAATGTTCACTTTTTTCATGAAATGTTTGCGTTTTGAAAATTTTGTTCATAAATTTGAAAAGGTTCATGTTTTAAAAATATTTACATATTTCAAAAAATAACTTTTGAAATTTGAAAAAGATATAAGTCTGGTGTGACTTATAGTTCATAAGCACTGGGTTGCTATTTTTAGTTACAATGCCTAGCTCACTCGCAGCAGGCCTCGATTATTAATGTTTAGATTTCGCCACTGTCGTTTCCTTCTTTAAGAGTCAGCCGCTCGTTACTATCCGGCAAGGCCAACTTCGAATCACAGGACAAGCTCCACAAATTTTTGGCGTTTTTTCCACGACGCTAGGTGCCACTGCGTGCCACTCTGGGCCGGCCCAGGTGAGGCGCGCCCCCTGTGCGAAACCTCGACACTCTGACGCAGAGAGCGTCACATAGAAAGTCCCGAGAGCAACTAATTAACGAGCGCTCCTTCGGGAGCCTCGCAACGATCTGCGTCACTTGGCGCGCTCTCAGCCATTTGCCACGTGTCGCGTTCTGGGCTCTCCCTCCGGATTTTGCTTCTTTTTTTCCGCGTGCGTTTTTGGCTTTTTAAACGGATTTTTTTCGACGTTTTGGTTTTCCACCGGTCTTCCCTAGCTTTTCGACAAAAACAAATTTCGGAATTTTTTTTTTGCGCAAAAAAACGCATTTTCTTTTTTTTCGCAAGAGTCACGGTTTTGCTTCCACGAGAGGCACGATTTTTCTTTCGCGAGAGTCATGGTCGTGCCTCTCGGAAACAAAAAAACGCGTTTTCTATTTTTTTCCTTTCGCGAGAGTCACGGTTTTGCTCCCGTGAGAGGCACGGCTGTGCTGTCGTGAGAGTCACGGCCATGTCTCTCAAAAATGAAAAAAAACCGTGTTTTCTGTTTTTTTCTTTCGCGAGAGTCACGGTTTTGCTTCCGCGAGAGGCACAGTGTGCTTTTGCGAGAGTCACGGCCGTGCCTCCTCGACGAAAAAAACGCGTTTTCTATTTTTTTTCTTTCGCGAGAGTCACGGTTTTGCTTTCACGAGAGGCACAGTTGTGATTTCGTCGGAGGCACGGGCGTGCCTCTTTTGAAAAGGGAAAAAACCCGCGCTCCCAGTTCGGTTTTTTCGTCTGTTTTTTTCGTGAAAAAAAAGTTCGTCAAAATCTATCAACGTGGGATCTAGTTTTAAATATCTCAACGCGAGGAATCCAACGGCGAAAGCGGTTCGAGATTTGGATGCACGGTTTAAGAGATAAAACGTTTTGAATAAACAGATCTACAAAAAAAAGAATAAACTTCCAGGTTACAATGAATGGCGCACATGCAGCGTGCCAGTTGTCGCAACCTGGGAAGTTGGAGTGATCTTCGCAACGAGTACACCTTAACTAGTGATTTCGTGAAGTCCCACGCTACATAGCATACAGAGGATATGACCCGTCCTCTCCATGGGCTAAATATATATGGGCTTTAATGGGGGAAAACCTGGCCGAAAGGAAAATAAAAGATAAAAGAAAGGAAAACCAAATGTGGGCTTGGACCACAGTGTAGGCGTGGGAAGAGAGAGAATAGAATGGGCCAAAAGTGGACAGATGGCCCAATTAGAATTGGTTTTTGTTGACAACGTATTTAAATAATTATATGGAAACGATTATAGCCTCTTATAGTTGCCAAAAGTTTCTAGAAAATGAAAATAGGCTCAATAAAATATGGAGAGTCTAGGAAAGATATTTCCCTCTCCATGTAAAATGTATAAATAGGTTTTTATGTAAGCAAATCATTTAAGGTCATTTTAAATTTCTAAAGTAGTTTTAGGGTCTTATAAATACCCAAAATGGTATTAAAATAACCAAATATTCAGACACTATTAAATATTTACTAGTATTATTTATGAAGGATTCATATTATCTCCTCTCATTTTTAATATATGATTAAATGGAAAATAGTTAAATGAATCTAAATGCATATAAACTCCATTTCTGCAATGGTCTATTTGGAGATGTCATTTTATCTACTCTCTATCATTTGATTAGGACCAAGATCCAAATTAAGATCAAATACTATATTTGTGGAAGTCATATTGTTCACACTCTTTGAACCATTTTTGCCGGATAGTTATGTCAATCCAACTTGCATGACATGATTTTAAAATTTTAAATACTCAGAAGTTGTAATTCCTTCTAAGTATCGAAGTAACACAACAATACTTAATTGTTATTAATTAAATTTTCAAAATTTGGAATAATTCTATATGTTATGATATCTAACACCAGGAAATATAATAATTCCAACATATGACGACCCAATAACCATACCAATGTTGGCAACTGAACAAAACAAAGGAAGCAAGAACTTTTTTGTTGAAAGAAGGAAGCAAGAACTTTAACACAATGAGAAAAAAAATGTGCTAGGACACAAAACCAACGGCAACTGAACATGCAAATCGACGAGCTAAAGCCGCCAAATGGAGAGGGTGCATCACGCCCGGCCAAAAAAAAAACATCCCCTCCTTGGACACAGGAGCTATCAAGCATGGGTCACAGAATCTACCGCCTAGTGTGGATGAACCAGGCATGAATTCTAGAAAAAAATCCCCACTTAAAAAATTTCAAATGCAAAAAAATCCTAGAAGTCCTCTCTCCCATGATCGCCTAATCCAATGTTTGATCACTGGAACACTCCGACCAGACCAACCTGTTTCTGGGCATTGCATTTGGGATCTAGACTAGCCCCACAGACAAACACTACTCTTTTTTGTGCATTTTGTCCTCACTTGTGCGCATCTGGGAACACATTTTTAGTCGGTCACCCATCCTAAAATTTCACCAAACTAAGCACTCTTAACTTTGATGTTTCATGAGGATGGGCTTCCAGAAAAGCAAGTGCACCTTCTTGATATGATTAGTCTATCATTCTTATTATACTGGGATATCACATACACCTCCCACAAAGGAGCCAATGACCTTGTCGTCCCAATAGGAACGTTCCCTCTTGGCACATGTCTGTGTGCGCTAGTGCCAGCATCCACATGTGCCCCATGTATGTGTTATTGATCCACACACGCCCGTGTATCCGTGAGGGCCGGCTTTGATATCAGTTGTAATGCCTTGACCAAATGCACCACTCACCTATCGGTTCCTTGCCGTTGCACCTGAGATCGACTGTCCCTAGAGACCAACACTTTCCTTTCTAGCGCACTTTGTCCTCACTCGTCCACACCTACGAACAACTTCCTAGACATTCACTCATAAAATTTCTCCAAGCCAAACATGCTTAACTTTGAGATTCCTTGAGGATGGACTTTCAGAAAAGAACGTGCACCTCGTTAATATGAGTAGTCTATCATTCTTATTAAATTGGGATGTCACATGAACCCCAACCTAAATCAGATGTGCTATTTTGAAGAAAAAGGAAATGTGTGCTTCCACGAGAAGCACAACCCGTGCTTCCGCCAGAAGCACAGTTGTGCCTCCATGAGAAACACAATTGTGCCTCCACAGGAAACACATCATGAGCTTCCATCAGAGGCACAACCTTGCTTCCACAATGCTTCTCGAAAGGGAAAAGCATAGCATGTGCTTCCATGATAAGTACACCCTTGCTTCACCGAAAAAGAGGAAAAACATAGTTTGTGCTTAAAAAAACTGCAACCGTGCTTCCGGCCTCTGACTTTTTCTTCCAGATTTTTGGTTGCCTTTTTTTTGGGTTTTTTTGGATTTTGTTTTTTTGGGTATTCCTTTTTTTTGGTTACCTTTTTCTCGGATTTCTAGAAAAAAACCTTCATTGAAACCTATTAACATGGGATCTAATTTCAAAGATCTCGAAGCGAAAAATCCAACCGTGAAAATGATTCGGTTGTTGGACGCACAGCTCAAGAGATAAAACATTTAGAATAAACAAATATAGAAAAAATTCTCAGATTACGACAAGTGGCAAGTGACAGGCAGTGCACTCATTTGTCAGCACCTAAAAAGACTGTGGTGGGTAACCTTTTGCAAGGGGTAAGACCAATTCCAACGCAGGGACACATACATACATGTTTTTCGTCCGTTCGGGTAGGCCAGACGGACATTAGCGTTCGTTCTTGTCCGCTGGCCCATAAGTACGCCCAACGAGGCCGACCAATTTCAACATTGTGAGATATAAAAAAGTCAACATTTTGAAACATAAAATATTTCACATTGCCACGAAAAGTACATTAACACAAAACCAAAATTGCCAGCATTTCAACATTTCAACTTAAAATTAAAAAAAGCGACAAAAAAGAACTCTAGATCCACTCTTGGCCATCACTGTCGTTGCCGTAGTCGTACACGGTGAGGTCGTCGTCGTTGTTGCTAGCACGGGCACCCTCAAGGTTGAGGTGCCACCTATCCGGTAGGTGCACGTCGAGCCACGACATTGGAGCTTGCCTCACGGTGGCTCGGCCCCGACGACCCGGACGATGAGCCAACATCGTCGTCGTGGTTTTCGGGCTTCCCGGGATCCACTTCAATGACATTTTGGCCAACAAGTGGTGGTAGGCGGTGGTGGCTAGGGTTTGTCGGCTGTCGGGCGGGGGCAGAGGAGCTGAAGAAGACAGGGAAGCGAACTGGCCTGACCCTCCACCCACACGTGTGGCATTGAAAAGGACCAGGCTGGAGGGGGTTGCTAGCTGACGTGCGGGACCCTTCCACATGTGTGGATTAAATGGGGCCGGGTTGGTGGTTGGCCGGCTGACATGCGGGCCTGAGGCACACAACGGAAGGACGTGTGGGGTGTCCGTCTCGTGTCCATCCAGATGCAAATCGGTCCCATATTTGCCTCAGAAATGTGTCCAGACGGGACAAGACACATTTTGCATTTGCAGTCACGCGTAAGGCCGTTGGTTTGGCCGCACAGACCCAAACGAACACACCAAAGGGATGGAAAAGGTCGCCACTCGGAGTTGGCCTAACCCTTAACAAGTGATTTTGTTGATCTATGTTAAAAATCATTTGTGTTGTCGTTTGAAAGCCCATTATGATTCGTTGACGGGTTACGGTCGATACTACGTGTCTCCTTTGGATTTTAGGTCGATTTTGAAAATTAGCTTAGATATTATCACACACACACTTCAAATATCTAATTTTTAAGGTCTCACAGTGAATTGAGGTTTTCAATTTAGAATTGGATCGTTCAATTTTGACCCGGTAACAATCTTTTAAGGAGCTCCAATTATATCGTACTCCAAACTTAAACATATTTGACTTTTTTTAAATAAATACACTTATATTTCAAAAAGAGAGTAAATAAATTATGAAAACCTGACAACACCAACAGCGGAGCAAAACGTGTTCAATCCTTCTATTATGTATTTGAAGTACGATAAAGTCATCCCGCGCTCGTCGAATGTTGAAACGAAATGCAACACAGTGGAAGTCCAAATATACCCTTTATTAATTTATTCTTCACACATGAAATAGAATCGCAGGTGGCAACTCAGTGCTGCCCCAACTGAAGAAGACTAGCGTTGACACACACACACACACGTCACAAGTACACGACCAGGTAACAACTACTACGTACCACCAATAACCGTACACACGATCGAACTTATTGCTCCCCCCCGGCCGGCCGGCCGGCTTACTCGACGCCGTGCATCTTCTTGAGCACGCCGATGAACTCGTAAATCTTGTCAGGCGAGTAGAGGCTCTTGGCCACGCTCTCCCGCTCGCCGCACCGCTTTGCCCACGCCGCGATCCTCGGAGCCACCTCCGCGACGCTGAACTCGCCGTACTTCTCGTAGCTGTGGAACCACGACGTGAAGGGCGCGAACGCGGCGTCGACGAACCCTAAGGCGTCGCCGCCGAAGAAGGCCTTGTCCCCGAGCGCCCCGTCCAGATTCTTCAGGATTTCCACCATCTCGGCCCGCGCCTGCGCGTGCGGCTCGCCCTTGAGCTTCCAGAGGCGGGTGCCGCAGTCGTAGACCTTCTTGTCGACGTAGTCGGCCCAGAAGCGGGCCTGCGAGCGCTCGTAGGGGTCGGAGGGGAGGAGAGAGGGGGTGTCCGGGAAGGCGTCGTCGAGGTAGTTGAGGATGATGAGGGACTCGTTGACGGGGCGGCCGTCGTGGAGGAGCACCGGGATCTTCTTGTGGATGGGGTTGGAGCGGAGGAGGCGGTCGCTCTTGCCGGCCATGAGGTTCTCTTCGACGTACTCGTATGGGAGACCTTTTTCTGCCAGGGCGATGAGGCAGCGCTGCCCGAACGGGCTCACCCAGAAGTTCAGCAGCACCAGACCCTTCTCGCCCGCCATTGCTGTTGAGTTTGTGTTGGGTCAATCGACTTGTGTGTGTGTGTGTGTGTGTGTTTGTGTGTGTGTGTGTGTGTGTGTGTGTGTGTGTGTGTTTGTGTTGGGGTGTGCTGCGTGCGGGCGAGGAGTGAGTATGGTGGGAGGAGGAGGGTGAGGATTTATAGGCGGAGAGCAGAGGGTGGGATCGTGTGTGTGTCCTTCCGGAATGGTCTAGTACGTCTGGTGCGTGTGCGTCTACGTACCAGCCGGAGAATTCCGGGGCTTCGTTCGCTCGTTCGCCCGGTGTGTCACCGCTTTCGTCACGCACGATCCGCGCGTGCGCCAAGGGGACGACCGGACGAGTGGCTGGCGTGGGAGGCCACACCGCACTTCTGGCGCAGAAGACCGTGTGGCTCGTGGATCAGGGAAAGATGTGGTACGTTGTGACGTTCGATTGGCTTTGTTCTTAAAGATGAGCGTGTCCGTTCGATCAGGTGGAATGTTATGTTTTTGTTTTGACGAGGGAAAGTTCGTCCGTTAGTTTCAAGTTGGACTGGTTCACTTGCTCTTGACCCAGGTGACACTTTTCGGTGTACTACACAACCAGCCAACCAAACCAGGGTCTTTGCGCACCTTGTATTGCTAATAGTATGCAAGAAAATATCTTGGAAAGGAAATTGCAGCTTATGCATGAACTCATTGTGGGTACAAAGAACAATGGTGGTGCCGATATGGAGACTATGGCACGGCGACAACGAGGTAACCATCGCATCTTCCGAGCCACCGGTACCGGAATAGCCCGCACGACTGAAGGCGACGGTGGTTGTGTAATCAGATAGCGATCTAGCACGGCGCGCAGGAGGAGCATGGTGGCAGCCGGTGCCACGGTCTTCATCAGTGCACGACAGTGACTTGTGTGGTAGTCTTCGGCAGCGCGGGCGAAGCCAACCCCGATCTTCAGTGTGTGCTGCCTGATTTGGTTCGCGGGCTGTGACCGACACCCAGTGGTGGATGTAGGAACAATTTTCAGTTGTGGCCAAGGTTACCTAGTATATGGTGTCTCGGTTCGTGTAGATCACGAAGAGTGGAAGAGTTGCATGTCGGAGGGGAAATCCATCACGGATGCCATCTTCATCAACCTTCCTGCCTCCATGATGATGTGTGAGTAGTTCCCACAGGACCTACGGGTTCATAGCAGTAGCTAGATGGCTCTTTATCACTCTCTTTTTTGATCTTCAATACAATGATCTCATCTGAGATTAATCTGATGTAAACCTTTGCAGTGTATTTGTTGGGATCTGAATAATTATGGGTTTATGACCATATTATTCATTGAAAGTAATTGAGTTTTTACTGAGATTTATTATGTGTGATT
Source organism: Aegilops bicornis (assembly GCA_021605145.1). Classification (NCBI taxonomy): domain Eukaryota; kingdom Viridiplantae; phylum Streptophyta; class Magnoliopsida; order Poales; family Poaceae; genus Aegilops; species Aegilops bicornis. Next base: position 696,655,880 of record CM038673.1, on the reverse strand, counting down.
TTATAGCCTTGTATTTCTCTCTGATTTGTCTATCTTTTTTGGCCAATTAGATTGATTTATCTTCAGTGGGAGAGGTGTCTGGTAGTAGGTTCAATCTTGCGGTGTCCTTACTCGGTGACAGGAGGAGTTGCAAGGCACGTATTTGTATTGTTACTACTAAGGGTATACGATGGGGCTCGAACATATTATTTGGTCTTACTTTGTCTACATTATGTCATCATGCTTCAAGCATTACTATATTTGTTATGAACTTAATACTTTGAGATGCATGCTGGATAGCGGTCTTGGGGTGGAGTAATAGTAGTAGATGCAGATGGATGTTTGTCTATTTGTCTCGGACGTAATGCCTATATATTGATTAACGTCATAACTATGCACTTTTCTATCAATTGCTCAACAGTAATTTGTTTACCCACCGTTGATTTTCTCATGAGAGAGATGCCTCTAGTGAACGCTATGGCCCCCGGGTCCATTCACTTTATATTTAATAAAACCCTAAAAAATACTTGCTGCAATTTATTTACTTTTATTTCCTTTTCAATTTATGTGTCTATTACTATCGGAATTAATCCTTGCAATTAGCGACTATAAGGGGATTGACAACCCTCTTGCCCGCGTTGGGTGCAAGTATTTGTTGTGTATGTGTGTGTGTGTGTGTGTGTGTGTGTGTGTGGTCTCCTACTGGTTCAATAATATTGGTTATTAACAGAGGGAAATACTATCTGCTAACATACTACATCACCCTTCCTCTTCGGGAAAATCCAAACGCCTATCACAAGTAGCATGCATCACTAACACCAACGGCAGCATCTTCCATCAACTATCCATCCACATCTTCAGATGAATCTCTGTTAGCATCAGCAGGAAAATTATATCCACCCCTTTCCTCCTTATCTCTATCATCTATTGGAATTCTAAAAAGAATTGCCATATCAATGTCAACCATTGGTGCAGTGAACAAATCTATAGGGTCATCTAATTCTACTGAATTCTAATCAATAGAAGCAACCCTTCCAGCACCTTCTTCAGTTGTCCTGGGTGGTGAGGATTGACCAGGACATAGGACTGCCATGTAGGGATGAGGATCGACTTCTACATCATTGGCCAAGGAAATCTTCATATGAGCCTGAATCTGCCTACTCCTCCAGTGCTTCCCCCGTGTAAATTTTTATAAAATATGAAGCACACTTTTGCAACTAACGCTAATTTAGTTGTTTTGCATAACTCCTCTTGCTTACATATACATTTGGACAGCTTACTGGAACGTGTCTTCAGACACACATAAGATACTAGTAGGAGGCATGTCTCTGTAGGTACAACTCTTACTTGGCAGGCGATGGACATTCTAGTAGAGTTTGTGGACATCATCCACGACCGTATGTGTTGTGGATGTCCAAGCTGGCCCATACAATGGGTCATTTGTGTCATTAGTACACTTGCTAACAAAGAGTAATGTCTAGAAGGACAAGCCACTCCTAGTAAGATTGCATTGCAATTTGTATTCAGTGTCAATTTATTCATGGTTTCCAATATACACATGTGTGTTTACTAATTGTGTGTTTTGCAACAGAAACTCGCATATGTTGTGGTGCCTGAGCAAATGCAGAATCGGGGTAGTGGTGACATGCGAATTGTCATCTCTAACACAATTGACATGGCAACCACGTACTCCATGTCATGAGTGGATGGACGTCTTGTCGTCAATGGTTGGAAGGACATTCATGACAACTACTACTATGATGAAGGTGACAAGTTGATCGTCGTGCTCCACCTAGGACATGTTGATGAGCCAGTCCCCTTCATGCGTCCATCTCCAACCGGGAGGCTGACAATGACGAGTAGGCTTGCTAGCTTCCTTAGTATCATGTGTCAAGAACTTCCTTCTGATGCATCGTAAAAGTACTCCTCTGCCATGTTGCGCGCTTGTCGTACTAAGTACTTTGCTTTTGAAATGTGTTAATTAAGTACTTTATTAAGTGTCTAACGACAATTATCAGTTTAAGTCGATGTTTGCGAATACTAGTTATTGGTTAAAGTGCATGTGCAACTTCATTATTTGGATCCTTATTTGGCTGCCAATGAACCAATTTCCGACCAAATGCAGCAAGTGCAAATTTGGTACAGAAGTATACTGCATGTTAGCAGTGTTCCAAAGCGCGTAAGGCTCGCTACTAGTTTTGACTACATTTGCAGCGTTCAGACCCAGACACTACTGAAGTGAAAGTACAAGCAGCGTCTGGCGCGAACACTGCTAAGATAGGACGCAGTAGCAGCGTTTGATTGAGACGCTGCAACTAACATGTTTACAGCTGCGTTGCAGTAGCAGTATTCCTCTAAGACGTTGCAAGAGTGTACATTCGAACGCCGCTAAAGAGGGGGTCATGTACTTGTGACAAGATAGCGTCTGAGAAACACCCATGGTCTCATACTTAGTCAACTTAATGTTCCTTTGTCCAATCTGTACTGACCGATACTATGCCCTCTGGTTCTGAATGTAAAATTCTCACTTAAAATGAAAGATCTATTATCAGTGTTAGAATTCTCATATTCCAGTGATTCAAATTTTTATTTATTTTCCTGATATTTCAAATTAAATACAGATTAGCCGGCAAAATTAATAATATATGAATTAAATCTTTTTATCTTTGAGCGACGGTAATTGTGACAGAAATGTATGTCGTCACCATTGTCTGGTCCCACATGTAAGCAGCCACATCAGCATCTTCTAGGCCCATATGTCATCAGCATTGACCGGTCAAAACTAACACACGACTTATTACTACTGACGGGACCGTCGGCGATAAAACCCACTACGGATCCACACGGACGCAATCACGTTAGAAACTACTGGCCCCAGTTGTCAGAATATTTGACCGGTCAAACCCACATACCGATTACTGGTGACGAATTATAGTCACCAAAAACAATGTTAGGTGAAAGATTGTCCTATCATAGGTGACTATCTGGGCCATTACCGAAAACGACCATTAGTGAAGAATTTGTGTTCGTCACCTAAGACACGATCTTGCATGACGGAGGAAGTGGTACCGTCCATATTTTATTTTCTGTGACGGCGCTTCAGTGATGGTGGGGGTGACGGCCAGAAAACGTCACCAGGGTGGTTTTTATGACGAAAAACGGTTTTACGTGACAGAAGTGAAAATAAAAAAATAGAGCAGATTTTGTAGTGTTTGGATGGGCACCCGAAAAGAAGGTGCTCCTTGTTGATATGAGTAGTCTATTATTTCTATTAAGCCAGGATGTCACAAGAATTCCTACAATTTTTACTCAAGCCTTAGTCAAGTGGTACTGCAGTACAATTAAAACCCTATTAATGTTTCCAACACTTCAAGTGATGTTGCCAATCTCATTAGCTTTGTTAGTTAGTTGCAACAGGTATGGTATGAAATATATTTTGTAGTTTTGGAATAAATAATAGCTATAAAGGTGCGAGCTAAGTATTCTGTAGAGTTTTATTTTGGATTTTTTCATGCGTTCGATGTCACACACGCACGTGCATGCGCGCACACACACATGTAATTCATCAATCGAAGAGTTATGGCAAATCATGGGACGATGTTATATGGCTCATTTGTCCATAAATCCACTATATTGATCAACACCAAAGCTAGTCAAAAAACTTACACAATTCATTACGAATGATAAGTCAAACAACAATTTTTACATTGGCGAGGCAAATTAATCTGTTTTTTCCTCTCTTACTAGCCGTAAAATTACTTCGAAAATATGTATATACTCCATCTAATGCACATCACTCGCACTATTGTTCTTTCACTTAAACTGGATAATTAATCAATTAAAAAATGGAGAGTAGTATATATTTATAAATTATCCACAACCATAATGGTCTGAACATAAAGTAACTATATATAGATCACATATTAAAAGATTCACTACAAGCATTACATCTAGATGATTGATACGTGTCCAACATATCTATAATTTTAGATTGTGTCATGCTATTATATTATTATTCTTGTATGCTTTATATTTCATTTTATATTATTTTTATGGACTAGCCTATTAATCTCCTGCCCAGTGCCAGCTTCTATTTTTTTGTGTATTTCTTTGTTTCACAGAAAAACCATAATACAGAATGAAGTCCAAACACTATGAAACTTTACGGTGATTTTTTCTAGACTACGAGAGACCCTAGAAGCTTCAAGGAGAGACTAAAAGACACACGAGGGAGCCACAAGCTCACTAGGCGCTCCCTATAGGGGGGCACCATCAGCACTTGTGGGGCCCACAAGGCTCCGTTTGACCTGATTCCTGGCCTATAAATTTCCTAATATTCCAAAAACCCTGAAGCGAGGCCTGAAACAATTTATCACCACCGCAAGCTTCTGTTCTTCCGAGGTCCCATCTGGATGCCTTTTCCGGTACTCTGCCGAAGGGGGAAACCATTGGGGAGGCAATCTTCATCGACCTTGCTGCCTCAATGATGATGTGTGAGTAGTTCCTTCAGGACCTGATGGACCTCTCTCTCTCTCTCTCTCTCTCTCTCTCTCTCTCTCTCTCTCTCTCTCTCTCTCTCTCTCTCGATCTTCAATACAATGATCTCCTTTGAGATCTATTCGATGTAATTCTCGCGCTACTAGGGAAAACCCTAGCAATAACGCGGGTATTTTGCCTATCAAGATGGCGGACGCCGCGCCATCGATAAAGCGCCATAACTAGCATGTAGCAAAGAGCGCGTGTCATCCAACGCCATCGCCATACTTGGCTAGCAAGAGCGAAGCTTTATCACAACGCTACCGCTACTAATATCTCGCAGCTTTTGGATGGAAGCGCCATCGGTAAGGGAGCGCATCGCTAACTTTAATCCCTCGCCATCGCTAGTTTTATTAGTTTCGCTTTTTTACGCATATTTGTTTTGTATTTGAACAGGCTTTATACAATAATCTTGAGGATATCATACACATACAAATGTAATCATAGCATATACATACAAATAGTCTCATCAAATCATGTCATCATCATAATCATCATCCAACACAAAATGGTCTCTCGTCATCATCTCTAAAATAGCGATACAAGTCTCGATTACTTGCAACTACATCGTCATCCATCTAAATAATGATATACGCGAGAAGAGCTATCACTATGAGTGAGAGCGGAACTATGCAGTACATGAGTTCGTATCCCTCTCTTGCATTAGCGTGAACCAAAACTAACTACTGCCCGTCGCTCGGAAACCGGTACACCTCGGCCTGACACTCCGGCCACTCGTCGTATATATATTCCTGGCGTAGCACTTCTTCGCCATCGATGATCTATGCACCTGCATCGTCACATGAGTCGATGATATGCAACATATATAGTTGAGCAACAGAAAGAGACAGACTTGGCAAAAATAGAAGTTACATATCATAAGCATAAATAACAAAGTTGATCGTACCCAGAATTCCCTAACTAGAGTGATCTTCGCTAGTCGAGGAGGACGGTTTAATTACATCACAAATAAAGTTTCGTCGCGCATAACTCAAAGTTTCGTCGTACAGAAAGTATGGACTAAACGGACACATTGTCATATATCGACAATCACTCCAACATGTAGTGCCATCCATCCAAGTCAGGGAGATAGTCCCCGAGCTTAGTGAAAGGCTTCAGGTCGAGACGCTGAGCGGCTACGCGTGTTCGGACGTCTTCCCGCGACATTTGTCCTTCTTTGTAGAACATCCGATGACCTCCTTCATGATGATTTGGGAAAGTCCGCGCTGGATGTGATAGAACTCAGCTCGAAGTCGATGATCCTCGATATCTCCTAAGTTCTTTGCCCATTGCAGAATATGGGCATCGCCGGATCTAGGTGACATGCGAAGGTTCTGATGATCCCGTCTGTACTCTAGCATGTGGTGTAGGACATAGAATCCATCATTAAGAGAATCACTTGGTTGCTGGATGCAGCAGAAGTCGGTCTTATGGCCGAAGGCGGTCCTGCCGTCCCTTCTCTTCTTGTCCTTGACCTCTCCACCCCGTGCATCGTAGTAAAACATAGCACTGTCGAGAACAGACTTGATGTGTGTGTAATCCTTTTTGTTAATGTTCTTCGACAAGTCCAAGTAAAGAGCGTGGGAGTATCGGGGGTAGAGGATGATGAGGATGGCGCGCCCGCCGCGGCGCAAAATAAGTACACCTCAAATTAATTAGCCTCCACCGTGCAAATGAATGATTGAAATCAAAGGAAGGATATCCGCGTGGATGACTTACAGGGGATGATAAGGCACGAGAATCGCCTCCTTGTCCTTATTGGCAAGCATGAAATTGGCGATGTATTCCCTCGCGTATTCACAGTGCTCTATGCAGACTCCCAAGAAGCCCTCGTGTATGAAGTACGGGTCAGCGACACAGATATGAGGTATCTGCTCAACCCCGATGAGGTAGTTCAGGTGCAAGGCATAAGTCGGACAAACATAAAATCCAGCTTCTTCACGTGAAACATGTCGAAGATGTAATCGAATCGAAGGAAGAACTTTTCCGCGGGGAATGTGTCGACGTACGACAATTGCCGCGGCATGTTAACCCCGTAGAGTGAGTATCCTGGATTTTTCGAGGCGATGAGGCCTTTCTCTATCCGCAGCACATCATCATGAAGTCTCCTTATATCGCCGAATCTGGCCCCTAGTGCTGCTTCAGGTAGGATTGGTTCACCGGGGATATGCCATTTCGCCGCACCGGAGATATCTATACGGTCTTGAACCCGAGGCTGCTGAGGCAGCTGGATCATAGAAGCAACTTTCTTGCCTTTCCTCTATCTCTTCCTAGGCTTCTTTGCCGGAAGGTCGTCTATAATACGTTGAGCCTCCGGAGGCGGCAATTCAGGCACCAACTCATGACGCTGAAACCCTGAGTAGGCGCCAATATTGAGATACTGTTGAGTGTCATCGTCATCGTCATCCTCATCCATGGTGATGTCATCAGTGACTAATGGAGCCTCTTCCTCACCCCGTCCGCTATCACCCAGCCTGACACGCGACGCTAATTGGGTAGGTGGGGTGTTGATGTTCATACCTTGCTGAGGCTGCGTGCTCGTGGGTGTGCTCCCGGCCGCCTCCAAACAAAGCAGACTCTTTGGCCACAACAGGATCCACCCATTGCAACCACCAAGCCACCGCGGTGTCTCGTCGTCATCCCCCCTAGTACCGGAGGAGCCATTCTCATGGCCTGGTTTGACACTGGCCACGGAAACCTTGAAGACGTCCGAGGTGATCGGCCGGCCGTGGAACAATGGTTCCTTCGGCTTCATTATCGTCGCCTTCCCCACGTCCACCTTCTGGTCACCAATGGTGTACAATATGGTGCACGGGGTTACGTCGGCCTGCAAAGACATGTCTGCGACGTGAGACATCCGAAAGGCAACGAAAATGGGAGATTATACATTTATTAAAGCGGGCCGATGTGACAGATACCGTGAGGGCGTCGAGCTCAGCGAAACACGAAGCACCGCCGAGCACATCCGAGACAGGTGCGGGAGCCGGTGCAGGAGCTGGTGCGGGTGCCGGTGCAGGAGCAGGTGCAGGTGCAATGCTAGTCGAGCTGCTCCCGAAGAAGTCGGCAAGGGGAAAGTCCGCTGCATTTTTTTCTGGATTTTGCTTGCTCCAACTGAGAATGGCCGGAACCAAGAGACCAGACATATCTACAACCGCCTGTTTTGCGGCAGCGTACGCTATTGCGACTGTCTCAGCTGATTTCTTCTCAACCGTAGTCTCAACCTTCTTGTCGATGTTTTCTTCAGTTAATCTCCGTCTTTCCTTTCTCTCCTCCGTGGTCTCATGGTAATACTTCTTCCACGTGGCGCCGTCTCCGACACCGTGCACGTCCGATTGCTGAGTATCCAACGGGAGTCCTTTCAATATGTTCAACGCCTAATTGAATGGGTGTCCCACTTGGGCCTCGCCAACGCCTCAGACGGCGAGTCGCTTTTGGCCGCAATCCTGTGCTGCTCTCTCTACAAAAGGAACAAGGATCGTTTACAAATATGACTAAACGTGTAGTCGAAGTTGATCAGAAACTAAAATTACCAGCAGTCTCATGAACTCCGTCGTGACTAGGTCTGTGTTGAAAACCTTCTTAACTGGGTCCCAATGGTGCCGGGCCCTGAGGAGGTCACGCTCCCGCGGGACGCTGAAGTCCGCCAAGGGGTCTGCGATGCCCAGACTTTCGCGTTCCGCGTCCTCCTTGGCCCATATGGACCTCTTCCGGCCGTAACCACGGCTTTCATGGTGGTGGGACCCCATGTTCCTCTCTTGAAGCCCCTTCATGTACTTCGACTTCTTTTTGGCAGCTTCAGCCTCACAAGCTGCCTTGAATATTTGAAACTGCTCTTCCGTGATTGTCGGATTATCCTTTACAATCACGGAGTAGGGTTCCTTTTTGTTGATGATCCGATGTTTCACCCTTGCTTTCCAGGCGGCCAACGCGTCGCTAAACTTGGTCATGGCGTGTTTATTGATCTTCTTCATTGCCGGGTCTTTATCTGGATCTTTATAATCCTTTTCATTCCGGCCCGGGAAAAAGAATATCTGGTGCAACTTCTTTAGGAGGGAGGGCCTCATATTCTCTATCTTCTGTAGTTTCTCATCGTTGATGGTGGAGGTTGTCCGTAGATGCAGCCTATTTGATTGTTGTAGCATGCGCACGCTTCCGCGGGCGCGTTTGGCTAAAAAATGCTATCGTCCACCTCAGTGATCACCAGTCTAGTAGTCGTGAGCTCGTTTGGGCGCCGTTGCCTCTCTGCTTTCGGGTCTATACCGGCTCCGCTAGTCTCGGCCCCGGTCTCAGTCTCAGTGTCGGTCTCAGTCTCAGCGCCGGTCTCAGTCTCAGCGCCGGTCCTGATGTCGGTCTCAGTCTCCGATGTGATAGGTGGACCCAGCAACATCACCCGTTGATCGTCGGCTTCCCTCAAAAATTCGTTTGCCGCCTGGTAGACGTTGTCGCAGTCACCAGAACCCTGTCCCTCATCGTTGCTAGCCATGTTTCCTACGATTAAATCTAGTCAATTAATTCTAGACCTAATAAAATGAATAGTGACATAAAAAAGGCCTATGCTTTGCAGGAATGTTGACTCCTTCCCGGTGTGGCAAATCCCGGGCACTCGATATGTCCTAGTTTGTAACACAAGTCATGCTAAAATTCACGGAAAATTTCGGCATGACCTTTGCTAAAAAATGGACAAATCGAGAACCTGAAATTTGCCGGAATGGAAATGAATCAACACTCCGGCAAAACATAGGCCACTCGGCTTCATTCCCTGGAAACAACAAAAGGCCACTTGGGCACAATCGAACCACTTCTATGTTGCATATAACAGGACCACTTAAGAATATGTACATGAGAAACTACAACAGTAGATAAACATGTGCAAACCCTACTGAACTAATTAACATCTACATTATCTACTACTTAACATCTATTATTACCCTAACTAAAAACATCTACTATTAACCATACTGCCCTATTTAACTAGTACCATCACTACTACTAATTAACATCTACTACTACTAAGAAACATTATCTATGAACCCTAGTACTAATTAACATCTACTACTACTACTAATTAACACGGCAGAGGAAGAAAAAGCAGAGAGAGAGAGAGAGGGGGTGGGGGGAGGGGTGGGGGGGGGCTTACAAAGAGGGGAGAGACGGTGGTGGGGAGGTGCTCGGCGACGGAGGTAGGGCAACGAGGGCGGGCTTGGGCTCGGGAGGCGGCGGTCCTGGGCGGGCTCGGGCGGCGGCGGTGAGGTCGATGGCGGCGGCGGTGAGGTCGAGGGCGGCGACGGTGAGATCGAGAGCGGCGGCGGGCGGCGGCGGTGAGGTTGAGGGCGGCCTCGGGCGGCGGCGGTGAGGGCAGGTTGGCCTCGGGTGGCGCGATCGACAGCGACGACAGAGGAGTTGGGGGAACAAGGGGGAGAGGGGAGGAGGACTTAGCAAAATTTTGAGGGCGGTGGTTAAAGAAATGAACTAGCAAGATGGCGCTATTTCGAAACGCCGCTATAGCTAAGTTAGCTATAGCGCTTTTAGCAAACACGCCATCGCTATAGGAAGCGATTATTTCTTTTGTTTACCTTTACACTTTATTTTTTCATTTCTCTGTTTCCTACTTCTTTCATTTTCATTTACTTTTCTATTTTTTTCATTTTTCTTTTCTTTCTTAGCAGTAGCGCTCTACGCAGGAAACGCGCTGCAACAACGACCATAGTGGTAGCGCGCTTTACACAGAATCGCTACTACTATTCCTAGCCTACCGCCAACACGGTGGGAATTATAGGGGTAGCACTTTTTACTGCACATGCGCTACTGCTATAGTTGTAGCTATAGCACGCTTTGCTAGAATGCGCTACTACAAAGTAGCAGTAGCGCCCTATTTTAACCAGCGCTACTGCTATACCTCTGTGTATAGGCTTTTCCCTAGTAGTGTCGCGGTGTGTTTGTTGGGATCCGATGAATTGTGGGTTTATACTCAGATTATTCATTGAAACTATTTGAGCCTCTTGAGATGTATTTATGTGTGATTTTATAGCTATGTATGCTTTCCAATCTACTCCCTCCGTTCCTAAATATTTGTCTTTCTAGAGATTTCAACAAGTGACTACATACGCAGCAAAACGAGTGAATCTACATTCTAAAATATGTCTATATACATTCGTATGTGGTAGTCCATTTGAAATCACTAAAAAGACAAATATTTAGGAACGGAGGGAGTATGAGTGATACTTGGCCAATTGCATGCGTAGATCTTTAGAGGGAGCGGTGCTTAGTAGTGGATTCAATCTTGCGGTGTCCTCACCCTGTGATAAGAGGAGTTGCAAGGCACGTATTGTATTGTTGTTACTAAGGATAAAATGACCGGGTTTGAACATATTGCTTGGTCTTACTTTGTGTACATTATGTCATCTTGCTTAATGCGTTACTCTATTTATTATGAACTTAATACTTTGAGATGCATGCTAGATAGCAGTCTTGTGGTGGAGTAACAGTAGTATACGTCAATAAGTTTAATGGTCTACTTTTCAGGATGTAATGCCAATATGAGTTGTGCCATGAATAATTATAGTCAGAACTATGCACACTTCTGTCAATTTCCCATCGGTAATTTTCTTACCCACTGATACTAAGTTTATGAGAGAATGCCTCTAGTGAAACTATGGCCCCCGGGTCCATTGTTCTTTAAAATAAAGTATCAGTGGGGGCCATAGTTTCACTAGAGACATTCTCTCATAAACATAGCATCAATGGGTAAGCCCGTCGGGAAATTGACAGAAGTGCTCATAGTTATGATTGTGATTCTTCATGGCATAACTCATATTGGCATTACATCCTTGATTGATACCTTGTGTTGTTTGGATCGGCTGGGGGCAATGGCTAACTCCTCCCAACCTCCTCCCTAGGGGTATGCGAGTCTTGCTTTGCTTTGAGGGCTAATAAGCTCCGCAATAAGTACTTGAGTTCTTTAGGACTAATGTGATTTTTTTGATAATAAGCACTTCCACCTATCCATATTTTTCTAGCCTCTTCGATACCGTGATTGCCCGTTCTCACCTTGAGACTTGGTGCAAACTTTGCAGGTGCATCCAAACCCCATGATATGATACACTCTATCACACATAAGCCTTATGTATCCTTCCTCAAAATAGTCACTATATACCTACCTATTATAGCATTTCCATAGCCGTTTTGAGATATATTGACATGCAACTTCAACTATTAACATTCACATGACTTGAACATTCATTGTCATATTGCTTTGCATGGTCATATAGAGCCGACATGATATTTGTGGCAAAGCCCCGTTCATCATTGTTATTCATGTTACGCTAGATCATTGCACATCCTACACTGCCACAGGCATTCATATGTAGTCATATTTTTTAGTTTATTGAGTTGTAAGTAAATTAAAGTGTGATGATCATTATTATTAGAGCATTGTCCCAGTGAGGAAAATAATGGTGAAGACTTATGAGTCCTCAAAAAAGTGGGGATGAGGTCCATGAGATTGTTCTAAAAATGAAAAATAAAAATGAGAGAAAAAGAGATAAGGGGCAATGCTACTATCTTTTTACCACACTTGTGCTTCGGAGTGACATCATGTACTTCATATAGAGAGTCTCCATGATTTTGCACTTCTATATAGTGGTGGGATTTATACATTATAGAACATGGCCTGTATATTCCGATGACGAGCTTCCTCAAATGCTCGAGGTCTTCATGAGCAAGCAAATTGGATGCACACCCACTTTGTTTCATATAGAGAGCTTTCATACACTTATAGCTCTAGTGCATCTGTTGCATGGTAATCCCTCCTCCTCACATTGACATTGATTGTAAGGACTCTCCATTGCCTAACGACCCGCCTCGTTGATGCAAGACTTTCTTATACTTTTGTCTTCCCTTATAAACCCCAATCATCATTCTCTTTGCCACCCAAAGTGCTAAGTCTATGGTTCACACTCGAGTATTGCGTGAAAGGTGAAAAAGCTGAAGCAATAAAAAGTATTGACAAAATTACTTAGTTTAACACCGAGGTGTTCATGAAAGATATCTTTGTGTTAGGAATACCGAGCTATGCCGTGCTTACATGATTAAATTAGTACGAATAACATTCTTTAGCACTTATATTTTGAAGGGCAATGATTGATTACTAGTTTTCAGCTGTATTATTATTTTGATGTCAAATTGATAGACTATTGCCTTAATCATTCGCTTCCCAATATTCATACTGCAGTGAATTACATGATCAAAGAAACATGCTAGGTAGCATTTCATATAAACAATTCTATTTTTATCATTTACCTACTCGAGGACGAGTAAGAATTAAGCTTGCGGATGCTGATACGTCTCCAACGTATCTATAATTTTTTATTGTTTCATGCTATTATATTATCATTCGGGTATGTTTTATATTCAATTTTATATTATTTTGATGGACTAACCTATTAACTTAGTGCCCAGTGACAGTTTCTGTTTTTGCCTATATTTCTTTGTTTTGCAGAAAAACCATATTGAACGAAGTCCAAACACGATGAAACCTAACAGTGATTTTTTCTGGACAACGAGAGACCCTAGAAGCTTCGGGAAGAGACCAAAAGACAGACAAGGGAGCCACAAGCTCACCAAGTGCGCCTTGTGTGGGGCGCTATTAGCACTTGTGGGGCACTACTGTAGGATGCTGCTAACGCGACACTACGATCAGAGACCCTTCGAGAAACTATGTGCGATGCAATAATCACAAACGGTGCTGTATGAAAACCGTCAGACATGCGTAAAACATTTGCGATGACGGATGCATCAAACACGGTTTAGGTTTTAGTTGTGTGTGCGATTAAGGACATATGGTTCAGTTCAACGAACTGTTTGCGATGAGGAGGAACAAAAGAAACGGGCAGCCAGATGGAGGCGTGTGCGATACACGGCATGCGGTTCACTCGGATGAACTGTTTGTGATTAGGCAACACAAAAGAAACGGTCAGCCAGATCAAGGTTTGTGTGATTGAGGGCATATGCTTCAGAAGGATTAACCATTTGCGATTAGGCAACAGAACAGAAATGGGTAAGCCAGATCAAAGTGTCTGCAATTGATGGCATACACTTCACATGGATGAACTGTTTGCGATTTGCCACACCAAACTAAAACAGTTTGATAGATCAACATGTGTGCGCTAGACGGGCACACCCATTCTAATTAAAAGACGTGTGCTGACATTGCCTATTGCGGTGCACCCTATGATGCAAACGCCACGTACGCGGCCGAGAAGGCGTACGTGCCCATGTTACGCCTTTCGGGAATAGTGTCGCACTTATAACCGTCAGTAAATTTTGAGCATGCGTCCCGTCACATTCCAAATTGCAAACCTGTTCACACCAATCAAAACCTAAACGGTTTCCCACTTAGGAGCGTATTACTACACGGTTATAAATACTACTACTCCAAGATGACTGCACATTCCTCCTCAACTACTCATCCACAAAAAGTCAAAAACAAACAAGTCATTCATCATCGTTCCCTTGCGTCCGCCATGGCTAGCGTGAGTTCTGGGTCGAGAGATCACGACTAGGGAGAGGCGAGCCTGGAAGTGGGAGCACGAGAGATGTCCCGGCTCGCCGTGATAGCAGCCAACATGTCCCGCCGCACGGCCGTAGCAGCGGAGAGGTCCCGCCAAGGCCACCGGCAAAGACGGAGGACCCGCCGCACCGTCGATGCAGCAGACTGGTCCGACCGCGCTGTGGAAGCAGAAGAGATGTCCCGCCGCGCCGCGAATGCAGCAGAGATGTCCTCCCTTGCCGCGGCGGCCTGGGAAAATGCCTCGCGGGCAGGCGAGGACTCTTACAGGCGCATGCGTGCCCTCGTCCATAGGCAGATGGATCAGATCTCCAGGTGGGCGAGGTTGCAGGATGACCTGCAAGCCTCGTTTGAACAGTCTATCGACGTCATCCGGCAAGTAAATGAGAGCAATGCGAAGCTCCGGGCCGAGCGCGACCTGCTGAGGGCGAAGATCGTCGGAAGTGCGGAGCAGCAGGAGCAAACCACTGCCTTGTTGAAGTGGACCTGCGTCATCGTCGAGAAACTTATGGACGAGAATAACAAGTTGCACATCGAGCGTAGAAGGCTGGTGGAGGAATCTGTGGATGCTCTCAAGCAGCATCTTGAGGACAAGAAAGAGCTCGTCGCCGCTCGCCGCGGAGACTAGTTCCCGTGGCCTGGAGCAACGCATCAAGAAAGTAGAGATCAGCGAGCCAGATCGTTGTCTTCCTTCTTCTTTTGCCCTTGTGTATTTCGGGCGTTGCCGCATGTGGCTTTTTTTAATTATGTTTCCAAATATGTAAGACAATTATTACCCACTGTCATCGTCCTTATATTCATCATGCTTGCAATAAGTCGCAGTCGATGCTATATAGGTCCGTCAGATCTTACATCAAGATCCGTGCAAAACTTTCTTTTCAGATTTTCATTTTTCTCTCTTAAAGCTCAGTCCAGTGAGACATATAGCCACGCCATAGAATAGGTGCTCGGGCGCCATTAATGGAGACGTTGGGAGGGAGGTGCGCGGGTAGAGGTCAAAGGGCTCTCCTTCCGATGAGCACGCGCAGGGGTCTGATCGCACGCCTCCCGTACTTAAATAGGTACCCCACACGACACCTCCTAGCCCATAAAAAAAGGGGACGCGTGGCCGCACGTAATTGGTAAGTCGAACGCCCACGGTTTCAATAATACTTGTGTTTCCAATTTGTAACGTGACAACACTTGTTCCAAAATGACTTTGTTGATTGTTAATGTGTGGGCCTTCGCAAATCGGACAGAAAAATTACCACAACATGTTGGTGCCATGTCATGAGACCATGCCAAGTTTCATGATTTTCAGGCGTGTTTTGGAATTACAGGAATTAAAAAACCAAGTTTCTCAATCTTTCCTACGAGCCACGACGCCCAGATGTTTGAATTTCACTCCCATCTCTTGCATGGGACCTAGAAATTCACCCAAGGACACACATGTGATTTTTCAAACAACTTTGGTGCACTGGAGAATGTGCTTGTAGTTCAAATTTTAATTATGCACATTAAATGCCCAGAAACTCAATTAATGTATAAAAAAGGCCAAATGAACCCGGAATAATTCCAAAGTTTAGCACGGTACTTCTATTTGGTCTAATCTGGCTGTGTAAAAAATAAGGCGGGAGAAGGCAGTGTACATATGTCGTTTCGCACACGGAGGTGACACGTTCCCTCTCGGAACCACGAACCTTCTTGAGGGAAGCTCTGGTTTGCAAGAAGCTTACACCAAAGCTTGTCCCAATTCGGCCAAAAAAATTATTGCGGCATGTTGGTGCCATGTCATGACACCATGCCAAGTTTCATGATTTTCAGGCGTGTTTTGGAATTACAAGAATTAAAAAACCAACTTTCTCAATATTTCCGGCCCAGCCACGACGCCCAGATGTTTGAATTTCACTCCCATCTCTTGCATGGGACCTAGAAATTCACCCAAGGACACACATGTGATTTTTCAAACAACTTTGGTGCACAAGAGCATGTGCTTGTAGTTCAAATTTGAATTGTGCACATTAAATGCCCAGAAACTCAATTAATGTATAAAAAAGGCGAAACGAGCCCGAAATAATTCCAAAATTTAGCACGGCACTTCTGTTTGGACAAATCTGGCTGTGTAAAAAAATAAGGAGGGAGAAGGCAGTGTACATATGTTGTTTCGCACACGGAGGTGACACGTTTCCTCTTGGAACCACGAGCCTTCTTGAGGGAAGCTCCGGTTTGCAAGAAGCTTACACCAAAGCTTGTCCCAATTCGGCCAAAAAAATTACCGCAACATGTTGGTGCCATGTCATGACACCATGCCAAGTTTCATGATTTTCAGCCGTGTTTTGGATTTACAGGAATTAAAAAACCAAGTTTCTCAATTTTTCCAGCCGAGCCACGATGCCCAGATGTTTGAATTTCACTCCCATCTCTTGCATGGGACCTAGAAATTCACCCAAGGACACACATGTGATTTTTCAAACAACTTTGGTGCACTGGAGCATTTGCTTGTAGTTAAAATTTGATTTATGCACATTAAATGCTCAGAAACTCAGTTAATGTATAAAAAAAAGGCAAAAAGAGCCCGGAATAATTCCAAAATTTAGCACGGTACTTTTATTTGGTCTAATCTGATTGTGCAAAAAAATTAAAGCGGGAGAAGGCAGTGTACTTATATGTCATTCCGCACACGGAGGTGACACATTCCCTCTCGGAACCACGAGCCTTGTTGAGGGAAGCTCCGGTTTGCAAGAAGCTTCACCAAAGCTTGTCCCAATTCAGCCAAAAAAATACCGCAGCATGTTGGTGCCATGTCATGACACCATGCCAAGTTTCATGATTTTCAGCCGTGTTTTAGATTTACAGGAATTAAAAAACCAAGTTTATCAATCTTTCCGGCCGAGCCACGATGCCCAAATGTTTCAATTTCACTCCCATCTCTTGCATGGGACCTAGAAATTCACCCAAGGACACACATGTGATTTTTCAAACAACTTTGGTGCACTGGAGCACGTGCTTGTAGTTCAAATTTGAATTATGCACATAAATGCCCAGAAACTCAATTAATGTATAAAAAAGGTGAAACGAGCCCGGAATAATTCCAAAATTTAGCACGATACTTCTATTTGGTCTAATCTGGCGGTGTAAAAAAATAAGGCGGGAGAAGGTAGTGTACGTATGTCGTTTCACAGACGAAGGTGACACGTTCCCTCTCGGAACCAGGAGCCGTCTTGAGGGAAGCTCCGGTTTGCAAGAAGCTTACACCAAAGCTTGTCCCAATTTGGCCAAAAAAATTACCGCAACATGTTGGTTCCATGTCATGACACCATGCCAAGTTTCATGATTTTCAGCCGTGTTTTGGATTTACAGGAATTAAAAAGCCAAGTTTCTCAATCATTCCGGCCGAGCCATGACGCCCAGATGTTTGAATTTCACTCCAATTTCTTGCATGGGACCTATAAATTCACCCAAAGACACACATGTGATTTTTCAGCAAACTTTGGTGCATTGGAGCATATGCTTGTAGTTCAAATTTAAATTATGCATATTAAATGCCCAGAAACTCAATTAATGCATAAAAATGCCAAACCAACCCGGAATAATTCCAAATTTAAACACGACACTAATGTACTAGTTGCATGTTCACTGTACGTAAATGTTCTAGCAATTCAAACACCATCCTTTCCCTCCGTAACACCATTTTGTCATTCAAAACATAATGAAAAAATCAGGTATACCACAAACAGTTTACTAGAAAGAATCGTGTGGGATGCGATATAAAATATCTTGGCGCACCGTCTTGTCTGGCTTACGCAGGAAGCTTCGTCGTCTACAGTCCACCGCCCCCGCTTGAACCACACTTGCGCGCCAGTTTCTCGCGGCACCGAGCGAATTTTTTTGCCACCGCGGAAATATCTATCTCCCCGCCCCCTCCCTCCTACCAAAAGCCACATTTCCACTGTTCCTCCTTGCTTTCCAAGTTCAAACCTTCACTGGTGCTTACTGGCAGCTCAGCCTCCTCGCTGGCGACCCTTCTTCTTGCAGCGTCGCCTCCTCGCCGGTTACCCTTCTTCTTGCAATGCCGCCTCTTCGCCGACGACCCTTCTTATTGCAGCGCCGCCTCCTCGCCAGCGACCCTTCTTCTTGCTGCACGGCCTCCTCACTGTTGACCCTTCTTCTTGCTGCGTGTAAGTGCATCTAGTGCCCCTTAGTGATTTTGGTGTATTGAAGACTTATAGGTTAAGTAACTAATGCGTGTGTGAGTGTACACAGGTCTAGAAGTCTATGAGGAGTTTGATATTTACAGAGAAAGTCGACCCCTAAAAATGAAGTTCTTCATCTGAAGACTTTGATATTCTGAAGACTTTCTGAAGACTTTGAAAGTGAAGAAATTGGTGTGACCTTGAAGACTTGGTATTCATTTGAGGAACATGAAGCGTGAAGACTTTTGTTTTCGTAGTTTCATTTTCTCTTTCTTGAGTCATAGGAAACACCGTCTTTGTTAAAGGGGGTCGAGGAAATACTAAGGAAAAATTTCCATTTGATGCTCAACTCAAATCCTACACCTACCAATCCATTCGAGTGAAGCTTTTGGAAATCTCATACGATTCAGTCAATTTCTTGATGTGAGACGAAGCTCTTACAGTCATTGAGAATTTGTTCTGACCGAGGAGTTAGGAATTCACGGTCGAATTGCCTACACAAAGTGAGGAACATGATAGCCCCGAGGAATTTGAGAGTCAAATTTCCGACCGTTCTTTGTCTTTGCCGCACGCCAGCTGTCCCAAAATATCCTATCCACCTAACGGTAATATCATTGAAGGGCATTTATGTCTTATCATGTCGGGCTGCTCCCTAGGCTATAAATAGCCGCCCCTACAACCACTAGCTGGTTGGCTGCTCCGAGAGAACTTGACACTTGTCATTTGAGAGCAACCCATCCTCCGAGGACTTTGAGAGAAAATCATCAAGTGAGGAAAACCCAAAAGTGAGGAAAAACCCAAAAGTGAGGAAAAACCCAAAACCAAACCCCAACAAACCCAAAGTGATTGAGCATCATCAAGAAATTGATCTGCGTGGATCCGACGCTTGTTACCTTTGAAGACTGTGCTTCTTCCGCATTGTTAGGCGTCATGGTCTAGAGCATCCAAGAGGAATTGTGGATCGCCGAGTGACCAAATCTGTGAAGGTTTGGAAGTCGCTCAAGACTTACCACAGTGATTGGACGAGGTCTGTGTGACCTTAGTTCAAGGAGAATCTGGCGAGGACTTGGTGTCCCGAGCTGCGTGCTCAAGGATCGGGTGTCCGGATCGTGTGTCCTCGAGTTTAAATACTCACCGCTCCAACTGACGCATAACCGAGACAGCAGTTGGGCTGGACTACCAAATCATTGTCTTCACCAACCTAATCGGTTCTATTTCCTCAACCCTTTCATTTCCTCATTCTTGTGTTGAGTATTTGTTCATATCTGTGTTTGAAGATTTTGATCAAGACTTTCTCAATTTCCTCAGCTCAATTTCTTGATCTGTTTGTCTTCATCTGTGTTATCCCGTGATTACGCTTCATGTACTCTGTGATTGTCTTCATTTCATCATGATGACTATGCTTGTAATCTGTTATGCTTACTTACGAGTACTTATTCCGCAAGTAGTTCTTCGCTAAGGAATTTCCTCACCGCAATTCCTCGGTGAAGAATTCATAAAATCGCCTATTCACCCCCTCTAGTCGATATAACGCACTTTCAATTGGTATCGAGCAAGGTACTCCCTTGTTACGTGTGATTTTGGTTTAACCACCGGAGTTTTAGTTATGTCGACCGCAGGTATGATCAAGGTCTCAGAGGGTGTCCTACCTTGATGGGACGGACTACCCCTCTTTGGAAGAACAAAATGCGAATGCATCTTGAAGCAATTGACAACGATCTACGGTATGTTGTGACAAAGGTGTTTCCTCACCACACCTTCTCACGAATGATGCTGATGTGAAGAGATTCAAGCAACTCGATTCTCAAGCGAAGAATATCATATGTGGCCATCCGAGCAAAGGTCAATATGGAAGAGTGAGTGCTTTGGAATCGCCAAACTCATCCGGGACAGGCTGTCCAAAGTAAATGAAGGTGTTTCAACTCAGCGTGACTCTCGAGTTGATGTTCTTGGAATCTCTTCAACCGCTTCAAAAGACTCGACAACGAAAATGTTCAACAAACCTTCGATCGCCTCATCGACATCTCAAATGAGCTTCAAGCACTTTGGGTGCCACTTGACATCACCGACCATGAGGTGGTGAAGAAATTGCTAAGATGCTTGATTCCTCATTTGATACTCCGCACCGATGATACAAGAACGAGCTGACTACAAGTCTCTTGATCCTGCCGATATCCTCGAAAGGCTAAATACTCACGAGTTCGACTTGTCAAAAGAGAGATCTCTATGGCTCGGCTATGGAAAACACGTGCCTCAAGGCCAAGGCCGTGTCCGAATCTGAGAGTGAAGACTACGGTAGTAGCCTAGGAGATCCTGAAGAATTTGGCCAGGAGCTAGCACTGCTCGTGAAGAAATTCCAGAAATTCTCAAGACGTGGTCGCTTTGGAAAATCCTCAAGAAGAAGTGATTCCTCATCTAGTGACTATAAGAGAAGACTTTGTCACAGATGCAAGAAACCTGGTCACTATATCCAAGATTGTCCTCAGTGGGAAAAGGAATTAAGAAAGAAGAAACACAAGGATTACTGATTCGATGACGTGAAGAAGAAAAAGAAATCATCAAAATCTTCATCATCAAAATCCTCAAAACCTTCTTCTCACAAGAAGAGCAGCTCCAAAAAGGCTCGGGCATTCATTGGCAAGGAAATGGACTCTGAAGCTGAATCTGAGGAAAATGAGGAAGAGGAGGAGTTTGAAGAATCCGAATCTGGTGTGGCTAGTCTGGCTCTTGCTATCGCTTTTGTTAGCAAGTCCATCTTCAACACTCAAGAAACCGACTACCGACAAGCCCGATGAGGATGATGATGACTACGCTCCCACCTATTGCTTCATGGCAAAAGGTGCTAAGGAAATAAATTTCACCTACTCTGAATCGAGTGAAAATGAAACTGAGGAGGATAACAAGCCCAGCTACTCAAAACTTGCTAAGATTGCTATAAAACAACAAAGGGCTTTTGAGAAGATTCAAAACATGCTAGATAAGAGTGATGATATGTTAGGTGAAGAAATGGATCGCACTCAAGCCCCGATCGAAAATCTTCAGAGACTTGATCTAGGCTTGACAACCTTCAAGGTCATCATAACACTCTCTTATCTCGATCATGAGAAACTTTCTTATGAATTTCTTCAAAGAAAGCAAGATCTTGAGAAGCTAAGAGTGAGTTATGAAGATCTTCGTATGAGGAGCGATTCATTACTTGCTCAACAAATGAGCGCTTCTCAAGAAGAATTTGTTCCTCCATGCTTAAAGTGCATTGAACGTGAAACTGCTAATTCTTCACCTGAATGTTCAAATGCTTCAACTGTTACAAATTCTTCACCTGCCTCTGCTATCACTAATTCCTCATCTGAGGACATTGCTAGTATCACAGACGATGCAGATCGAAGGAATTGTACATGACAGGCATGTACAAAAGCCTCAAAGGGCATCGACTCTTTGTGATGTGCTTAAAAGCAGATCCTCAATAGGAACCCTAGGAAAGAGGGCATTGCCTTTGAGAGGAAACTCAATGTCGATGGAACGTATTGGAATCTCGAGCGGTATCCCAAAACCTCATGGGTTGTCGCAAAGGGACCTCGATTGATCCATCTACCTTATCTGGTTTTACGTGCAAATTTCCTCATTCTGGCCGATGAGTCATTTGACTCCAACTATAAACTGTTCAAAAATCAGAATGGTGAAGTTTTTGCTAGATATGTTGGCACTAATCGCAGAACGGTTCCCCTATGAAGAAAATCTGGGTTCCCAAGAAGTGCCTTGAAAGTCTTGGTGAATGTCCTCATGACACCACCCGGTGAAGAATAGGAACCCCAGATCAAATTCTTCATATGGACCAAATTCTTCATATGGATCCAAGTCCTCATACGGACCAAATTCCTCACGTGGATCAAATTCCTCAAAAGGATCAAAGTCCTCATATGATTATCATCGTGCTAACAACTCGCTTCGCAGGTAGAGCTAAGGGCTATGAATATGTGCATTATTCTTCAAACCAATATGTTCATAAGTCCTCGAAGAATTTCTCTGCTTATTCATATGCTTACTCTAACCCCTCTTATGTGAAACGAAATGGTTTGGCCTCTATGCCACCATTCTCGTATGGTGCGCGCAGAATGATGAACTCTTTGCCACCCCTTCAGATGTGGGTGGTGAAGAAAAAGAACTAATCTCTTCTCAGAGGTCAGGTCTCCAGACGTGCCTAAACGTCTCAAGAATTTCAGGGGCACGACAAAATGCACGAAAGGACGCAGAGCTAATCATGATGAAATGAACTTTCATTTCACACGCCCTCCTATCGCTTATCTGAATACCGATCGATGAAATTCATCGATGAACTTGATATCATATTCTTCACCGATGAAGTATATGAGATCGTAAGTTGTACTAATTCATCTGCAGGATGATCAACCCAAAGCCAATGAGTGGGTTCTCGATAGTGGTTGTACAAATCACATGACCGGTGACAAGAATCTATTGATGGATGCTCCCTTATCACCGTCACACCAAGCATATCATCTTTCTTGACAAAGGCAAAAGTCGTATTGGGACTTGGTAAGGTTGCTATCTCTAAGGACATGCACATGAACAAAGTCATGCTTGTTGAGTCTTTAGGATATAACCTCATGTCAGTCTCAATGCTTTGTGATCTTGATATGGTTGTTATCTTTGGCAAGTATCGTTGTGTTGTGATTATGGAAGTCGACAATTCCAAAGTCTTGAAGGCTTTAGGAGAGGAGACTTGTATATTGTTGACTTCTCTACTGGGACCACAACCAGCCGTGGTGCCTACTTGCAAAAGCTTGAGAAGGCTGGCTATGGCATCGACGACTTGGTCACGCAGGCATGGGGAATTTGCACACGCCATTGCGAAGAAGAAGCATGTCATTGGCATTGAGAATGTCAAATTCCTCAAGGATCACCTATGCGAACTGTGAAGCTGGAAAAATGACCAAGGCCAAGCATCCAGCAAAGACTATCATGACCACTACTCGTCCCTTCGAATTGCTTCACATGGACCTCTTTGGTCCCAATCATTATTCAACAGTCGTTAATGAAGCATCACTATATGGCTTTGTTATTGTTGATGATTACTCTCGTTACACATGGGTACACATTGTTACTTACAAAAATCAAGTGCGTGAAGTCTTCAAACGATTTTCCTCGAGGGCTTCAACTAACTTTGGTGTGAAGATCAAGCACATCAGAGTGACAATGGAACTGAGTTCAAGAATTCCGGTCTTGATGACTATCTTGATGAACTTGGTATCACTCATGAGTTATCCGCTCCTTATACACCTCAAAGAAATGGCATCGTGGAGCGCAAGAACGTAACTATTGTTGAGATGGCTCGCACTATGCTTGATGAATACAAAACGCCTAGTCGCTTCTGGATTGAAGCAATTGACACTGCGTGCCACATCATCAACAGAGTATATCTTCACAAATTCTTCAAGAAGACTGCCTATGAACTCCTCACTGACAAGAAACCTAATGTAAGTTATTTCAAAGTCTTGATTGCTAAATGCTGGATTAGAGATCCTCACCACAACTCTAAATTTGTACCGAAAGCACATGAAGGTATTATGCTTGGTTACGGAAAGGACTCGCACACCTACAGAGTCTTCAACATCGCTCTTCACAAGATTGTTGACACTGTAGATGTGCGGTTCGATGAAACTAATGGCTCGGAAAGAGAGCACCTACCTTCTGTGTTAGACGAACCAGCACCGAGGATTCTATCAGGTTCAAGGCAACCGAGGATGTCATTCCCTCAAGAAACTGCTTTGAAGAATTCATTCCTCAGACGTGAAGAACGTCGAAATGATGCACTGAAGATAATGCTGAAGAAAATGGTGCTTTGAGGAAAATGATCAAATTCCTCGACGACAACCAGCTCATCCTCGCGTTGCAAAAGAAGTGCAAGTTGACAAGATCATTGATGACATCGAAGCGCCAGTCCTCTCACACGCTCAAAAGCTTCACATTTATCTAACTTTTGTGGGCACTATGCTTTTGTCTCTATCACAGAGCCCTCTAAGGTAGATGAAGCATTTACGAGCCGGAGTGGATTCAGGCCATGCAAGAAGAATTACATCAGTTCGAGCTCAACAATGTCTCGAACCGGTCAAACGTCCAGATCCTCGCAAGCATAATATCATTGGCACAAAGTGGATCTATCGCAACAAGCAAGATGAAAATGGTCTTGTGGTGAGGAATAAGGCATGACTAGTAGCTCAAGGCTACACGCAGTTGAAGGAATTGACTTGATGAAACTTTTGCACCTGTCGCTAAACTTGAGTCTATTCACATATTACTCGCCTATGCTAACCATCACAATATCACTTTATATCAAATGGATGTGAAAAGTGCATTCCTCAATGGTAAGCTTGAGGAAGAAGTATATGTTGCTCAACCCCTGTGTTTTGAAGATCCAAAGAATCGACAAAGTCTTCAGACTCAATAAGGCCCTCTATGGCCTCAAGCAAGCCCCTCGGGCGTGGTATGATACATTGAAGGAATTCTTCGTGAAGAATGGCTTCACACCTGGTTCACTCGACCCTACTCTCTTTACTAAATATTATGATGGTGAACTGTTTGTGTGCCAAATATATGTTGATGATATTATCTTTGGCTGTACTGACCAACGTTATAGTGATGAATTTGCCTATATGATGAGTGAAGAATATCAAATGTCTATGATGGGAGAGTTGAAATTCTTCTTAGGTCTTCAAATTCGCCAACAACACAATGGCATATTCATATCTCAGGAGAAATACCTCAAAGATGTCCTGAAGAAATTCGGCATGCAAGGCGCAAAGGTGTCAAAATTCCTATGCCCACAAATGGCCATCTGTGCACTGATGAAAATGGTATTGACTTCGATCAAAGGGTATACCGCTCCATGATTGGTTCCTTATTGTACTTATGTGCATCTAGGCCAGATATAATGCCTAGTGTTTGCATGTGTGCCCGATTTCAAGCTACACCGAAGGAATCACACCATAAGGCTGTGAAGCATATTCTTCGATATCTTGCTCACACACCAACACTAGGATTATGGTACCCCAAGGGCTCTACTTTTGATCTCATTGGATATTCTGACTCGACTATGCTGGTGATCGTGTGGACCGCAAGTCAACATCTGGTACTTGTCATTTCCTCGGACGATCTTTGGTCCGTTGGTCCTCGAAGAAACAGAATCACAGATCACCGCTTCATCATGGAAGCTGAATACATTGCTGCTGGCTCGTGTTGTGCTCAATTGCTATGGATAAAGCAAACCCTCAAGGACTACAGCATCAACATGAAGAATGTGCCTCTCTATTGTGACAATGAGAGTGCCATCAAGATTGCTCACAACCCAGTTCAGCACTCGAAGACAAAGCACATTCAAATTCGTCATCATTTTCTTCGTGATCATGTGTTGAAGGCGACATCTCCATCGAAAGCACGTGAAGATCGAAGAACAGCTAGCCGATATCTTCACAAAGCCCTTGGATGAGAAGAAATTTAGCAAGTTACGGTGTGAGCTAAATATCTTAGAATCTTCGAATGTTCTTTGAAAAGGACACACATCCTAACACTTATGCAAAATTGATGACTTAGATGTGCAACACATGAAGAAATGTTTTTCTTCAATCAATGAAGAATAACACTCTAAGAGTGAAGAAATTAATGAAGAAATTGATTATCAGAACACTACGACAATTGTAAGCTGTGTGTCTGAAATCATCATTCTTATACGGTGGGTCACGCCACCACCAAAGTTGAAATCTTCAATTTGAGTTTTTCCTCAGTTTTGAAATTCTTCAGTTTCAAATTCTTCAACTTTGCAAAATCTTCACTATTTCCGTCGTCTTTCTTCATTGGCTATATATATATATGGGTTTATGTCCTCTACAGCATTCACTTATGGCTATTTCCTCAAGTCGCTTTTTATGCTAAGTGAATGTGATCGGACCCTTCCCCCTCTATGCTATACTCAACCCAATCCATTCAAAAATTCTTCATGTGCGTTCTACTTTGAAACTCGTTCAAAATCTTCACTGTGTCCTTGACAGCTGAAGAAATTGCGAACGGAACTTTAAAACGAATCTTATCCAAACCTTCGTTTTTGCCGCTCAAACCGATCCGCATCACACTATGCATTACTTTATTCACCCACGATCAGACACGATCTCCACTACACAAGACGTGGATGACACATGTCGTGAGAAGGGAAATGGTCAGGCATGTTCGTCCCTAAATCTTGAGCGACCCGCTTTTCACCGCATCTATAAATATCCCTCTCCTTCCTCACTCTTTTACTCTGCTCGACCTCTCTCTCCGCTCGAGTTCCTCAAACCCTAGCGCCGCCGCTACTCCATCGTCAGCCGGTGAGGAAAAGCTTCATCGCCTTTGACCTCGTCGCCGACGTACTCGCTACCGATCATGAAATCTTCACTCCGCCGTCGCCGTAGCTGTCTTCCTCCGCCAAGTTAGGGCGTGGAAGATCTGAGCAGACGAACTTCCCAACTATTCTTCTCAGTTACGTGTTCTTCACTTCAGGTAATTAAAAGTTACTTTTATCACTCGCTTTGATTCTCAAATTTTCTTCAAATTCTTCAAAGGTGTTTATTCCTCACTTCTTCACACATATGAACACCTCAAATCTCTTGACTCGTTTCTCTAAGCTATGATTTTCTTCAAGATTCCTCAATTGTGTGGATCCTTGATCTATACAACTCTGGAACCTAAGACAAAGAACGCTTAGTAAAATTCTTCAAGGCTCATCTGGTCAAATCCTCAAAACTTGTTTAAAACCTTACGAGAACGCATATGACCTCTCCAAATTCCTCGCACCTATACTCTGTTCACAGGTACAAATGTCCGTCTTTGAATCCCTAGGTTCTCATCAACTTAACTCATTTGCAGCGTTCCTCGAAGAAAAACTGCACACTTCTTCAGAGAACTCAATTGTTCAATTTCCTCAATCAAGAAAATGGCAGATGGTAAGAAGACATGTATGGGAGGAAAGAAACACGAGGTTATGACTGCGTTTGAAATCCCTTTAGGAAATATATGCGACTCATCGCACACCGGATGAAGAAAGCAAAAATCAACGCAAGGTGCGTATTCAGAAGATTGAACGGAGATGGGCGCGGAATGGAGGGAATATAGATATGTAACTCCTAAGTACATGAAGAAATTCGCTCTTAATCCTCCATGCCCAAGAGCTCCTTTGGCACCTGGCCAAATAGCTGATCCCACAAGCATCAAATGAGGTGAGGACTTTCCTGATGAATGGGCTAAACGCCAAGCAAAATTGGCAAAGCAAGCAAAGGAGGCAGTGAAGAAATTCAATGAGGATTACGCCATTGCATCGCCATAGAGGTCTCGGTCAAACCGAGGAAATCAATGCAAAAGAAGCCTGCTCATAAGCCAAGTGCTTCATCATCTGCGCCCTCACGGCCAAGTTCCTCAAGACCTTCCAAGCAAATTCCTCAAACTGCTGCTGCTCCACCAAAGTCCTCAACAGCTCCGTCAAAACCTTCAGCCTCTGTGCACCTAGCTACATGTCAAAGGACTGCTGGCTTTTCAATTGCCTCAGCGTCTCTCGCAAGTTCTCGGCAGCTCCCATTTCTTCAACTGGTCCGACTCAAATTTGAAGACCAAAGCAACAAATGGACGAGGTCCTCGGCCTAGCCCAAAGAAGAAAATGGTTGCATTCCATGTGCCATCGATGATGAGGCATCCGATGAAGAACTTCATGGAAATCATCGAGACCGTCAAGTAAGGGCCGCTAGAGCCAAAGGTACATCTGTACCCTTTGCTATTGGACCCAAGAAAGTCCTCGACTTTATTGATCTCTCGCACAATGATCCCAATACCCTCTCGCTGACCTTCATTTGACACCTAGACAAAGTCATATGTTGACTCACTTCATAGCTGAAGAAAAATGGAAGTATGAAAAGGCGAGGGAAATAAAAAAGGCTCAATACAGGAAGGAGAAGTTCCTGAAGAAAAACGTTGTCAAGATGACACTTGAGAAGCTTCTCCAGTCCAGATCGAAATTCAAAACCTCAAAGAAAAACTTGATTCATACTATGCTTTGATTGGCAAGGAGCCAAGGTCGATTCACAACCCGACGAAGAAACTCACAAATGTTGCTGTCCCAATGCAACATGAAATTCCTCAGCCGGAGCCTCGGCTCAGCCCATTGAAGAAAATGCCAAGACTACCGATGACGTTCAGCCTCTGATGAAAACGTTGATTCCGTGGCTGATGATCCCATTCCAAATTACCGAAGAAATTGCTGGGCACCCACTAGTGGTGCGCTCAAGAAATTGCTCAAGACAGGGGAACCGCATCGCTTGCTCTCAAGAAATCGAACCAAATTCCTCGGCTCCTCCTGCGCCAACTCCAACTCCAATTCTTCCATCCGCCCGATGTGAAGAAAACCAAGGCCGCAGTAACGAGCTGCTTTGTGAAGAAAAGGAAAGCATCACCGCGCCGATTCTTCTACTGTGAAGCAAATGAAGCCAATGACCAGCTCATTCGAAAATCCAATTGATGCTGTTCAAATTTCCTCCATACCATCAAAGGAAGTTGTTCCTTTTGGAGAAGACTATGAGATCCCAATCGGATCCGATGAAGAACATCACCGCTGCTTCGTCGAGCAGCTTGATGAAGAAATTGAAGTGGATGCCATCCCTTCAACCCCGATTATTCCCTCATCGGACTATGAAATTCCTCAGTCGGTGCTGAGGAAATTGAAGATGAAGATGTGGATATTGGATGCACCACACGGTGATCAATGATGACTTTTGGGAAAGTCGGCATCCCAATACTCCTCTCTTCACCCGCTCCAACAGATTCCTCACCCCCTGCACAAACATTCTGAATCGACTCAAGAAAATCAACCCATCGGTTACGTGCATGAAGAAATTCCAGCCACTAGTCTTGATGAAACTGCCGCCTTGCTAATCCTCGATCGCACTTGTTGAGGAACAAGAAATTCCTCACCAAGAACCTGAACTTACGATTCACGAGGTGATGATACAACTCATCGACACCCCTACGCCCAAGCAAAAGAATCCGTTCTCAACCAAGCAAAAGTTCAAGGCTGAAGATTTCTTTGCGAGCACGTATTCTTCACTAAATATAATCCTTATGATTACGCTGCGCATTAGGAAGAGGCGCTTCGGACTGCCACCAAGCCAACTTCTATTCCTCAGGTGCTCTTCAACAAGGATAAAATCTTCGATCATGCTCATATTCCTCATGTGGATATGGAGTCACCGCTGTGCTTTGAGCCGCCCTCGGTGTTCTTCACGACGCATGACTTCTAAATTTCTGCACCGATATCTCGTGGATCGGAATGAAGAGCTAATTCTTCGCTTTTATGCAACACCGCACATCACCGGAGACGCCAAGACGTGAACTCATGGGTCTTAGATTGGATGACCGAAAATACTCACTACAAGGCACCAGCAACTGAATTGCTTCGTGCCCTACCACTCAGTCCTCCACTTGATGGTGCACGTCGTATCTATGACGAACCATAACTTACAAATCACTATATGCAAGTGCTGATGAAGCCTTTGAAGCCAAGGCAGGCCCCAAGAACCAAATTCCTCGTCAAGGAATTATTATATGTGCCTCAGACAGTCTATCGTATTTTGACGAAGACAATGAGTCCAATCAAAGGTCACGACTCGAATGATGAAGAAGTCGTTGGCATCATGAAGAATATGCTTTTCAACATCATCCATGGCGTTCCCGTCAACTTCCATGATTTCTTCATGAGGACTCTGGCAAACATTGCTATGTCACCATTTGAGCTCAAGCCTTATGCGCCTTGGATTATGAGATTCATCAGGACAAGGTCTTCACTAAATTACAAAGCTGATACTTTGAACCACTGCAGCTACTTGCCCCCGATGGAAGTCCTCAAACGGACAATTACCTCAGCTGATGACAAGGGCAAGGCCACTGCTGTGATCGATGAAGGCATTCGTCCATTGGATGGACAATTTCGCAGCAAAGCATCCTACTCCACCAATGATGACTCGCCACACATGACTCAGCCAAATACCTCTACCAAGCAAAATCCCCAAGCCATCGCACCTGTGGTGATGATCGATCGTGAGTTACTCCTCGCCTTTCATCAGAAGGTTGATCGTAATCATAAATGGGTCAAGCGTCAGTTTGGTTCAATTCTTCACAACATGACCTCAACACACAATGCAGTGAAGAAAAACCACTACTACCTTCATGAAACCTTCAAGCGCACCTGGGCTGTTCTTTCACATGTCTACAGTGAAGAAGAACTGACTTCAATGGGTCTCAAGGAAGAATTTGACTGGTCCGCACCTCCTCGAAGAAATTCAAGAAGGTCAAAGTTCCTTCCTTGGTGGCCAGCTCCTATTCTTCATCTCGCGACAATCGATGAAAATGAAGACTTGGAAGACACATGGCTGGTCCTACTTCAACAATCAACCCCGACAATCTTTGGCGCTCCGTCTTCAACTTGAAATTCTTCAAGAGCGTTAGTCCTCGGTTCGATCCTTTTGGTCATTCGATGACAAAGGGGAGAAATTTGAGTTAGTCTTCAAGCGGGTCTAGTTTTTGTCTATATACCGTATTTTATTAAGTTACAACTCTCGTTCTTACGAAACCTTTTATTGGATCGAGTTGTAATCTTAAACCCGATGGTGCTTTGATACTTTTGATGCATTATGCTCTTGCTCTATGTTCTGATTCTCGTGAGCTCCTTGAAAATCTTCATAGCAAATCGATTTGAGCTCTGATATTCTTGATGCGTTACTTTGCATAACATCAAGCACCATACTTCATCATGCATTTCAAATTCTTCATATTATATGTTAAATGCGTGTATGAATTACAAGATATAGGGGGAGATCTCCATGATTCAATTCTTCAAATGTGCATTGCCTCAAAAGCAAATTCCTCACTATGCACATCTTCGTGGGGAGTTCTTCTATATCTTGCAATCAAATTCCTCATTATCAGTATTTACAATTCATATGTTTATCCCGTTGAAAACTTAACCCATATTGTCATCAATCACCAAAAAGGGGGAGATTGTAAGTGCATCTAGTGCCCCTTAGTGATTTTGGTGTATTGAAGACTTATAGGTTAAGTAACTAATGCGTGTATGAGTGTACACAGGTCTATAAGTCTATGAGGAGTTTGATATTTACAGAGAAAGTCGACCCCTAAAAATGAAGTTCTTCATCTGAAGACTTTGATATTCCAAGACTTTCAAGACTTTGAAAGTGAAGAAATTGGTGTGACCTTGAAGACTTGGTATTCATTTGAGGAACATGAAGCGTGAAGACTTTTGTTTTTGTAGTTTCATTTTCTCTTTCTTGAGTCATAGGAAACACCGTACTGTTAAAGGGGGTCGAGGAAATAGTAAGGAAAAATTTCCATTTGATGCTCAACTCAAATCCTACACCTACCAATCCCTTCAAGTGAAGCTTTTGGAAATCTCATACAGTTCAGTCAATTTCTTCAGTGACAGAGACGAAGCTCTTCTGGTCGCTGAGGAATTTGTTCTCGATCGAGGAGTTAGGAATTCGCCATGCTGAATTGCCTACACGATGAGGAACATGATAGCCCCGAGGAATTTGAGAGTCAAATTTCCGACCGTTCTATCTTTGCACGCCACTGTCCCAAAATATCCTATCCACCTAACGGTCATATCATTGAAGGGCATTTATGTCTTATCATGTCGGGCTGCTCCCTAGGCTATAAATAGCCGCCCCTACAACCACTAGCTGGTTGGCTGCTCGAGAGAACTTGACACTTGTCATTTGAGAGCAACCCATCCTCCGAGGACTTTGAGAGAAAATCATCAAGTGAGGAAAAACCCAAAAGTGAGGAAAACCCAAAAACCAAACCCCAACAAACCCAAAGTGATTGAGCATCATCAAGAAATTGATCCTGCGTGGATCCGACGCTTGTTACCTTTGAAGACTGTGCTTCTTCCAGACGGTTAGGCGTCATGGTCTAGAGCATCCAAGAGGAATTGTGGATCGCCGAGTGACCAAGTCTGTGAAGGTTTGGAAGTCGCTGAAGACTTACCACGAGTGATTGGACGAGGTCTGTGTGACCTTAGTTCAAGGAGAATACGGTGAGGACTTGGTGTCCCGAGCTGCGTGCTTTCGATCGGGTGTCCGGGGCTGTGTGTCCTCGAGTTTAAATACTCGGCCGCTCCAACCAGACGCATAACCGAGACAGCAGCTTGAACCGGACTACCAAATCATTGTCTTCACCAACCTAACTGGTTCTATTTCCTCAACCCTTTCATTTCCTCATTACTGTGTTGAGTATTTGTTCATATCTGTGTTTGAATATTTTGACTGAAGACTTTCTCAATTTCCTCAGCTCAATTTCTTCAGTCTATTTGTCTTCATCCTGTGTTATCCTGTGATTACGCTTCCTGTACTCTGTTATTGTCTTCATTTCATCATGATGACTATGCTTGTAATCTGTTATGCTTACTTCTGAGTACTTATTCCGCTGCAAGTAGTTCTTCGCTAAGGAATTTCCTCACCGGCAAATTCCTCAGTGAAGAATTCATAAAAATCGCCTATTCACCCCCCCTCTAGTCGATATAACGCACTTTCACTGCGTGGCCTCATCGATATGGTCAGGTAATCCACACCCCACCCACACCATCCTCCTCCTTTCCCGTCCCACATGCCCCGACTGACGGAGCGACACCTTCCACCGAAATCACTGCCCCCTCCAATTAAGCGCCGCCCACAGCCATTTTACACGCAGTATAACGTGGAGCTGAGTAGTATGCGGTCACACGCACGAACGAGGTCGCTATGGCTGACATGCGTGTCGACCGCCAGATCTTGGAGGAGCACCTCGTCTTCGAGGCCACCGCCGACACCGCCGCGCGGTTGTCTACTTTAAAATACAGTTCGTGATGTTTTCTCGAGGCCACCGCCAGTGCCTTCTAGTGATTTGTCCTCTGTAAAGTTAAGATGCAATCTGATGTTCAGTTAACAGTTTGGTCCTCTGAAATGTAATGTTCAGTTAACACTTTGGTCCAACAATTGCTACATTTCGTAGTACTGTTCTCAAGCATTCTTTGTTTTGTTAACTGTCTTATCTTCTAGTACATGTTTCTATTCTGCAATGTCGTGCTGAGTTAACTATTTTGGTTCATTTGGTCTGCTGTCCATCCAACTATTTGGTTCAGTTCTGCAATTTGATTTTCATTTGCTGTGGGTACAATTTTGTATTGTTATGCATGTGACACAAATCAAATTTGGCTGTACTCAATACATATTCTACTGATAGTATGGCAACTCTCAGTTAAACTGATCAAGATCTTCCTTATGTGTGTTGCAGGGAAACAATGGGAGACACTGCGGTTTACCATCGAGGTTTGTTCAAGCAGGCTCCTTTGGCTAATAGCACATTATTGTGCGGTTGCAGGAATCATTCTAATATTTAGGTTTCTTACAATTTGGTCTTGCACATGTAGGTCCTGCTATCAGAGGCTTAGACCCACTGTTCGACCCATTTTGCATATGGGGAAATGAGATGTCCATGAATATCAGTCAAGTCAAGAAACTCAGAAAGATTGTTAGGATGAAGAAACTTGCGACGAATAATAGCAAGATATTTGTTTGCACAATGAAGAAGACATCAATCAACTATAGGATGGTACCAACTCTTTTACCTTGTTTTTACTCCTTCTGCCATTTCAAAATTTACAACAACAATTTATGCATAGCTTTGTTTTCAGTACTTTTCAAAGAAGTTCACAGATGATTACCTCTCAAACCACCTGCATGGTCAAGAGGCGAGGAAGGTATTCATTCAACACCCACGGTACAATATTGAAGTCTTGCTGAAGAGGACGAAGGTTGGGCGGGTAATTATCCATAGCCACTGGCCTAAAATTGCAAGGACATTCAACATCACTAAAGGCTCAATATTTGCCTTCCACTTCTGCAGTTTCCCATATGAGATTCATCTGTCTATTTACCGTGTATGATGCTACTTTCCAAAGGTTTTTGATGCTGCATGTGAAACTTGGTGCTGTTGTGTAATGGCGAATCGAAAATCAAGCTATCTGATGTAATTCGTTTATGAAATCCTGGTTGCTTTTATACAGATATGAAATGTCTGGCATGTTTTATAAGAAATATCAGTTTGATTAGTACATGGATTATCAATAATAGGCTAATTACCCTGCTTATTGGGGATTTCTATTGCAAACGGTTACTCAGACAGCACCGTGGGTGATGAACTCAAACAACCCGCACGGTTTCTAGAAAGTAGGCGTGTTCGATCAACTAA
This sequence comes from Aegilops bicornis, assembly GCA_021605145.1. Taxonomy (NCBI): domain Eukaryota; kingdom Viridiplantae; phylum Streptophyta; class Magnoliopsida; order Poales; family Poaceae; genus Aegilops; species Aegilops bicornis. The sequence continues at coordinate 696,621,296 of CM038673.1, read as the reverse complement.
CAATCACACACGGCTTCCGGCAAATAACTGTTTGCGTTAGGTCACCTTGCACACACGTTTCCACACAAAGAACTGTGTGGGATGTACATACCTACGGAAATGATTTTCTAGGATTCACCGTGTGGGATGTACATACCTACAGAAATGATTTCTGGGATTCACCGTGTGGGATGAACATACCTACGGAAATGATCTATGGGATTCATCATGTGGGATGTACATACCTACGGAAATGATTTCTGGGATTCACCATGTGGGATGTACATACCTACGCTAATGATTTATGGGATTCACCGTGTGGGATGTACATACCTAAGTAAATGATTGGGTTTCCATGCCTCGCCCGATCGCACACGGCCCCAGCCTGGGTCCCACGAGGGCCTATCTCCGACGATTTCTGGGTTGTGTGGGAAGGACACCCTATCGCACACACTCACTTGGCGATGGTTCCAAATGCCGTCACAGAAAGGTGTAAAAAACCGTTTGTTTAGGACCGACACGCACCAGTGGGGCCCACAAGGCTTCGTCTAACCTAATTTGTTGCCTATAAATTCACTAATATTCCAAAAACTCCCGAGGCGAGACCTAAAACAATTTTATCTCCCAAGCATCTATTCTTCGGAGATCCCATCTAGAGGCCTTTTCAGGTACTCTACCTGAGGAAAACCATTGAGGATGCAATCTTCATCGACCTTGCTGCCTCCATGATGATGTGGGAGTAGTTCCTTCAGGACAAGTCCATAGCAGTAGCTAGATGTCTCTCTCTCTCTCTCTCTCTCTCTCACTCTCTCTTGATCTTTGTAGGATCGAGAAGATAGAGTCTAGAGAAGGGTTAATAGACACTTAACCAACCAAAGGTGCAGTTTTTAGTTTACTTGAAGATTAGGCCAATTTTGGCACAAGTTAAGTTATAATCAATACTTTCTACACATGCATATCTAGAGATAGGGCTGCCGAAATAGTACAACATGCAGGTGTGCGGAAAATAAATAGGGTAGAGATGGGAAGATCAAATGCAATGAGGACACGGTGGTTTTTGGCATGGTTCTGATAGGTGGTGCTATCATACATCCTCGTTGATGGAGACTTCAACCCACATAGGGTAACGACTGCGTGAGTCCATGGAGGGATCCACCCATGAAGGGTCTATGAAGAAGCAACCTTGTCTATTCCACCATGGATTACGCTCACGAAGGACTAGCCTCACTCGGGGTAGATCTTCATGAGTAGGTGATCTCCTTGCCCATACAAACTCCTTGGTCCAACTCCACATGATCTTGGAGGCTCCCAAGTGACACCTAACCAATGTAAGAGACACCACTCTCCAAAAGGTAATAGATGGTGTGTTGATGATGAACCTCTTGCTCTTGTGCTTCAAAATATAGTCTCCTCAACACATAATCACTCTCTCCCAGATTTGGCTTGGGTAGGAGAAGGATTTTAGTGGAAAGCAAATTGATGAGGCTAGAAATCAAGGTTCGAATGGTTGGATTGGAATGCCTTGATATCAACACATGAGTAGGTGTTCTCTCTAAAGAAATGAATGGTGGAAGTGTAGTTTTGTTCTGATGGCTCTCTTTGAGAGTGAGTGGGGGTGGAGAGGTATTTATAGCCTTCACCAAGAATCCAACCGTTACAACCTTTTGACTCAACTCGGTGACACCGAAACAAATCTCGGTGAGACCAACCTGTGTAAAGATCCGAATGTTAGGCATCTCGGTGAGACCGAACGAATCAACTTGTAGGGACTGATATGTGATGACCTAAGTGAGACTCGTTTCCGTGATTCCGATCAAACGAACCCAGTAATTTTGAAATGGAATGGAAGGGTTACAGAAACTAGGTCACAACACTTTGGTGGGACCGAATGTCATCTCGGTAGAACTGAGTTTCTAGGTTTTGGTTGTGGCTCTGTCTAAGTTAAACTCGGTGGATCCGGAAGTGGGTATATCGGCGGGACCGAGTTTGACACTTAGGGATTGGACAGATTTGAGTGTGGGAAAGTGGCTGAGTGTTATGGAGCAATATCTTCATGCACTTGAGAAACTAAGACATGATCAAAACCTCATCTTATGGACTCAATGTGATCTTGGATCACTTAACCAAAAATGAAGATACTTGGAGCTTTTTGCCAATATGTTTCCATAGCATTTTGAAGGGTGCACGTCCACATGTCCTTGCCAAACCAACATTGAACTTTTCCTGAAATATACCAGGTGAAAGTGTTAGTCCAACAACATGTATGTTGACATGAATTACCAAAACCACCAAGGGAGCAAATGTGCTTTCAATCTTCAATACAATGATCTCCTTTGAGATTATTCGACGTAATTATCATGGCGTGTTTGGTGGGATCTGATGACCCACAAGTATAGGGGATCAATTGTAGCTCTTCTCGATAAGTAAGAGTATCGAACCCAACAAGGAGTAGAAGGAAATGACAAGTGGTTTTCAGCAAGGTAATGTCTGTAAGTGCTGAAATTGTAAGTAACAGAGTAGTTTGTTAGCAAGATAATTTGTAACGAGCATGTAATGATAATAGTAACAAAAGTGCAGCATGGTAGCCCAATCCTTTTGAGGCAAAGGACATGCCCAAACGGTCTCTTAGATAAGCAAAGCGTTCTTGAGGGTACACGGGAATTTCATCTAGTCACTTTCACCATGTTGATTCGATTTGTGTTCGCTACTTTGATAATTTGACATGTGGGTGGACCGGTGCTTAGGTGTTGGTCTTACTTGAACAAACCTCCTACTTATGATTAACCCCTCGCAAGCATCCGCAACTACGAGAACAGTATTAAGAATACATTCTAACAATAGCATTAAACTTTTGGATCCAATCGGTCCCTTACGGAATAGCGCATAAACTACGGTTTAAACTTCTGTCACTCTCGCAACCCATCATCTAATAACTACTCCACAATGCATTACCTTAGTCCCAAATATGGTGAAGTGTCATGTAGTCGACGTTCACATGACACCACTAAGGGAATCACAACATACATACTATCAAAATATCGAACACATATCAAGTTCACATGATTACTTGCAACATGATTTCTCCCGTGACCTCAAGAAAAAAGTAACTACTCACAAATGATAATCATTCTCAAGATCATAGGGGTATTAAATAGCATAATGGATCTGAACATATAATCTTCCACCAAATAAACCATATAGTAATCAACTACAAGATGTAATCAACAGTACTAGTCACCCACAATTACCAATCTATAGTTCCGGTACAAAGATTGAACACAAGAGATGAACTAGGGTTTGAGAGGAGATGGTGCTATTGAAGATGTTCATGGAGATTGCCCTCCCCAAGATGGGAGAGTTGTTGGTGATGATGATGACGATCATTTCCCCCTCCGAGAGGGAAGTTCCTTCGGCGGAATCGCTCCGCCGGAGGGCAAAAGTGCTCCTGCCCAAGTTCCGCCTCGAGACGGCGGCGCTCCGTCCCGAAAGTCCTCTCCTTATTTTTTTCTAGGTCAAAATGACTTATATACCAGAAGATGGGCACCGGAGGTGGGCCTGGGTGAGCACAACCCACCAGGGCGCGCCTGGGCTCCCTGGCGCGCCCAGGTGGGTTGTGCCCACCTGGTGGGCCCCCTCTGGTAGTTATTTGCTCCAATATTCTTCAAATATTCCATAAAAAATCTCCGTGAAGTTTCATCTTGTTTGGAGTTGTGCATAATAGGTAGCCTGACGTAGCTTTTCCAGGTCCAGATTTCCAGCTGCCGGAATTCTCTCTCTTTGTGTGTACCTTGCATATTATGAGAGAAAATGCATTAGAATTACTCCAAAAAGCATTATTATGCATAAAAACATCATAAATAACAGTAGGAAAACATGATGCAAAATGGACATATCAACTCCCCCAAGCTTAGACCTTGCTTGTCCTCAAGCAAAAACCAAAATCGAAAAACATGTCCACATGCTTAGAGAGAGAGAGGTGTCGATAAAAACAAAATACAGACACAGAAGCATCATGTATATTATTATAACAGCAACAAATTTAAACATAAGACTTTTATCTTAGAGCTTTTACATAAACTTCTCATGAATAAGTAACATTTCATCACACGATTGAAGTATAAAGCATAAGCTCTAATGGAAACCAACAAACTATGTTCTCAGTCAACTTTGCAACTAAAATTCATCATGTTTTCAGGAAGGGTCATGTATCGGAGCCTTTTAGGCAAGTACACATACTCAACCATCATATAGTCTTCTATGATTGCTAACACTCACCGCATACACATGAGCATAACATTTCAACCGGACACATAGAAAGTTAGGGGCTTACAGTTTCGCCTCCCAACGTATTCACCTCAAGGGTGATGTCTACAATAACAACTCATGCCACCCATATTCAACTGGACATATGTGCCTAGATCTTTCCTTACCACATGATGCTTGCCAAAGGAGAAAAATAAGGAATAGAGAGAAAAAACTTTGACTCTTGCATAAAAGTAAATATATAAAAGTAAAAGATAGGACCTTCGCAGAGGGAAGCAGAGGTTACCATGCGGTTATTTGTTTGTATGCATAACCCCTTAGTGCAAAAGAACATCACATTGTATTGCCCCTTGTGATAGCAACCTTTATTATGCAGTCTGTCGATTTTATTCTTCACCATCACAAGTTCGTGCAACGCTCAATTTTCTCTTACACTAAATGATTTCACACTTTTAGAAGCATTTTGTATTGCCTTATTGCACCGATGACAACTTACTTGAGGGATCTTGCTCAATCCCTAGGTAGGTATGGTGGACTCTTGAAAATAAGATTTGGGTTTAAGGGTTTTTGGATGCACAAGTAGTATCTCTACTTAGTGTGGATTTTTTTGCTAGCAAAGATAGGGGCAAGCACCACATGTTGAAGGATCTATGACAACATAACTTCTATGTGAATATGAACAAACATAAATCATTACGTTGTCTTCCTTGTCCAACGTCAACAATTTTGGCATATAATATTTTGATGGGGGCTCACAATCACAAAAGATTTCTAGGATAGTGTATTTATATGTGAATCTTCTCTTCCCTTATTAATTCTTTCATGAGTTGCAGCATTGACCAATGCTATGTTTGTCAATCTCGAATAAAATTTCCTACTTATACTTTTCCTTATGTGGTGCCATCACCTACCATAAGATTAGCATATGATCTTTTTCATTTATTTCCTTTCTTTTTATTAAAGAAAGCAAAACTCAAACTAAACTTTATTATATATCTCGCACACGATTACAAGGATAGATCACTAAGAAAACTCTCAAAAAGAAAGGATCAAACCAAACTTTTATTCATCTAAAGCAAAAGATCAAACTAAAATAAGTAAAGGCAAAATATAGTGGGGATGATACAATACCGGGGCACCTCCCCCAAGCTTGGCGGAAGCCAAGGGGAGTGCCCATACCTTAAACTCAATTCTCTTTTGGTGATGAAGAAGAAGATGGTGGTGATGAAGAAGATGTGACTTTGTCCTCGGGTTTCCATGGCAGAGGTACACCATCGTAAGAGGAAGAATGAGTCTCACGGGTCCTGCAACTGGCAGCCAAACTCATACCTTTAAACCTCGCCTCATATTCAAAGACTTGGTTTTGAAGATCATAGATCTGGCTTTGGAGGAAGTTGATTTGCTCGTTGATGGTGAAGACGACATCCTTCATGGGCTTTCCATCCACCTTGAGATCATAGTTAAAGTCCATAATCATTAGGTGATTGGCATTAAGTCCACGCTCCACGATCCCCTTGCACCGGAAGACTTCCTGCTCCATAGCTTCAAGCCTAGCCTCCACGGTTCCCGTCCCCTTGGGTCCTTGCACATCGCGGATATGCAACACCCCCTCATGCATCTAGATGGCCTGAGGGTGCTGCACCACCTCCCGCAAATATGGGTTGATGACGTTCTTGAAGAACTTGTCCTTGGAGGAGCTTGAAGTGGCCATGGTAGATGGGATCTGACAGAAAACAGCAAGGAAAAGAAAACAGAAGATTTCTCCGCGATACGGTGGTCAATAGGTTCGGGGGGTATATAATGATTTTTTTTATCTTGGGAGACAAGCAAACGGAAGAAAAACCGAGTCCGGAAGATGCCCCAGGTGTCTTGTGCCCACCAGGGTACGCTTCCTGGTTGTTTATTATTTTCCTAAATTTCTAAATATTCCAAAACTGACAACAAATATTTTTGCGGATTTTTCGGAGTCCGTTTACTTACCGTATCACATACCTCCGTATTTTTTTTGGCAGAAAGACTATAAGGGAACCCCCTACAGTATAATTGGTGCAACAAACCCAAATTGCAAGTACCATGCCTTGAACCTGGGTGGGTGGGAAGGCATCACCCCTTCCCAACACTAGGCTATGCCTTAGTCTGCACATACCACCTTATTTTCACGATTCTGGAGTTTTCCAGAAGGACTCTTTTATGTGTTCTTCTGATATCATAGTTTGGATAATATTACTTTCAACACTAATGGGCATACCTGAGATATAATGTTTTATTCGTTGCCCATTGACAACCTTCGGGTTAGTACCTTCGTCATTATTTATTTTGATAGCTCCAGACCGATACACCTCCTCGATAACATAGGGTCCTTCCCATTTGGAGAGGAGTTTTCCTGCAAATAATCTGAAACGAGAGTTGTACAAAAGAACATATTCTCCGACTTTGAACTCACGCTTTTGGATTCTTTTATCATGCCATCTTTTAACTTTCTCTTTAAATAATTTGGCATTTTCATAAGCTTGGGTCCTCCACTCATCTAAGAGCTAATATCAAATAACCTCTTTTCACCAGCAAGTTTGAAATCATAGTTGAGTTCTTTGACAGCTCAATATGGTTTATGTTCTAACTCAAGAGGCAAATGACAAGCTTTTCCATAAACCATTTTATAAGGAGACATACCCATAGGATTTTTATATGCTATTCTATAAGCCCAAAGTGCATCATCTAATTTCTTAGAGCAATTCTTCCGAGACCTATTGACGGTCTTCAGAAAATTAATTTTATTTCTGTATTGCTAAGTTCAACTTGACCACTAGACTGAGGATGATAGGGTGATGCAATTCTATGGTTAACATCAAACTTGGCAAGCATTTTTCGGAAAGCACCATGAATAAAGTGTGAACCACCATCAGTCATTAAATATCTAGGGACTCCAAACCTTGGGAAAATAACGTCCTTAAGCATTTTAATAGAGGTTTTGTGATCAGCACTACTGGTCGGAATAGCTTCTACCCATTTAGTAACATAATCAACAACAACCGAAATATGTGTATACCCATTAGAGGAAGGAGAAGGTCCCATGTAATCAAATCCCCAAATATCAAATGGTTCAACAACAAGTGAATAATTCATAGGCATTTCTTACTCTTACTGATATTACCTATTCTTTGACAACAGATAAGACAAACTTACGAGCATCCTTGAAGAGAGTAGGCCAATAAAATCTAGATTGCAATACCTTGTGAGCAGTTCTGTCTCCAGCATGATGCCCTCCATAAGCTTCGGAGTGACATTTCCGTAGGATTTGTCCCTGTTCATGCTCAGGTACACAACATCTAATAATACCATCTGCTCCTTCTTTATAAAGATGTGGGTCATCCCAAAAGTAATGTCTTAAATCATAGAAGAATTTTTTATTTTGTTGGTAAGTAAAGCTAGGTGGTAAATATTTAGCAACAATGTAATTAACATAATCAACATACCAAGGAGTATTATTAGAAACATTTATTGTAGCTAACTGCTCATCAGGGAAACTATCATCAATAGGTAGTGGGTCATCAAGCACATTTTCAAGCCTAGACAAGTTATCACCACGGGTTCTCTGCTCCTTTCCTATCAGTAATATGTAAATCAAATTCTTGTAACAAGAGAACCCATTGAATAAGTCTAGGTTTAGCATCTTTCTTTTCCATAAGATATTTAATAGCAGCATGATCAGTGTGAATGATAACCTTAGAGTCAACAATGTAAGATCTAAATTTATCACAAGCAAACACCACTGCTAGAAATTATTTTTCAGTAGTTGCATAATTCCGTTGTGCACTGTCTAGAGTTTTACTAGCAAAATGAATAACATTCAGTTTCCTATTAACTCTTTGTCCTAGAACGGCACCAACAACATAATCACTAGCATCACACATATTTTCAAAAGGCAAGTTCCAATCAGGTGGTTGAACAATAGGTGCATAATTTAAGGCTTTCTTGATTGTTTCGAAGGCTTCTAAACAATCATCATCAAAAACAAAAGGAACATCCTTTTGCAAAAGATTTGTAAGAGGCCTAGAAATTTTAGAAAAGTCTTTGATAAATCTCCTATAGAAACCAACATGACCTAGGAAACTACGAATACCTTTGATATCTTTAGGACATGGCATTTTCTCAATTGCATCAACCTTAGCTTTGTCCACTTCAATACCTCTTTCAGAAATTTTATGGCCCAAAACAATACCTTCATTAACCATAAAGTGGCACTACTCCCAATTCAAGACAAGATTTGTGCTCGCATCTCTCCAAAACTCGATCAAGATTGCTTAAACAATCATCAAAATACTTCCCATAAACGGAGAAGTCATCCATGAAAACCTCAACGATCTTTTCACAAAAGCCATTGAATATAACAGTCATACATCATTGAAAGGTAGCAGGTGCATTGCATAAACCAAAAGGCATATGTCTATAAGCATAAGTTCCAAAGGGACAAGTGAAAGTGGTTTTTTCTTGATCAGGTTGAGAAACAGGTATTTGTGAAAAACCAGAATATCCATCAAGGAAGCAAAATTGTGTGTTCTTAGATAATCTTTCTAGCATTTGATCAATAAAAGGCAGATGGTAATGATCTTTTCTAGTTGCTTTGTTTAATTTTCTAAAATCAATTACCATTCTATAGCCTGTAACAATTCTTTGTGGAATGAGCTCATTCTTATCATTAGGAACAACAATAATACCTCCCTTGACACAATGAACAGTACTTACCCATCTACTATCAGCTATAGGATAGATTATACCTACTTCCAGAAGTTTTAGTATCTCAGTTCTTACCACTTCTTTCATCTTCGGATTTAACCGTCGTTGGTGATCAACAAAAGGTTTAGCATTAGGTTTCATATTAATTTTGTGCCGACATAGACTGGGACTAATGCCCTTTAAATCATCAAGAGTATATCCAATAGCAGCTCTGTGCTTCCTTAGAAATTTCAATAATCTTTCTTCTTCATGTTCTGAAAGGTTAGCACTAATAATAACAGGATATATCTTCTTTTCATCAAGACAAGCATATTTCAAAGTGTTTGGTAATTGTTTTAATTCAAACACATGATCACCTTTAGGTGGAGGAGGACCTCCTAGAGTTTCAATAGGCAAATTGTGTTTAAGCAGAGGACGTTGTTCAAAGAAAAACTTATCTATTTCATTTATTTCATGCATATGTAAATCATTTTCATGGTCTAGCAAATATTATTCTAGTGGATCAGTAGGAGGCACACCAATAGAAGCAAGACCAATTATTTCATCCTTGCTAGGCAATTCTTTTTCATGAAGCTTTCTACTAAACTTGGAAAAATTGAACTCATGAGACTCATCACCAAAACTAACACCGACAGTTTGTTTCTTACAATCTATTTTAGCATTAACGTGTTCAAGAAAGGTCTACCAAATATAATGGGACAGAAATCATCTTGTGGGGAACCAAGAACAAGAAAATCAGTAGGGTATTTTATTTTCGCACACAAGACTTCAACATCTCTAACAATCCCAATTGGTGAAATATTGTCTCTATTAGCAAGTTTAATAGTAACATCTTTGTCTTCTATCTCTGTGGGTGCTATGTCATTCATAATTTCTTGATATAAGGTGTAAGGAATAGCACTTATGCTAGCACCTATGTCGCATAAACCATGATAACCGTGATCTCCTATTTTAACTGAGACAACGGGCATGCCAACAACGGGTCTATGATTATCTGTTTTATCGGGTTTGACAATTCTAGTAGCTTCATTACAGAAATAAATAACATGCCCATCTATATATTCTTCCAGGAGATCTTTAATCATAGCAACACTAGGCTCTATGTTGATTTGTTCATCAGGTTTGGGTGTTCTAATATAACTTTTGTTAACCACAGTTGAAATTTTAGCATGTTCCTTTATCCTAACAGGGAAACGTGGTTTCTCAATATAAGCAGTAGGAACAACTGGATCAACATTATAAAGTATAGTTTCCTCTATGACTCATGTCAGTTCTTTAATTTCTTCTTTAATAGGAGGGTGATATTTAAACCACTTCTCTTTAGGGAGATCAACATGAGTAGCAAATGATTCACAAAAGGAGGCTACTATCTCAGAGTCAAGTCCATATTTAGTGCTAAACTTTTGAAAAGCATCGGTATTCATAAAAGATTTAACACAATCATACTTAAGCTTAATACCTGACTCTTTACCTTCGTCGAGTTCCCAATCTTTAGAGTTGCGTTTAATTCTTTCCAAAAGATCCCACCAAAATTCAATAGTCTTCTTCATAAAAGAACCAATACAAGAAGTATCAAGCATGGATTGATCATCACGAGAAAGCCGAGCATACTTTTTTCGAATAATAATTTCTCTTGAGAGCTCATGGTTGGGGAATGAATATAACATTGACTTAAGCCTCCCCCAAGCTAGAGCGATACTTTCTCCTTCACGAGGCCAAAATTATATATATAATTCCGATCACGATGAACTAGATGCATAGGATAATTTTTTTGGTGGAACTCCAATTTCAATCGATTCCAATTCCAAGATCCAATATCATCGCACAACCTATACCATGCCAATGCTTTGACCTTCAAATATAAAGGGAAAACCTTTTCCATAACTTCATCTCCGAGTAAACCTGCAAGCTTAAACAATCCACAAATTTGTTCCACATATATCAAGTGCATATCAGGATGTTCAGTTCCATCTCCTGCATAAGGTTTAGCTAGCAGTTGTTCTATCATACCCGAAGGAATTTCATATTCAATATTTTCAGTAGGTGAAGTAGGTTGAGGGGTGGCTAATTGTGGTTCCGGAAGAGGTGAAGATACCCCGAACAAACCCCTCAAAGGATTGTTTTCCATAGTAACAAGTGACAATAAATTTCAGCACACGATATAAATGTTTCCTTACTGACACGATCGATATGGTTGACTGGAGGGGGGTGAATAGGCAACTAACAATTTTTAGCTTTTCTTTAACAAATTAAACTTAACATCAATTCTAGATATGCAACTAGGTGCGAAACTATATGATGCAACAACAACAACAAGCACACACGCAAGCAAGGGATACAACACAATATAAGATTGCACAAGTAAAGGTAAGAGATAACCAAGAGTGGAGCCGGTAGAGACGAGGATGTGTTACTGAAGTTCCTTCCTCTTGAGAGGAAGTACGTCTCCATTGGAGTGGTGTGGAGGCACAATGATCCCCAAGAAGCCAATAGGGCCATCGTATTCTCCTCATGCCCTCACACAACGCGAGATGCCGTGATTCCGCTATTGGTGCCCTTGAAGGCGGCGACTGAACCTTTACAAACAAGGTTGGGGCTATCTCCACAACTTAATTGGAGGCTCCCAACGACACCACGAAGCTTCACTACAATGGAATATGGCTTCGCGGTGACCTCAACCATCTAGGGTGCTCAAACACCCAAGAGTAACAAGATCCACAAGGGATTAGTGGGGGGAATCAAATTTCTCTTGGTGGAAGTGTAGATCGGGTCCTTCTCCACCAATCACTAGAGAATCAACAAGTTTGATTTGCTAGGGAGAGAGATTGGGCGAAAATGGAGCTTTCAGCAACAATGGAGTTTTTGGGGAGGGAAGAGGTAGGTCTCTTTGGAGAAGAAGACCTCCTTTTATAGGGGGAACTTATCCAACCGTTACCCCCTTTCAGCCCGCATGGAGCGGTACTGCTGTTGGTGGCAAAGGTACTACCGTGACCCCCAGCAATACTACCGCGGGGACCGAGCGCAGAGCAATGATGTCTACTACGCAACCTTCTTCTTGTAGACGTTGTTGGGTCTCCAAGTGCAGAGTTTTGTAGGACAATTGCAAATTTCCCTCAAGTGGATGACCTAAGGTTTATCAATCCGTGGGAGGCGTAAGATGAAGATGGCCTCTCTCAAACAACCCTTCAACCAAATAACAAAGAGTCTCTTGTGTCCCCAACACACCCAATACAATGGTAAATTGTTCACGTGCACTAGTTCGGCGAAGAGATGGTGATACAAGTGCAATATGGATGGTAGATATAGGTTTTTGTAATCTGAAAATATAAAAACAGCAAGGTAACAAGTAATAAAAGTGAGTGTAAACGGTATTGCAATGCTAGGAAACAAGGCCTAGGGTTCATACTTTCACTTGTGCAAGTTCTCTCAAAAATAATAACATAATTCGATCATATAACAATCCCTCAACGTGCAACAAAGAGTCACTCCAAAGTCACTAATAGCGGAGAACAAACCAAGAGATTATGGTAGGGTACGAAACCACCTCAAAGTTATTCTTTCTGATCGATCTATTCAAGAGTCCGTAGTAAAATAACACGAAGCTATTCTTTCCGTTCGATCTATCATAGAGTTCGTACTAGAATAACACCTTAAGACACAAATCAACCAAAACCCTAATGTCACCTAGATACTCCAATGTAACCTCAAGTATCCGTGGGTATGATTATACGATATGCATCACACAATCTCAGATTCATCTATTCAACCAACCCAAAGAACTTCAAAGAGTGCCCCAAAGTTTCTACCGGAGAATCAATACGAAAATGTGTGCCAACCCCTATGCATAAGTTCACAAGGTCACTGAACCCGCAAGTTGATCACCAAAACATACATCAAGTAGATCACGTGAATATCCCATTGTCACAACAGATAAGCACATGCAAGACATACATCAAGTGTTCTCAAACCCTTAAAGACTCAATCCGATAAGATAACTTCAAAGGGAAAACTCAATCCATCACAAGAGAGTAGAGGTGGAGAAACATCATAAGATCCAACTATAATGGCAAAGCTCGCGATACATCAAGATCGTACCACCTCAAGAACACGAGAGAGAGAGAGATCAAACACATGGCTACTGGTACATACCCTCATCCCCGAGGGTGAGCTACTCCCTCCTCGTCATGGAGAGCGTCGGGATGATGAAGATGGCCACCGGAGAGGGATTCCCCCCTCCGGCAGGGTGCCGAAACGGGTCTAGATTTGTTTTCGGTGGCTACAGAGGCTTGCGGCGGCGGAACTCCCGATCTAGGTTATGTTCTGGGGGTTTCTGTGTATATAAGATGTTTAGGCCTCGGGAACAAGTCAGGGGGGTCTCCGAGGCGGCCACGATGTAGGGGGCGCGCCTAGGGGGGTAGGGCGCGCCCCCACCATCGTGGGTGCCTCGGGACTCTTCTGGCCCATCTCTGGTGCTCCGTGGGTTTCTTTTGTTCCAAAAATATCTCCGTCAACTTTCAGGTCAATTGGACTCCGTTGGTTTTCCTTTTCTGCGATACTCAAAAACAAGGAAAAAACAGAAACTGGCACTGGGCTCTAGGTTAATTGGTTAGTCCCAAAAATCATATAAAATAGCACATAAATGCATATAAAACATCCTAGATACGTTGGAGACGTATCAGGAAACCGAGGGGGAACAGAAGAGGGAGAGAGGGCTGGGGCGGCATAGTAGCGGTGGTAGTCGCGGTACTTGATAACCCACAAGTATAGGGGATCGCAACAGTTTTCGAGGGTAGAGTATTCAACCCAAAGTTATTGATTCGACACAAGGGGAGCCAAAGAATATTCTCAAGTATTAGCAGTTGAGTTGTCAATTCAACCACACCTGGAAAACTTAATATCTGCCGCAAAATATTTAGTAGCAAAGTAGTATGGAAGTAACAGTAACGGTGGCAAAGGTAACCGTAGCAGTTTTGTAGTAATTGTAACAGTGGCAACGGCAAAGTAACTAAGCAAAGATCAATATGTGAAAATCTCGTAGGCATTGGATCAGTGATGGATAATTATGTCGGACGCGATTCCTCATGCAACAGTTATAACATAGGATGACACAGAACTAGCTCCAGTTCACCAATGTAATGTAGGCATGTATTCCGAATATAGTCATACGTGCTTATGGAAAAAAACTTGCATGACATCTTTTTTCCTACCCTCCCGTGGCAGCGGGGTCCTATTGGAAACTAAGGGATATTAAGGCCTCCTTTTAATAGAGTAACGGACCAAAGCATTAGCACTTAGTGAATACATGATCTCCTCAAACTACGGTCATCACCGGGAGTGGTCCCGATGATTGTCACTTCGGGGTTGCCGGATCATAACACATAGTAGGTGACTATTGACTTGCAAGATAGGATCAAGAACTCACATATATTCATGAAAACATAATAGGTTCAGATCTGAATTCATGGCACTCGGGCCCTAGTGACAAGCATTAAGCATAGCAAAGTCATAGCAACATCAATCTCAGAACATAATGGATACTAGGGATCAAACCCTAACAAAACTAACTCGATTACATGATAAATCTCATCCAACCCATCACCGTCCAGCAAACCTACGATGAAATTACTCATGCACGGCGGTGAGCATCATGAAATTGGTGATGGAAGAAGGTTGATGATGACGACGGCGACGGATTCCCCTCTCCGGAGCCCCGAACGGACTCCAGATCAGCCCTCCCGAGAGATATTAGGGCTTGGCGGCGGCTCCGTATCGTAAAACGCGATGAATCCTTCTCTCTGATTTTTTCTCCCCAAATGTGAATATATAGAGTTCGAGTTGAGGTCGGTGGAGCCTTAGGGGGCCCACGAGGCAGGGGGCGCGCCCCGCACCCTCGTGGACAGGGTGTGGGCCCCCTAGAGTTGATTCTTTCGCTAGTATTTTTTATATATTCCAGTAATATTCTCCGTGAAGTTCCAGGTCATTCCGAGAACTTTTATTTTTGCACAAAAATAACACCATGGCAATTCTACTAAAAACAGCGTCAGTCCGAGTTAGTTCCATTCAAATCATGCAAGTTAGAGTCCAAAACAAGGGCAACAGTGTTTGGAAAAGTAGATACGATGGAGACGTATCAACTCCCCCAAGCTTAAACCTTTGCTTGTCCTCAAGCAATTCAGTTGACAAACTGAAAGTGATAAAGAAAAACTTTTACAAACTCTGTTTGCTCTTGTTGTTGTAAATTTGTAAAGCCAGCATTGAAGTTTTCAGCAAAGATTATGAACTAACCATATTCACAATAACACTTAGGTCTCATGTTTACTCATATCAATGGCATAATCAACTAGCGAGCAATAATAATAAATCTCGGATGACACCACTTTCTCAAAACAATCATAATATGATATAACAAGATGGTATCTCGCTAGCCCTTTCTGAGACCGCAAAACATAATTGCAGAGCACCTATGAAGATCAAGGACTGACTAGACATTGTAATTCATGGTAAAAGAGATCCAGTCACAGTCATACTCAATGTAAACTAATAGTAATGCATGCAAATGCCAGCCGTGCTCTCCAAATGGTGCTTTTTAATAAGAGGATGATGACTCAACATAAAAGTAAATAGATAGGCCCTTCGCAAAGGGAAGCAGGGATTTGTAGAGGTGCCAGAGCTCGACTTTTGAAATAGAGATAAATAATATTTTGGGCGGCATACTTTCATTGTCAACATAACAACCGAGAGATCTCGATATCTTCCATGCTACACACATTATAGGCGGTTCCCAAATAGAATGGTAAAGTTTATACTCCCCCGCCACCAACAAGCATCAATCCATGGCTTGCCCGAAACAACGGGTGCCTCCAACTAACAACAATCCTGGGGGAGTTCTGTTTGCAATTATTTTGATTTGAGCATGGGACTGGGCATCCTGGTTACCGGCCATTTTCTTGTGAGTGAGGACCAGAGTCCACTCCTCGTGAGAATAACCCACCTAACATGGAAGATATAGACATCCCTAGTTGATACATGAGCTATTCGAGCATACAAAACAGAATTTCATTTGAAGGTTTAGAGTTTGGCACATATAAATTTACTTGGAACGGCAGGTAGATACCACATATAGGAAGGTATGGTGGACTCATATGGAATAACTTTGGGGTTTATGGAAGTGGATGCACAAGCAGTATTCACGCTTAGTACAAGTGAAGGCTAGAAAGAGACTAGGGAGCGACCAACTAGAGAGCGACAACAGTCATGAAAATGCATTAAAATTAATCAACACTGAGTGCAAGCATGAGTAGGATATAATTCACCAGGAACATAAATATCATGGAGGCTATGTTGATTTTGTTTCAACTACATGCGTGAACATGTGCCAAGTCAAGCCACTCAAATCGTTCAAAGGAGGATACCACCCTATCATACCACATCACAACCATTTTAACAACATGTTGGCATGCAAGGTAAACCATTATAAACTCCTAGCAAATTAAGCATGGCATGAGCTACTATAATCTCTAATTGTCATTGCAAATATGTTTCATTCATAATAGGTTGAATCAGGAACGATGAAATATTTATATTTACAAAAACAAGATAGGTCGAGTTCATACCAGCTTCTCTCATCTCAATCAGTCCATCATCGTCATTATTGCCTTTCACTTGCACGACCGAACGGTGTGGATAATAATAATAGTGTACGTGCATTTGGACTAAGCTGGAATCTGCAAGAATTTAATACAAGGGCGAAGACAAGGTAATACGGGCTCTTGGTGAAATCAACAATAATGCATATGAGAGCCTCTCAACACTTTCATCATGGTCTTCTCCTCTCGACCCCCAAAGGAGATAAAACTATTTACACGGGAAAGCTCCCAACAAGCAAAAAAAGAACGAGGAATCTTTTTGGGTTTTCTTTTAATTATTACTACTACAGGCATGGAAAATAAGCTAGCTAAAAGCTACAACTAATTTTTTTGGTTTTTCTTATGGTTATTCAACACACAAGAAGAAGCTTGGAAAAGAAAAGAAACTAGCATGGATATTACAATGAAAAAGTATGAGCATCGACAACTGGCATGAGTGTGTGAATATTAATGTAATATCGGTGAGAAATACGTACTCCCCCAAGCTTAGGCTTTTGGCCTAAGTTAGTCTATGCCCACGGATCAAAGTAGTCCTCTCCAGTGTACTGAGGGGGATCCTCGGGGTGCCACTGGTTAGCAGCTCTTGCGGATCCCACTGATAAATAGACTCCTGATATGGATCAGGAGATGGTTCCGGCTCAGGCTCTGGGGATCATGTTCGCTCTCAATATGCATAAATTTCATCGGGCAGGATGATGTAAGTGCCTGAATAAATTTTAAACAAAGAAGGTGCAGACATGGTAATAATATGACAAGTCTTTTCACTGAATACCAGGTTACAAATGAGTCTCTTCTCCTTATCATCACAAATAAAATCATGTGCTACCATACTTTTATAGTCTAATAAAATAGAGGGCATCACCTTTTCTTCTTTCTCATAGTGTCTAATAGGTATCTCAAAATATTTAGCAAGATGTGAAGCAAAGATACCTCCAAAAATGGGGCCCTTTGTACATTTTAGACTCAACCGCTTAGCATCCATAGCGCCTAAACAGAAGGTTCTATCACGGAGTAAAGCATGGTGCAAAATGGCGAGGTCAGGGGCACTGAGGCCCCCACTGTTCCCGCGACCAATTAAACATCTACTAGCAAATATTGCATAGTAACGTAGAACAGGAAAATGTATACTAGTAGTTCTTGCATTTGATACTTTTCTCTTTTCCCCTACAGCAATTTCATCAATAAACTCTGCCACATCACTAGGATGTGGTTCCTCGACGCTGCCCTCAAAAGGCAACTTGCAAACCGCACAAAATTCATAGAGTGACATCTCCTTAAACTCATCATATAAATAAAAATCTACCGAAGGTGGTGATCTCCTAGCATGGAAATGAAAATTTTGCACAAAAATATTAGTAAGTAGGAGATACTGTTCGAGCTGGTCGTGGAGGAAGTCGGTGAGGCCTGCATTCTTAGCCAAGTAATAAAAATCTTCCTAAATTCCGGCAACTCGCAAGAACTCATCACAAGGCTATTCACATGGCCGAACCTCCCCAGTGCGAGGAAGATTATATTTGGGCTTCTTATTCTCTTCACTTTGCTTATCCTTCGAGCTTCAGCTCGAAGAGCCTCTCAACAATCTCTTCAACATTTTCTCCCTCTGAAAAATTTCTGAATTTTTAGTGACTCAAAATAAAAGTGAACCAAACTCAACAAGATTGATAGCAACTACTCCCACAAGTTCCTAGAGGCTATATCATGCATTAGAACTACTTGGGACCATATAAATTTGACATGCAAGCTCAAGAACAGGGTCACCTAAGCAGCAAAAAATTGCAATAAATAAAGCACTAGAACAAAAACTAATTGGACCATTGGAGGAGTCACATACCAAAGAACAATCCCCCAAAGCAGTTTTGTGAATGGAGCTTTGAGCAAGGAGATCGAAAATCACAGCAAAATGAGCTAGAACACGGGTTTGAGCTTGGTGAGGATTTTTTCTGGAGGAAGAAGAAGTGTGTGGGTGCTGGAGTAAGTGGAGGGGGGCCACATGGGATCCACGAGGCAGGGGGCGCGCCCCAGGGGGGTGGGCGCGCCCTGGACCCTCGTGGCCATATGGTGGGTCCCCTGGTGTGTTCTCAGTGCCAGATATTCTTTAATATTCTACAAAAAATCATATTTCAATTTCAGGACATTTGGAGAACTTTTATTTTCGGGGTATTTTTTATTGCAAGGATAATTCAGAAAACAAACAGAAAATAATATTTTTGCTTTATTTATTCTAAATAACAGAAAGTAAAAGGAGGGTACAGAGAGTTGTGCTTTCTAACTTCATCCATCTCATGCTCATCAAAAGGAATCCACTAACAAGGTTGATCAAGTCTTGTTAACAAACTCATTCCGAATCGCATGAAACCGAAGAATTTTCGAATAGCACTAGGTTATCTCAACGGGGATATGCATGTCCCCAACAATAAAAATGTCATATTTCTTCTTGACAGTAGGAAGAGGAAATTCAAAACCTCCAATAGTAATCGTTAAAGTTTTTCCAATAGAATTGATACTGTGGACTTGGGGTTGTTTCCTCGGAAAGTGTACTGTATGCTCATTACCATTAACATGAAAAGTGACATTGCCTTTGTTGCAATCAATAACAGCCCCTACAATATTCAAAAAGGGTCTACCAAGGATAATCACATACTATCCTCCTCGGGAATATCAAGAATAATAAAGTCTGTTAAAATAGTAACGTTTGCAACCACAACAGGCACATCCAAGATATAGCAGTTGATTTATCGACCATTTGCAAAGATATTTCAGTAGGTGTCAACTTATTCAAATCAAGTCTACGATATAAAGAGAGAGGCATAACACTAACACCGGCTCCAAGATCACATAAAGCAGTTTTAGCATAGTTTCTTTTAATGGAGCACAATATAGTTGGTACTCCTGGATCTCCAAGTTTCTTTGGTATTCCGCCCTTAAAAGTATAATTAGCAAGCATGGTGGAAATTTTAGCTTCCGGTATCTTTCTCTTATTTGTAAAAATTTCTTTCATATACTTAGCATAAGGATTCATTTTGAGTATATCAGTCAAACACATGCGCAAAAAGATAGGTCTAATCATTTCAGCAAAGCGCTCAAAATCCTCATCATCCTTTTTCTTGGATGGTTTAGGAGGAAAAGGCATGGGTTTCTGAACCCATGGTTCTCTTTCTTTACCGTGCTTTCTAGCAACAAAGTCTCTCTTATCATAATGTTGATTATTTGATTGTGGGTTATCAAGATCAACAGCAGGTTCAATCTCTACTTCATTGTTATTGCTAGGTTGAGTGTCAACATGAACATCATCATTAACATTATCACTAGGTTCATGTTCATTACCAGTTGTGTTTCAAAGATCATAAATAGAAATATCATTGGGATTCTCAGGTGTGTCAACAACAGGTTCACTAGAAGCATGCAAAGTCCTATCATTTTTCTTTTTCTTCCTTTTTAGAAGGACTAGGTGCATCAAAATTAGTTCTCTGAGGATCTTTCTCAATTCTGTTAGGGTGGCCCTCAAGATACAAAGGTTCCTGAGTCATTTTACCCCCTCTGGTCATAACTCTAACAACATTATAATTTTTCTTGTTATTTAATTCATTGAGCAAATCATTTTGAGCTTTAAGCACTTGTTCTACTTGAGTGGTAACCATAGAAGCATGTTTACTAATAAGTTTAAGTTCACCTTTAACACTAGACATATAATCACTGAAGTGTTCAATCATATAAGCATTACATTTCAATTGTCTACCAACATGAGCATTGAAGTTTTCTTGTTTAACAATAAAATTATCAAACTCATCCAAGCATTGGCTAGCAAACTTAGTAGATGGGATTTCACACTTATCATATCTATAGAGAGAATTTACCTTTACTACCTATGTCGGGTTATCAAGACCATGTATTTATTCAATAGGTGGTAAATTCTAAACATCTTCAGCTTTAATACCCTTTTATTTCATAGATTTCTTTGCCTCTTTGCATATCTTCAGGATTAAGGAATAGAATACCCCTCTTCTTCGGTGTTGGCTTAGGAGTTGGTCCAGGAAGTGTCCAATCGTTTTCATTACTCAACATATTATTCAATAGCAATTCGGCTTGATCAACAGTTCTTTCCTGAAAACACAACCAACACAACTATCCAGGTGGTCTCTGGAAGCATAGGTTAGTCCATTATAAAAGATATCAAGTATTTTATTTTTCTTGAGAGGATGATCAGGCAAAGCATTAAGTAATCGGAGAAGCCTCCCCCAAGCTTGTGGGAGACTCTCTTCTTCAATTTGCACAAAATTGTATATTTCCCTTAAGGCGGCTTGTTTCTTATGAGCAGGGAAATATTTAGCAAAGAATTAATAAATCATATCCTGGGGACTATGCACACAACCAGGAGTAAGAGAATTAAACCATGTGTTAGCATCACCCTTTAACGAGAACGGAAATAACTTGAGGATATAGTAGTAACGAATTTTTTCCTCATGACTGAATAGGGTGGCTATATCATTTAATTTAGTAAGATGTGCCACAACAGTTTCAGATTCATAGCCATAGAAAGGACCAGATTCAACCAAAGTAATTATCTCAGGATCGACAGAGAAATCATAATCCTTATCAGAAATACAGATAGGTGAAGTAGCAAGAGCAGGGTCATATTTCATTCTAGCATTCAAAGAATTTTCTTTCAGCTTAGCTAACAGTTTCTTAAGATCATATCTATCCTTGCAAGCAAAAAAGTCTCTAGCAGTTTCTTCATCCATAACATAACCCTCAGGTACATCGGGCAATTCATATCTAGGGGGAGAATCTTCATCATCACTTTCATCAATATTATCAGTTTCAATAATTTCATTCTCCCTAACCCTAGCAAGTTGTTCATCAAGAAATTCACCTAATGGCACGTATTATCAAGCATAGAAGTAGTTTCATCATAAGTATCATGCAAAGCAGAAGAGGCATCATCAATAACATGCGACGTATCAGAATAAATAGCAGGAGTAGGTGTCACAAGTTTACTCATAACAAAAGGTGAATCAAGTGCAGAGCTAGATGGGAGATTCTTACCTCCCCTCGTAGTTGAGGGATAAATCTTGGTTTTTCGTCTTTCAAGTTCCTCATAGTGATCAGCAGATATAAATCCCAAGTGACTCAAAGAATAGAGCTATGCTCCCTGGCAACGGCGCCAGAAAATAGTCTTGATAACCCACAAGTATGCGGGATCGCAATAGTTTTGGTAGAGTATTCAACCCAAATTTATTGATTCGACACAAGGGGAGCCAATGAATATTCTCAAGTATTAGCAGTTGAGTTGTCAATTCAGCCGCACCTGGAAAACTTAATATCTGCAGCAAAGTATTTAGTATCAAAGTAGTATGGAAATGTGATAGCGGTGGCAAAGGTATGATAGCAGTTTTGTAGTAATTGTAACAGTGGCAACGACAAAGTAACTAAGCAAAGATCAATATGTGAAAAGCTCGTAGGCATTGGATCAGTGATGGATAATTATGTCGGATGTGATTCCTCATGCAACAGTTATAACATAGGATGACACAGAACTAGCTCCAGTTCATCAATGTAATGTAGGCATGTATTCCAAATATAGTCATATGTGCTTATGCAAAAGAACTTGCATGACATCTTTTGTCCTACCCTCCCGTGGCAGCGGGGTCGTACTGGAAATTAAGAGATATTAAGGCCTCCTTTTAATAGAGTACCGGACCAAAGCATTAGCACTTAGTGAATACATGAACTCCTCGAACTACGGTCATCACTGGGAGTGGTCCCGATTATTGTCACTTCGGGGTTGCCGGATCATAACACATAGTAGGTGACTATTGACTTGCAAGATAGGATCAAGAACTCACATATATTCATGAAAACATAATAGGTTCAGATCTGAATTCATGGCACTCGGGCCCTAGTGACAAGCATTAAGCATAGCAAAGTCATAGCAACATCAGTCTCGAACATAATGGATACTAGGGATCAAACCCTAACAAAACTAACTCGATTACATGATAAATCTCATCCAACCCATCACCGTCCAGCAAGCCTACGATGAAATTACTCACGCACGGTGGTGAGCATCATGAAATTGGTGACGGAGGAAGGTTGATGATGATGACAGCGATGTATTCCCCTCTCCGGAGCCCCGAACGGACTCCAGATTAGCCCTCCCGAGAGAGATTAGGGCCTGGCGGCGGCTCCGTCTCGTTAAACGTGATGAATCCTTCCCTCTGATTTTTTCCTCCCCGAACGTGAATATATAGAGTTGGAGTTGAGGTCGGTGGAGCCTCAAGGGGCCCACGAGGCAGGGGGCACGCCCCCACCCTCGTGGACAGGGTGTGGGCCCCCTAGAGTTGATTATTTCGCCAGTATTTTTTATATATTCCAGAAATATTCTCCATGAAGTTTCCGGTCATTCCGAGAACTTTTATTTCTGCACAAAAATAACACCATGGCAATTCTGCTAAAAATAGCGTCAGTCCGGGTTAGTTCCATTCAAATCATGCAAGTTAGAGTCCAAAACAAGGGCAAACGTGTTTGGAAAAGTAGAAACGATGGAGACGTATCAGTACTACCACTCACGAGCGGTACTACCGCTGCTACTGCCGCACATCCCGACACGAGAGAGATGCCCTCAAATCAAGGCGGTAGCGGTGCCGAACCAGGACGGTACTACCGCCGATGCACCCGAGTGGTACTACCGACAGTGGTACTACTGCTTGAGGACCATAGGCGGCACTACCGCTAGGACAGCGGTACTAACGCTAGCACCTCACAATCCCACTTATATCGAAACGGTAAACTCCAAGGAGAGGAAAGGAGTTGGGGGTGCAAGAATAAAGTGTACGTGTTGATTCCACCCTAGCCTTTCCAATGCGGACCCCCTCTTGATAGTACGGTTTCTCCTACGACTCAAGACCACCAAAACCGAAACGAAGGAGACTACACCATCTTCACTTAAAGCTCTGAGGGGAAAGAATCGTCTCGTGCCAATGAATGAATCTCTGAAATACTCAACGCACATGATTAGTCCGCAAAAGCATTGTCATCAATCACCAAAACTACTTAGAGAGAGACATGCCCTAACAATCTCCCCCTTTTTGGTGGAATGATGACAATACAGGATTTGCACAAAGGAATGATGATAATAAGAGAATCCCAGGGACTACAAAATATAGATGGGCTCCCCCAAGATGTGTGCACTTAATTTAAGGTGCCTTTGGAATGCAAAGTACACACATTAGGATCAACACTCCCCCTATATTTTATAGTCTGACAACAGTTGCATCAAAGATGAGACATATATGAGCTAGAAGCAATAGAGTAGCAAGTGAGCAAAGTAGACATATGAGATAAGCATGGGCTCAAAAACTACTAAAGAGCAAAGTAGACATATGACATAAGCATGAGCTCACAAACTACTAAAGTACTCGACATATAAAGATAATAATAGGATAGGGTAGCATATGTCTCACACCATATTATAGGGTACCAGGTCTCACGAACACAAACCAAACCAAAGAAAATGACGAGAAAAGAGTTTGCGGGAGAGAAAGACAGGGAAAATAAGACACACTCGCAACTAGCAACATGACAAATCCCTAAACCGTCTCGCCCTTTGGCATCGAGACACCAAAAGGGCAAAGAGTGCTGCTACAGCCACATGGTGATAGCACAACTGACAACCTCTATCATCACATCCCCGCGTGATCGTCCGCTCCTCCATCATCGGCAGGGGGCTGCTCGGTGTCTGAGTCTGTCCACGGGAAGTGCTGCTGAACCCACTCCTCCTCATCGGTGATCTTGCCCTCAGATCCGCTGGCAACTGTTGCACCTAACTAACGCATGAGCTCCTTGTGACGGCTCCTGGCCTTCTTCTCAGACACATGAGCCATATACTGTCCATGATACTCCATGCAGAAAAGTTTCTTCATCTTGTGCTTGAGCTTCTTTGCCCATCAGGGCTCCGCTCCAGAGGGCACATAGTCCTCATCGTCAGCATCAGCCTCTGCCTCAACCTCGCGCTACAAAAAAAATACACTTCTGTGATGATACGTGTTTGTCACAGTAGGTCGCGTTTTTTGTCATGCATGTACATCCATGACAAATTTATGACAGAATCAAGATAGTCATACCGTCTTTGTCAGAGAAGTGTTCCATGACATTAACAAAATTATCATCACGGAAGTGTCCACTTCCATGACGATAAATCGCGTGTCACAGAAGTGCTTTCGTCAAGGGTGACCGACACGTGGCATCCACCATAACGGAACGCCGTTAAGCTATCGGGTCGGGTTTTGGATCCGATAACCCGTTAACAGCCCCGACCAATGGGGTTTTTCCACGTGTAAAATCATCATTGGCTGGAGGAAACACGTGTCGGCTCACCGCTGGGACAGATGTCATCCACTCATTGGACAGAGGCGCCTATGATACGTCGACACATCGCACATCCCAACAATTTTAATTGGGCCGGCCCAATTAAAGGCCCACAAGTTTTGCGGACCATAATGGGCCGGCCCAGCTAAAGGCCCACAAGATTTTGCGGACCATAATGGGCCAGCCCAGCTAAAGGCTCACGAGATTTTGCGGGCCATAATGGGCCGGCCCAGGTAAAGGCCCACAAGATTTTGCGGTCCATAATGGGCTGGCCCAGGTAAAGGCCCACAAGATTTTGCGGGCCATAATGGGCCGGCCCAGCTAAAGGCCCACAAGATTTTTGTGTGCCATAATGTGCCGGCCCAGGTAAAGGCCCACAAGATTCTTGCGGATCATAATGGGCTGGCCCAGCTAAAAGCCCATGAGATTTTGCCGACATTAATGGGCCGGCCCAGCTGTAGGCCCACAAGATTTTGAGGACCCTAGTAGGCCGGCCCATTAACTGGCTGCCATGTTTTGGGCCAAATGCCGACCCATATTTGATCCGGTCCATTAATGGCCTGCCATATTCCGGGCCTAAAAGTGGCCCATATGAGATCCGGCCTATTATAAGCCTACCACGTTCTGGGCCAAATTATGGCCCAGATCAGGTCCGGCCCTTTAAGAGGTTTTGGGCTCAATTATGGCCCATATCAAATTCGGCCCGTCAACTGGACACTATGCTTTTGGGCCCACTTGCTAAAGGCCCACTTAGTAATTCGACCTGATATTAGTTTTGGCCAGTTAAGGGCCCGTTTAACATTTCGGCCCTATATTAATTTCGGCTGTTAAAAGCCCGTCATATAGTTGGGCCTAACTACGACCCGATTTCCATCCGGCCTGCTCGCAGCCAATATCTGATTGGGCCAAACAAGGACCGAGACAATTTTGGCCTGTTAAAAGCCCGTGATTTGATTCGCACAATCATGGGCCGGGTTTCATTCAGACTGCTGCCGCCCATGAGCTGTTCGCACGTTTCAGCCCAACCTACATCGTGATTGCATGACGGCCCGATTATGTACCGTAATTTTACTGATTTGGCGGTTTCTTTGCAAAGACGGGATATATATCTGATAAAATAACCGCAGCATCGCGAATAAGAAAAAACCTAGACTATACAATAAAGAAATTACGGCGTATTACATCCACTAGGCATCAAAGTTCGCCACTATGATAATAAAGCACAAGCAGACAAAGATATTACATACACTTTGGGCATCAAAGATCGCCACCAATTGCAAATAAACACGCCGACAAAATAATATACAAAACCGATAGCACTTCAATAGAGTTCAAGAAAGGTTAGCCCTCTTTGGGAGGCTGCGGCATAGCGGTGAGCAAGATGATGAGACTGCGCTTGTTCAACACTTATATCTTCCTCACTCTGAAAGATAAACAAGCAGACAAATGACATGATTTGCACGTAAAAGTATCAGTGCTGACAATTCATCACATTTCTTACTGACGAATAAAGTGACACAGTTTAAAATTGCATCAACACAATATGGTATTGTTCAGGTCAAGACATGGCAGGAAATGACATTGTGAAGGAGTTGGCAGCTTCACGACAACACTGGATTACAGATCAAGAACTCATAAGTATGAATGGTTAGTGTCTTTGTCAATTTATACCATTTCAGATTGGCAAATAAAGAGACGGTTTAAATAATAGTAGAATGATATGACATTGTTCATAGTTAAGACATTGCAGAATATGACATTGTCTTTGTAGTGGGTAGGTTCACCACACCCTTTGGATTACGGATGAAGAACGAAGCATACATGCGGTCTGAAAGAAGATCACTTGCTCTGTATAGTTTAATTTACATGGTATGAAGAAGGAACTTGGTTGTACAACTGAAAACTTAAATTGAGAAAGGACAAACTTTTGTTTATGAACTACATAATAAACTTTAAATAAGCAATTTGATGCAAACACCAAAAATAAACAGCTTTATTGCAGTCATGCCTAACCAAATATATACAACAAAGTTTGAAGGCTTGAGATGGACAAACTTACATTATTGGTGAAGACAGGGCTCTATAAAGGCCTTGTCCATGCCGATGGGGGGCAATTCAAGAAGTTTACCACAGAATCTTCTTCAAAAGCATTGCCTTTATTCTACATTTTGTTAAGAGTAAATATAGATGTGATAATATACGAAAAATGGAGAATATTTAAGATAAGATGAATAGTGATGCTACATAACCAAGTAGCTATAAATGTAAGTGCAGCGATACAGGCAAAAGGTACAGCCAAGAGCAATGCACAGCTAAACTTCTTCAGTACCAACCTTATGATAAGAGTAAATATAGATCTGATGTGTAGAAAATGGAGGGCAAAGGAAAATAAGCTGCAGAGTGATGGTACATGAACAACTACCTGAAAATATAAGTACACTGATAAAGGACGGCATGTACTTACAAGAACAATGCAGAGCTAAAAAACATTGGCATTGGATATATTCTACACTAATGTAACCATTCATACAGATCAGATAATTTGGTGTGAACAATTGATAAGCAAGCTATCATGCATACTGCTGTCACATAATGAACCAAGTATGTATGCAAGTACAGTGATACAGGACAACAGGTACTAACAAGAGCAAAGCAGCGAGCAGCATATTTGCGATATGCTGTCGTTCTTTTCAAACCGGAATTCTTCTTCGAGCAGATTTCCTGCAAAAAAGATCCGTAAGGCACATGCTGAAAAGTAGAAGTTCACGTTGTCATGTGATTTCATAGATAGTACCTCACCACAGGAACGAGACGATTGCATAACAAGGTTTTTCCATTCAATGTCTTCTAAATTTAGCAGGAGACTTCACCGGAAATTCATTTATAGACTTGCCATCAAAGTGTGATTTCCTCGGGTAACACCGATCTTTGCTGCAATGCTTCCTTGAAAAGCACAAGCAAGCTTTGCTCGTCATGACTATCCAGATTGACCCTCGCCTAGTTACAACAATGTAATGTAAATCATTGATGTGTTCAATCAGCAGAAAACAGGAAAATAATAACCATGAATAATAGCACTTACACGTAAGTTGGACAGGAAAATGTGAAAATGGTGTTTGTCTTCACTATAATCTTCCCATGATGGGAATATATGCACGTAGTCCCTAACAACATTGAAAGCATTGTCTTTTAAACTGGGAATAAATGGAGCAGGGTTCCAATCTGCAGGAATTGGCCGTCTCTGCGGTTGGGATAGGTCTTGACGGTGGACTTGCTGTACTTTTTCTTTGGAGTGGGATTTTACGTGGTACAGCTGGTGCTATGGCAAATGAAATCGGTATACCTTTTGCTGGAGTGCAGGTCCTATGTGGTGGGGCTAGTGGTGTGGCCAGTGAAGTATGGGTACAGTCTGCTGGAGTCGGTCCTACGTTTTGTGTCACTGGTTGTACAACCAATATAAGTGGGGTGCTGTCTGATTTCTCCGGCACCACCACGTTTTTCAAGGAATTCTTTGGTGCTCCTTCAGGTTCGCAATCACCCTCTTCCTTTTTGATGTCGATGCACAAGAACA
Organism: Aegilops bicornis; assembly: GCA_021605145.1. Taxonomy (NCBI): domain Eukaryota; kingdom Viridiplantae; phylum Streptophyta; class Magnoliopsida; order Poales; family Poaceae; genus Aegilops; species Aegilops bicornis. The sequence continues at coordinate 696,592,739 of CM038673.1, read as the reverse complement.
TCATTTGAGTGGAAAAACATGGTATGATGATGATGGAATATGTATTAATAATGGATGGGCATGGCATCTCGACATATATGATGAGTAAACTAAGCGAGATGGCGGTGCAACAAAGTAGAAGAAATGCAAGACAACATATGCAAGATACCCGCAATCAATAAAACATTGCCAAATTAGAACATGCACCTTGATGGGTGAACAGGACAGGCCATCTGCCTTTGACTCCTCGAGGTTAGAATAGTCATTACGATCATATTCTGAACAAGAATCAATAGGTGGGGAGCATATGAGTTTCATTGCATCTAGAATGGCACTCAATGCCTTGGTGCCAATTTTGTAGGTCATTGCAGTGTTTAGCTTTAAGAGTGGACTGCTGCTAGTGTGACACAAAGCAGCTACACAGATCATAGTGTAGATATAACGGGAAAACCTTAAGCATCAGAGTAAAATCAGCAAAGTGGAACTTGCTGGAATATATGTGCTAGTATTGCCAGTACGGCTAGAAAGGCTTCGGATACCAGCTCTCTTCAAGTGAAGGTGTGGTACTGTTAATATCAGTGTAACTCTCAAAGGCGACACAGCTCCCCGCATTTCCTTGCTATTCTTATAGGATTCAAGTGGGCAGGCCACTACAAATCCTATTCCTATATTTACAAGATCCTACAAATCAAAGAGGCTCAAAGTGTCCATCACAACCGACTGTATAGACCTCTACACTGCAAATGTCCCTGCTCATCTTCAGTACAAGGAACATACTGTAGTACTAGCATACTCCCTCTGTTCCAAAATATAAGTCTTGGTAGAGATTTACACTATGGATCGCATACAGATGTATCCAGATACATTTTAGAGTGTAGATTCACTCATTTTGCTCCATATGTAGTCCATGGTGGAATCTATACAAAGACTTGTATTTAGGAACGGAGAGAGTACATATTAAAGAAGAACGGAAGAGGAACATGGTAAAGAAGAGCAAGCAGATTTTGGATAATAAAATGATGGTTGCGCAGTGCCCACACATGATGAACCAGAGCGCATTAAGAATGCAACTCCCAGCTGTCTCTCGACCAATTCAGGCGGTTGGATGAAGATCCTACGTCTCCTAACCCTTCTTCTTCCTCGTCTCTGATTCTTCCCATACAGAACACCGCACGGGCCGCCGGCCGGACCACCGGCCCCCACCACCTGTTGTAAGGGCATATTTATCCCGTAAGTGTTTTGGTGATTGATGACGATACTTTTGCGGACTAATCGTATGCTTTGAGTTCCTCAGATGGTTCATCACTAGGCACGAGACGATTCGGTGCCCCTCGGAGACTATTGAAGACGGCGTCGTCCTACGTTTCTTTTTGGTGGATTTGAGTCGTAGGAGAGCCGTACTATTAAGAGGGGGTCCGCGTCGGAAAGGTTTGGGCGGAATCAACACGTACACTTGTCCCTCCTTTCCCTGCATTTTGGAGCTTCCCTTTGTTATCTTGGTTGTGCGGAAATCTGATGACTACTGCTGTACTTGCGGTAGTACCGCAAGTACATGGGGTAGTACCGCTGGGTGTCATGGTAGTACCGCTCCTCTGGAGCGGTAGTACCGCTGACTCCTGTGCCTAGTGCCGCTCGGTGGCGGTAGTAGGCGGATGTAATTTTTACATCCGCGCCGCCTGATAGTACCGCTTCGTCCAGTAGCGGTAGTACTGCTGGGGTCCAGTAGTACTGCTCCCTAGGAGCCGTAGTACCGTGGCCCTCCTACCTAGTACCGTAGTTTCACGGTAGTAGGCGCCCGCAACGGTAGTACCGCTCCTCGGGAGCGGTAGTACCGCGTCGGATTTTTGTACCACCGCAGGTTCAACGGAAGTTGGCACGGATGTAATTTATTTCGTCCGCGCCCTTCCCAGGTTGTGACTCTCGTGCCTTGCGGTAGTACCACAAGGGGGAGCGGTAGTACCGCATAGCGGTAATCTTGCCCTTAGTCGTGCAAGTTCCGGCACGTGCTCTTGCGGTAGTACTGGCGCCCGAGCGGTAGTACCGTGCGTCGCGGGCTGAACATGTGGATAACGGTTGGATTTTTTTCCCACGACTATATAAGGGGCGTCTTCTACCTCTAGTTGACTACCTCTTCCATCTCTAAGCTCCATTGTTGCTCCAAGCTCCATTTTGGCCCGATCTCTCTCCCTAGCCAATCAAACTTGTTGATTTTCTCGGGATTGGGTGACAAGGGACCGATCTACACTTCCACCACAAGATATTTGATTCCCCCCACTTATCCCTTGCAGATCTTGTTACTCTTGGGTGTTTGAGCACCCTAGACGGTTGAGGTCACCGTGGAGCCATATTCCATTATGGTGAAGCTTCGTGGTGTTGTTGGGAGCCTCCAATTAAGTTGTGGAGATTGCCCCAACCTTGTTTGTAAAGGTTCGGTCGGCGCCTTCAAGGGCACCAATAGTGGAATCACGGCTCTTGCATTGCAAGGGCGTGAGGAGATTACGGTGGCCGTAGTGGCTTCTTGGGGAGCATTGTGCCTCCACACCGCTCTAATGGAGACGTACTTTCCCTCAAAAGGAAGGAACTTCGGTAACACATCCTCGTCTCCACCGGCTCCACTCTTGGTTATCTTATCCCTTTACTTGTGCAAGCTTATTTGTGTTCCTATCCTTGCTTGCTCTTGTGCTTGTGTTGTTTGCATCATATAGGTTGTCCACCTAGTTGCACATCTAGACAACCTTTATTATTGCAAAGTTTAAATTGGTAAAGAAAATCTTAAAAATTGTTAGTTGCCTATTCACCCCCTCTCTAGTCAACTATATCGATCCTTTCAATTGGTATCAGAGCCTCGTCTCTTTTTAAGGACTCTACCGTCCGAAGAGTATGGTTGACGTCGTAGATGATGTGGGGGAGCACTCCGGTGCGAATCCGATATCATCTACGGAGATGGGGTACCTCGATCTCTCGTGAGGAATTCAATGTGGCGTTGGACACATTGAAAAACTCCATGACGACCGAGGTCAAGGACATGTTTAAGGAATTCCTAGAAGGGCTTAAACTTTCCACCGCACCCGTGAAAGTGGGTGATCCCGCCAACACGGGAGCGGATGCTAACTCCGATAAGGGGGAAGCTACTAGTGAGAAAGCCCCTTCGTCTAGTTGTAAGAATGGCACCGGCATCTTTGCCCATGTGCAACCTCCCGTTTATGGTGGACCGATCCCTTCCACTCATTTGAATCATGCCGGTCCACCACCTAAGATTGATAAAAAGGAGGATTTTGATTCTTGGGTTTATCGTTTTAAGCGTCATTTAAATCATGTGAACACTAACCTTTGGAGAATCATTGAAGAAGGTTTCTATCCGCATGATCCGAGCAACTTTTCTCCAAGAGAGGTCGTGGACCATCAATTCAATGAGAATGCTCTCTTCATCATCTAAGAAGCAATCCTTCCTGAAGACCTCCCTCATCTGTGGCCCTACTCCCTTGCCAAAGATGCTTGGATCAAGGTGGTTTCCCTTTATCGAGGAAGCGCAAGCATTCAACGTTCCAATTATGAAGTGGTCCAAGATGAAGCCGATGAGTTTGCAACGAAAGAAGAAGAAGAACCTCGCGAGCTCTATCGGAGAGTAACCAAGCTTGCTGTCTCCCTCCGGGATCATGGAAGTAAGGACACGGATGACAACTGGATCAAGCGCAAATTCCTCAAGGTGATGATGCCCTACCACAAAGCCATGTCCTCCGTCATCCGTCAATGACCGGACTTCCACACCCTGTCCTCAAGTGATGTGTTGGATGAGTTTGTGGCTATGAGCATATTGGACAAGACCGCCGACAATGCGGTGCTTCGCTCCCAAAGAGCAAACAAGCCCAACCTCGCTTTGAAGGCCAAGATTTGTGTCGAAGAAGATGGAGAGGAGGAAGAAGAAGAGAGCAATCTCGAAGATACTAAGTATGACTATCATGAACACATGGCCCTTGCTTCAAGGAAATTTTGGAGCAAGAAGAACTCAAGGCCCAACTTCAACAAGAGCAAATCAAGTGGCACTAAGGGCAAGCAATGAGTGAGGACTTGTTTCAATTGTGGCAATGTGAGTCACTTTGTTGCGGAGTGCCCATATGAGAAGAGGGAAGACAATGGTGGCAAGCTCATCCGTAAGGACAAGGCCAAGTCTTTCCCCAACAAGAGCAACTTCACCAAGAAGACTCCTCACAAAGCTTTGGTGGTTCAAGAAGAGTACAATGAGGATGATGATGATGATGAGGATGGTGAATCGGTTGCCATGGCCTCCGTGGCCATTACTGCGACACCTCGGTGTCTCTCTTCGATTCACCCAATGAAAGCATCACCGCCAAGTGCCTCATGGCTAAAGCCACCAACAAGGTAACCCCCAACATCAAAACTACCATCATCAATCATTCTTCTTTGACGGAATGCATTGATGAACATGAGGGACTAATGTGGAGGAAAATGAGTTTGAGATCTTTATGAGTAAACTCAAGGGCAAATCCAAGAAGCGCCGTTGCTCTCTTGGAACAACTTAGTGAAGCCAATGTCATGATCGAGGCTCATGAAGAAACCATCTCTAAGATGGAAGGGCATAGTCGTGACTATGCCGATGAGATTTCGGATCTTTCCAATGCTCTTGAGGAAGAGTGTGGTCTTCGTTTGGCTCTTGAGGAGTCATACAACGATGATCATGCTAAATTAAAGAAAGACCTTGATCATGCTCTTGTTGTGTCTCGTGTGCTTAGCTCCGAGAAGGCAAAGCTTGGAGTTGATCTTTCTAGACTCAACGAGGACTTTGACATTCTCAACAAGGCTCACAAAGTCTTGAAGGGTGCTCATGCTAGTCTCAAAGAGTCTCATGATCAACTCCAAGCGAAGCTAACCAAGGAAAAAGCCACCTTTCCTCATATGATATTGATTGATAATGCAAATGCTACTAACCCTTGTTGTGAGCATGTGCATCTTGTTGAGGAGAATGCTAAGTTGAAGGAGCAACTTGAAAAGGGCCTTGTCACATGCATACAAGGTGAGAAGAACCTTAACGACCTTTTGAGTAATCAAAAGGAAGTTGTGGCCAAGGAGGGGATTGGGTTCGCTCCCAAGCCCAAGAGCAAGAAGAAGAATGACAAGACCAAGCAACGTCCCCCTCTCAAGCAAACTTTTGTGAGGGAGGGAGAGGGTGCTTCCAAGAAGAAGAAGAACCGTGCAAAGGGTGGCAATGCCAAGAAGGACAACGTCATCCCCATGAACATAGCCGGCGACTTTAACCCCTCATATGTGTTGTGCCGTGCTAGTGATGGGCATGTTTATGCTAAATTTGTTGGTTCTTCTTATGAGTACATTGAATGGTCTATTTGGGTTCCTAAGACCCTCGTTACTAACATCAAAGGACCCATTACCGAATGGGTACCTAAAACCAAGCATTGATCTCTTGTAGGGGTTTGCTTAGGTGGGGATCATGGTTGCTCGATAGTGGAGCAACAAATCATATGACCGGGAGCAAGGACATGGTGGAGGACGTGCAAGAGATTCCATCTATGCCCACCAATGTCGAGTGGGGTGATGCATCACATTCTAAGGTATTGGGTCTCGGCAAGGTTGTCATTTCTCATGATCTTATGATCGAGAAAGTCATGCTTGTTGAGTCCCTTGCATACAATTTGCTTTCCGTTCGTCAACTTGCAATCATGGGTTTTGCTACCTTCTTTGACATTGATACCGTGGCCCTCTTGTGGAGCAAGACTCTTAAAGTAGCCTTTGTTGGGCATGTCGAGAATGGTCTCTATGTGATTAACTTTTCAGAGCGACCCACTAAGACGGCGACATGCCTAATGGCTAAAGTTGACGTCGGATGGCTTTGGCATCGCCGTTTAGCCCATGTCAATATGAGATATTTGCAAAGTCTTCTCAAGGGGGACCATGTCCGTGGACTAACAAATGTTAGTTTTGCCAAAGACCGTGCTTGCAGTGCTTGTATTGAAGGAAAGCTTCATGAGAAGGCTCACCCTCCCACGACCATCATATACTCAAAGAGACCCTTGGAGCTCCTTCACATGGACCTCTTTGGGCCACCATCATTTGATAGTCTTGGAGGTAGAAAGTATTGCTTGGTGATTGTGGATGACTATTCAAGATACACTTGGGTATATTTCTTCAAGAGGAAGAGTGAGACTCAACAAACCGTCATCGACTTTGAAAATGAAGCTTAACATCAACATAATGCAAAGATCTTGACTATAAGAAGTGACAACGGTACCGAGTTCAAGAACTACTCCTTGGATGAGTTTCTTAGTGATGAGGGAATCAAGCATCAATATTCTGCACCATATACCCCTCAACAAAATGGTGTTGCGGAGAGGAAGAACCGGACGTTGATGGATGCGACAAGGACCATGATGGCGGAGTTCAAGTCTCCATACAACTTTTGGGCGAAGCCATCAACACTGCATGTCATGCATCCAATCGGCTCTATCTCCGCAAAGGCTTGAACAAGACTCCTTATGAGATACTCACGGCAACAAGCCCAACCTCAAGTACTTCCGGTGTTCGGGTGTAAGTGTTTCATTCTCAAGAAAAGTGTTCGTTTGTCTAAATTTGAAGCTAGAGCTCATGAGGGCATATTTGTTGGTTATGCTACAAACTCTCATGCTTACCGTGTCCTCAATAAATCCACGGGACTTATTGAGGAGACGTGTAACATGGAGTTTGATGAGAATAACGGCTCCCAAGTGGAGCAAAGTGGCACTTGTGATGTAGGTGATGAAATTCCTCCCAAGCCATAAGAAGAATGGGAGTTGGTTTTATCCTACCCATTGAGGAACCCCTTGTGGCGAAGGAGAAGGACAATGCTCCACTCAAGTGGAGCCATCACCAACCCAAGGCCCACACGCTTAGAAGAACAAAGTGAAGGCCCTCAACCTCATGAACAAGACCAAGGGCAAGATCGTGCTCAAGACGATGATGACACTCCAAATGATGCCCAAGGTCAAGTTCTCTCCCGAGCATGCTCAAGATGAAGATCATGCTCAAGACGGCGCTCAAGATGATCAAGTGACCCTCCTCATCTCACCTCCGAGGAGGAATTAGAGCGTCGTGCCGCCAAGATTGCTTCCAAACTCACCACCAAAGGCCATCTCATGGAGAATGTGGTTGGAAGCCTAAGAAAAGGGGTAAGCACTCGTAGACAATTAGCAAACTATTGTGAACATCACGTGTTTGTCTCTTGTGTTGAACCCCAAAAGGTCTATGAGGCGCTCGAAGACTCGGATTGGCTCAATGCCATGCATGAAGAACTCAACAACTTCGAGTACAACAAGGTGTGGAGATTGGTGCCAAGGCCATCGGGGAACCACAACGTCATTGGAACCAAGTGGATTTTCAAGAACAAGCAAGATGCTCATGGGAACATCATTACGCAACAAGGCAAGATTGGTAGCACAAGGCTACTCCCAAGTCGAGGGTATCGACTACGGTGAAACCTTTGCTCCCGTTGCTCGTCTTGAATCCATTTGTTTGTTGATTGCTTATGCTTCCCATCACAACTTTAAGTTGCAACAAATGGATGTGAAAAGTTCTTTTCTTAATGGTCCCATTAATGAGTTGGTCTATGTCAAGCAACCCACCGGGTTCGAGGACCCCTACTTCCCGGATCATGTGTATCAACTCGATAAGGCACTCTATGGCCTTAAACAAGCCCCACGTGCGTATTATGACCACCTTACCGAGTTGTTACAAGATCGTGGATTTTAAGTGGGGCAAATCGATCCCACTCTTTTTACTAAGAAGGTCAATGGGGAGTTGTTTGTATGCCAACTATATGTTGATGATATTATCCTTGGCTCTCCTAACAAAGCTTTCAATGAGGAATTTGCCGCTCTCATGACCTCCAAGTTCAAGATGTCTTCGATGGGAGAGTTGAAGTTCTTCCTTGGTTTCGATATCAAACAAAGAAGAGAAGGAACCTTCATCAACCAAGCCAAATACACTCAAGACATGCTCAAAAGATTCAAGCTAAGTGATGTCAAGCGGCTACTACACCAATGCCCACCAAGTGCCAACTTGACATTGATCCCAAAGGTAAAGCGGTGGATCAAAGGTATATCGCTCCATGATTGGCTCCTTGCTTTACCTTTGTGCATCTAGACCGGATATCATGTTGAGTGTGGGAATGTGTGCACGGTTTCAAGCCGCATCAAGGAAAGCCACTATGTGGCGGTCAGCGTTAATCTTCGATATTTGGCTCATACCCCAAACTTTGCCTTATGGTACCCAAGAGGAGCAAACTTCAAGCTTGTAGGATTTACGGATTCGATTGGGCGGAGACAAAGTGGATAGGAAGTCCACTTAGGAGGGTGCCAATTTCTTGGTTGCTCCTTGGTAAGTTGGTCTTCCAAGAAGCAAAGTTGTGTGTCTCTCTCATCCACCGAAGCGGAATATGTGGCGGCCGGTAGTTGTTGTGCTCAACTCCTATGGATGAGGCAAACTTTAAAGGAGTACGGTGTCATTTGTGACAAAGTGCCTCTTTGGTGTGATAATGAAAGTGCCATCAAGATTTCTCTCAACCCGGTGCAACACTTCAAGACGAAGCACATTGAGATTCGGTATCACTTCATCCGGGATCACATTAGGCGAGGGGAGATCAAGCTCAAGTATGTCAACACTCAGGATAACCTTGCAGATATATTCACGAAGCCCTTAGATGAAGCAAGATTTCGCGAGTTAAGGCATGAGCTAAATATCATCGATTTGAGCAATGTGACTTGAGCCCGTGCACTCCCCACCACACTCAACTTGTTGTCTAGTTTAGGTGTAGGCATGGACATAGGGGAGTGTTGTTCTCTCAATGAACTCTCCCTCCCCCCATTATGCATAAATCGATCACCTCTTTCACATTAGCCATTTTTTATGGTACTTGTGTTCCAAAGACGAGTTTTGGTCATGGGCCCAAGGATAATTCTTTGCGGTGCCATACCATCCAACTCAAACATAGGTGGCTTCGGCCACCGCCCTCTCTCCTTGAGAGGCCTTGTAAACAGTGGTTTCTTATTGTCTTTTGCCTCTGGTTTGTGCTAGATCTTGTGGTTTCTTGTGTGTAAAAAGTTTCCTTGCAAAGGCCCTCTTCTCGTTTTGAAACTTGCGGTGACTTGAGTTCACGGTACTACCGCGGCCAGCTGCAGTACTACCGCAGCCTGCCACGGTACTACCGCTTGCGGGAGCACGGTACTAACGCGACCACACGACAGTAATTTTTTACTGCCGCCTGGTTGAGCGGTACTACCGCCTCGGTGCGGAACTTCCGCCCGAGCGGTACTATCATGATGATACGCTGTACTACCGCTACCGGTTCGAGGGCGTGGGGATAAGGGCGGGCGGGAGTCCTAACTCCCCATACCCATTCATGATCCTCCTTCCACGTCGCCTCCTTCTCTCCCTTGCTCAAGAACGGAACCGGCGTTCTTCGCCGGATCTCCTCCACCGGCTGCCCTCCCATGATTCCGACCGGTGGGATCGTTCCCCACCACGTGTTCTTGCTATGGACCCAGGTTTTTCCCCCAACTCCCTCTCCGTGTTGATGGTGTTTGGTCTTTCTAGGTTTTGGGGGAGGCTTGTGTGTTCTTGAGATTGATAGGCTTAATCTCTGCAAGAATAGGATGAAGGAGTGTGGTATTGCATAGGATTTATATTTGTATTGTTGGCATGCGCTAGATCTGATCACCGTAGCACCGCCGTTGTTTCGCAGTTCTTTTCAGATTCAAATCGCTAGTTGGATCTGCTGCGACGCGGTACTACCGCCCGTATGGCGCGGTACTACCGCTTGCACGGTACTACCGCCCTTCGGGTGCGGTACTACCGCGCTCTGTACGGCACTAAATCTTTACTTCTGCTCCAACCACGGTACTACCGTGACCTCACACGGTACTACCGCGTTTGGAGCAGCACTAATGCTTTAGTGCCGCAGGCAGTGGCAGTCCTACCGTGGCTCACACCTATCGCATGCCAACTTTCTCATATGTCTCCTATGTGTTTCTTGTGCTTTATCGTGGCCTTTGCATTGATCTTCTTTGCGTCTTTGGTGCTTTGCGTGTGTGTCTCAGGTGGTGGCTCTCGCCGGTCCAATCCCAGTCGTGACACTGGCTCCAACCGTCTGTGCAACCCCGGTGAAGCACCAGAGGGCTCCTCTGCCCCCAAGCGCCATGTCAAGACAACTTCTAGCAAGTACAAGTAGACCGCCAAGGGCATGGATGAGATGCCCCAATCTGACTACGTCCGTCTCAGGCAAATTGACCCGTACGTGACCCCTCGTTCCTCTGTCAGGGGCTGTGAGCTGTTCTGGAACAAGCATCAAACCAACGTCTATCTGGATGGCATCAAGAACAAGCAGAATACCTATGTGGATGTGAAGTGGATTGACATGCATCACTTGAGGAAGGACAAGTTCCGTGCCTACTTTGGAGAGGCTCTGGACTTGGTGGAGCAGTTTGGCATTGAGCATGTCATATCCTTTCACCTTGACTATGATCCTGAGCTCATTGGTCAGTTCTTTGCTTCAGTTTACTTTCACCCTAATGAGGAGAGGAGGATGACCTGGATGACCAATGGCCGTAAGCTGACTGCTACCTGGAAGGAGTTCATGGATTTGCTCCAAGTTCCTGATGACGGGCTTGACTCTCCCGTGGGTGTTCGCCCCCATGCCAACTCTGACTCTGCCAACAAGGACATGCTTGCACCGTACTATGTTGAGAAGACGCTTCCAAGTGGCAAGATAGGGTTGGTGCTCAACTCTTTTCTGGATATCATGTACTGCATCTTCCGCAACTCCTTGTTCCCTCGCATTGGTGACAAGGACAAGGTCCATGCCTATATGGTGGATATGATGCTCATCTGCGAGGAGGCTCGTTTGTCTCAGACTCAGCCACTTGATGTCTCACACATCATGTGGTGCGAGCTTCGGTTTGCGGTGTTCAACCGCAAAGTGCCTATCCACGGGCCTTATCTGTTTCTGCTGATCTCGAGGACCTGGGAGAAGATGTTCCCTGGTGAGGAGTTCCTTGCCCCTGACTGGATTCGCCATGACCCCATCTGTCTGCATGTCAAACCCAACTAGGCCAACACTACTACTCGTGCCGAGGCGTCTGCTGCTAGGGCTGCTGTTGGAGAGGAGGATCTTTGGCGCCGAGAATGTTGTTGAGGGCCATGCTGCTAGGCCTTCCCAGGAGCTCCTCTATGCCTTCATGGGCCACGAAGCTGAAGGACAAGATGAAGACTCTTTTCTGCATGCAAGCCAAGGGGCAGTACAGGACTCACGTGGCATCCAAGGAGAGTCGTCACCGGGACAGGAAGATCTTGAAGCTCTATGATGAGGATGTGTCTAGCGGGTCTGAGGAGCACATCACTCCAGAGGCCGAATGGATGGAGAAGCAAGGCTACAAGTGGACTGATTCTGAGGAGGACGTCGAGGAGTCCATCCCTGCTGCTGAGGAGTCTGACGGAGAGGGTTGGGACGAGTTCCTTGCTGCTTGAGCCACCGCTTGTGTGTAGGTGTCCTCTCTGCCTTTTTGGCGTCTCGATGCCAAAGGGGGAGAGAGCGTAGGGATTTGTGAGTCTTGTGTCGTGTTCGCGTTTGGTGTGTTTATTGCGTTCTCGGTTGAACCTCGTTTGAAACTTGTTTTAGGTGCTTTTCCTTCATATGGTGTAAGACATATTCACTCTATCTATCTTAGCAAGCTTGTGTTATATTGTGCTATATGTTGCTTAGATGTTATTATTCGGGCCTTTGTCTCTAAAATATAGGGGGAGTGGTGATCCTAGTACGTGTGCTATGCAGTCCAAAGCATTCATCCAGAGTGCACACATCTAGGGGGAGCCCGTCTATATTTTGGAGAGGAGGGTTGCCCTTGCTCTATATTATTGTATCTTTGTGCAAATCCCGTATTGTCATCAATCCACCAAAAAGGGGGAGGTTGTAAGGGCATATTTATCCCGTAAGTGTTTTGGTGATTGATGACGATACTTTTGCGGACTAATCGTATGCTTTGAGTTCCTCAGATGGTTCATCACTAGGCACGAGACGATTTGGTGCCCCTCGGAGACTATTGAAGACGGCGTCGTCCTACGTTTCTTTTTGGTGGATTTGAGTCGTAGGAGAACCGCACTATTAAGAGGGGGTCCGCATCGGAAAGGTTTGGGCGGAATCAACACGTACACTTGTCCCTCCTTTCCCTGCATTTTGGAGCTTCCCTTCGTTATCTTGGTTGTGCGGAAATCGGCGACTCTTTGCTGTACTTGCGGTAGTACCGCAAGTACAGCGTAGTAATACCGCTGAGTGTCACGGTAGTACCGCTCCTCTGGAAGCGGTAGTACCGCGACTCTGTGCCTAGTGCCGCTCTGGTGCGGTAGTAGGGGCGGATGTAATTTTTTACATCCGCGCCGCCCACGGTAGTACCGCTCGTCCAGCGCGGTAGTACCGCGGGGGCCCACGGTAGTACTGCTCCCTAGGAGCCGTAGTACCGTGGCCCTCCTACCTAGTACCGTAGTTTCACGGTAGTAGGCGCCCGCAACGGTAGTACCGCTCCTCGGGAGCGGTAGTACCGCGTCGGATTTTTGTACCACCGCAGGTTCAGCGGAAGTTGGCACGGATGTAATTTATTTCATCCGCGCCCTTCCCAGGCCGTGACTCTCCTACCTTGCGGTAGTACCGCAAGGGGGAGCGGTAGTACCGCGCAAGTGGTAGTACTGCCCCTTAGTCAGGCAAGTTCCGGCCTGTGCTGCTACCGCGGTAGTACCGCGCCCCTGGAGTGGTAGTACCGTGCGTCGCGGGCTGAACATGTGGATAACGGTTGGATTTTTCCCACGACTATATAAGGGGCGTCTTCTACCTCTAGTTGACTACCTCTTACATCTTTAAGCTCCATTGTTGCTCCAAGCTCCATTTTGGCCCGATCTCTCTCCCTAGCCAATCAAACTTGTTGATTTGCTCGGGATCGGGTGACAAGGGCCCGATCTACACTTCCACCACAAGATATTTGATTCCCCCCACTTATCCCTTGCGAATCTTGTTACTCTTGGGTGTTTGAGCACCCTAGACGGTTGAGGTCACCATGGAGCCATATTCCATTGTGGTGAAGCTTCGTGGTGTTGTTGGGAGCCTCCAATTAAGGTGTGGAGATTGCCCCAACCTTGTTTGTAAAGGTTCGGTCGGCGCCTTCAAGGGCACCAATAGTGGAATCACGGCTCTTACATTGTGCGAGGGCGTGAGGAGATTACGGTGGCCCTAGTGGATTCTTGGGGAGCATTGTGCCTCCACACCGCTCTATGGAGACGTACTTCCCTCAAAAGGAAGGAACTTGGTAACACATCCTCGTCTCCACCGGCTCCACTCTTGGTTATCTTATCCCTTTACTTGTGCAAGCTTATTTGTGTTCCTATCCTTGCTTGCTCTTGTGCTTGTGTTGTTTGCGTCATATAGGTTGTCCACCTAGTTGCACATCTAGACAACCTTTATTATTGCAAAGTTTAAATTGGTAAAGAAAAGCTTAAAAATTGTTAGTTGCCTATTCACCCCCCCTCTAGTCAACTATATCGATCCTTTCTCCTGTGTTCCTCCGCCACCCCCACCCCCCACCCGCGCCAACCCCCACCAGCGTCGAGTTTTCTTAGATTCGTGAGGCCCCACAACCACCCGAGCCCCTTCGATCGCACCGACGAACTCATGTGAGCTCTGAAAAATCGTGACCCAATTTTGAAGTTTAGTCTCTTCGTGATTTAACTAGTGTGGAATATAAAGGGAAAACCATAAGCATTGGGAGTATAGTGTTGAGCGTGCCATGGCGGATCTGAAGGTGCAAACCGGACAAAGGAAACTTCGCAACCAAGACAAGAAATCAGAGTAAAGCAGTGGCGATCTATTTTCTTGCTGCGATAAATAAGTTGAGTGGATATGAAAGAGTGCCGCCTCTGGTGCGGCGCCGTGTACGCATCTGCTGAGAATTTGATGGTGCTGCGGTAGCGATGGCTGTTGGCGGCGTGGAAGCAGATCTAGGAGGGTAGACGGTGGCGGCGGCGCGGTGGACGAGACGGTCGTGAGGCGGCGCCCGGCAAGGTGGACGACGGCGAGGATGAAGCGAGAGGGCGGGATGCAAGGATCCCGGTCCGACGCCGTGGATGTCAGAGGTCGATCTCTTGTAATGGACGGCGGCGTCGGGGTATCAGCTCCGGCATGGTGGAGGAGGACGGCGGTGGATGGGATGGCGGACGGCGGCGGACGGAGGAGGGTGGGGTGGAGAGGGTGTTTTGGCGCCCACGGAGTACGAATGGGGAAAAGGGAGGTAGAGAAGAAGGGGGGAACCATGTATTCAGGGCGCGCTTGTCTCAAATGCGAGGAAATTTACAAACTTAGCCCCCGTTTCAAATTTCTACTACATCACAGCAACATTAGTTGGTTGGGGATATGACGGTAATCTCGCATACACCGAATATTTGCCGACGAGAGTTTGTTTTTGGCGCCCACCGTGTATGAATATGAACCAGGGAGGGAGTCGATTTCGGCCAAGGACACACTGTGTTTTGGCGCTCACCGTGTATGAATCCGGGTGAGAGGCAGTTACGTCACATTTGGGTGAAATTACAAACCTACCCCTATCGAAACCTATAGAAATCCAGCAGATAGGCTTTGCGTGGCAGGGATAGGCAGTAGTGATTTCCATCTACAGATTTTGGTTTGAGGCGGATTCTGCGACTTTCCCGCCTCGTTCAAATTTTGCAGAGTGCACGTTTACCGTGCCAACTCAATTGGAATCCCATTTGTATTCAATTTTTTCCGGCGGGATCCATTTTCAATTGTAATTACATTCTATATACATCATTTTTTATATATACTTTCAAAAGCACAACAAATAATTCTGCTCCTTTATATGTATAATATGATTTACAAATACAACGATCTCGAAATATTATGGTTGAATTCGAAATTTTTTAACCAAATTATGTTCTACTAAAATGTATGGATCAGTAATACCTACATATTAAATAACATAAATGTGCGTGAATTCATATGAGTATGCATGTTTGATAGATCAATTTTGGTTCGAGTATGGATTACATGTATCATCATCTCAATTCAAATATTTGAATCCCTTTTTGTTCACTCCTTTCATGCCCATCTCTCTCGCATGCATGCTCCTTTAGGTAGCTATCACTCTCTTTTCTCCAGCTCACCAAGACGCTCACTTCATGTTTCTCCTATCCTCGCAAACATGGTCTCTCGACGTCTCCCTTGAGAAGTGTCACACTCTCCCTATCATTATACATTACACGGTTTTCATTATCTCTCACGTCTCTCTTGTTCTCTGGTACTTTCGGTACCTAAGCTTTCTTTTTCACCGCCACACACACAGTCTCCACTCGTCTTTCACTTTGTCTTTCTCTCTATGGGATTCTCTCACACACCCTATATGTCTCTACATATGACTCATACCACTAAAATTACTCTCTCTCTCTCTCCCCTATAGACACAACATTTTTTGCGGTCTCCTTTTCGTCTCCATCCCAGACTGACATTATTCATTTGTTTAACGATCACACATCCCCGACTACCGTCTCCTCTCTCTCTCACACACACAGACACACACACACACAACTCCTGCTTCCACTCCCCTTCCCAACTACCGTCTCTCTTTCTCACACACACAAAACTCTCGCTTTCGCACCCCGACTCGTACTTCTCTCACAAACATTTATCTACTAGCTAGGCTCTAGATAGGTTTATACACCCGCACACTCGTGCTTCCACCATCGCATACATGTCTCTCTCCTGCTCCTTGTATCTATGTAGATTTTTCTTCCCTTCTCGAGACACACCCTCTCGATCGTGCACACACGCACTATCGCCTCATTTTAAGTGATACCTATCGCACACACACTCCTTGTGTCTTTGTCACACATGCACTCCATCCTCCTCCACTCTCATACATCTCACACACACATGGGCTTTTGCAACAACTAGCAAGATGCCCATGCGTTGTATGGAACATCAAGATGCATTTGTATGAGTAGTTTATCTTGTGGGGGAAAAGGATGAACGAGGGAAGGCCTTATTTGCAAATGTGGAGAGGGGTGTGGGTATCTTTTTGCAAAATTGCCATAGTTTCCTCCCTATCTGTCAGATATAGATCAGACGGCCTATATTGCAGGATGGCAGGCACGCGATCATCACCGACAATGCTTTCTATAAGAGTAGGGATAAAAAATAGAGTTGGTGTTGATGGTGGGCCTGCCATCCTGCAATGTAGGTCGTCCGATTTATATCTCGGCGGATAGGAAGGAAAATATGGCAATTTACCCACACTCTTCACCACATTTGCGAGATAAGGCCTTCCCTCGTTCATCCTTTTCTCCCACAAGATCTTGATGTTACGTACAGCAACGCACGGGCATCTTGCTAGTAAGATTAGAAATTAGACATATACCACTTCTCGAATCTTGAAACCAACAACATTCCTCCCTTATCTCATCAAAAACGCCAAAGGAATATATTTTGAGTGAAACATAACATATTTTTAGTGATATACGTATTTCGAAACTAGACTACTTTTCTATCAAATCGGTGAATATGTATTAATCTACTTTGATCGTGTGGCAACGCATTGGCACATTGCTAGTAGTTATTATAATTTTTTGGACACCAAACAAATGGTGGAGTACATATATGAAGAGAAGAGGCGCACACACGCAGTCGACCTCTCGCTGTCTCGCACACATGAGTGTTACGTAAAGGCGACGTTAACAAATAAACCCTAAAACCCTAGGTGCATGATTGCTGCATTCGTGGGTACTGGGTACGTGGTGGAGCACCTTTGTAGGAATAGTCAGCTCGCGTGATAATTTGATCCGTAGGAGTTGATGGTCGGGACCACAGGTGAACGACTTGGAGCGCGGTGGCTCGCCAGTTGCCATAGATCGAGTAGCCACGTTTAAAATATCGTTTTTCAAGCGGGGTTAAGAGTTCCAATTTTCAATGGCGCGTTATAAGTAGTAAGTAGTATTCAAAACGATTGGTATGGAGCGAAAATGGAATTCATAGTACTACGTACCTCCTTGGCGTATGGTTGTATGGTTTTTTTTGCGATGGAGGTTGTATGGGTTTATGTTGCGAGATGTTGAACCTCGTAGTTCTAGGGAAAATACTATGGTTTAGATTTAGATGCTGGTTGTCGTGGTATTCTCACAGGGGGTGCTAGACGACATATGCCACAAGGTGGCTTCATGTGAGGGCAAGACTGCTGCCGAAATATCCAGGGACGGGTATCACGAGTAGCAGCTAGTTTACCAGGTTCGGGGCTCTCAGGAGATAACACCCCTACTCCTGCATGTTTGAGTATATATCTGGAGTGTACATCAGGCAGTACAAAGTGCTCCTGGAGCTGTATCTGAGATCAGTGCCGTAAGAGCCTGATCTCGTATATGCATATGAGCATAGGTGTGTGTGTGTGGCCGCATGTGCCTGAGCATGCATGCGTGAGTGTGTGGGAGAGTGAGTCCATCCTGGATGGATGGATGCTCATATATATAGGGGGAGTTAGCTTAGGATGTAAGCCATGTAGGCATGGTAGCTAGCTAGCTAGTGGCATGGTGGGGTGTCATCCTTGTCCCTGGGTCACTTCATAAATAGTGCGGGGACAAGTGACCTTATACATGATGGCTGGGGTGTCATGTGAGCAGTGCGAATGCACGGTCGTCACGTCGAGTCGCGTCGGGCTGCGGTCGGCGATCGGCTGGTTGGCGTGGTCGGCCCGGCTAGTTAAGCGCATGATCGGCAGCCATCGATCGGCAGCCGGTGATCGGCTGGTGGTGCGGTCGGCCAACAATGATCGACTGGTGGGCGATCGGCAATAGCGATCGGCTGGCGGCGAAGTCGGCAGCCGGTCGGCCTGGTGGTGCGGTTGGCAGCCAATGATCGGCTGGTGGTGCGATTAGCAACTGTAGTCGGCTGGGCGGCGAAGTCGGCAGCCGATGGTCGGCTGGTGGTGCGGTCGGCAACTGCGATCGGCTGGGCGGCGAGTCGGGCCGAGGGCTTTGCTAGCCCGATGTCTTGAAATATCGTCTTGCCGTCTTGGGGTATCCGTGTCCAATTACTCCGACAGTAGCCCCCAAGCCTCCGGGCAACTTAGCAAAGTTGGGCGGAGGTTTTTTGGCGAGTGTTCGTGGAAATGATCATGAAAAAGACAAAGTTAGTCCACGCAAATATATTAAATGTTTGCCTTTAGCATTGCCTGTTTTATGCGGAGGGTGCCGACCCGGTTTCGTCCGAGCCCCCTTAATTTTTTCGTGTTCCCTCCGCTTTTTGGCTTGTGCTCTCGCTCGCCGGACAGCCGCTCTGCGGCCTGTGGCTGAGAGTGGGCCGCGAAGTGGAGTGTCTGATACACAAAGTCTGGGAGCATATTCAACCGAGTTGATACTTGTAAAGTAAATGGCCGGGTCGCCCGATCCGTTTTTCTTCCCGGACGTTTTTCGCGTGGGTGGCCTCCAGCTTTTGCTCTTGCTAGCCGGACAGCCGCTCTGCGGTCTGTGGCTGAGAGGTGGGCCTTTGGTACTGCACACGCTACTAAGCCGTCTGCGGGAAAAAACGTCTCAGGCCAAGCGGCCAGCCCCCGGGCCAACTCTGGCTGGCGCCGGGGCGAACAGTGGTGCGACAGCAATAAAAATGCGGAGATAGCCCCCGAGCATCGCTCGGGGTTATCCGTGCTTGCGTGATGCAAAAATATGCAGGTAAGGAGCTCACATTGATTTTCGTGTAGCCGAGGCGGAGTTTGCCTAAGACAGCCGGCGCACCCGCTGGGTGTGGCCTTCGAGCCCCCAGGTGCTCGAAGCGGCCCCCCGGCCGGTCAGGCTCGACCGGCCAGGCGGCGAGGCGTCTTGTAACGCCCTTCTTCTTCTTTTTCTCTTCTGCCGGCTGCTAGACTCTTCTCTTGTCTGCAATCTTCGCGGTGTAGCCCCCGAGATTCGGGCCCGGCAATTACTTTGTCTTCTTCGCGGGGGCGCGCCAGTGCATCTGCTGGGTATAGCCCCCGAGATTCGAACCGACTGCTGAGAAGTCGGGCCGGATCTCCCGGCGACTACTTTGTCTTTTTTTTCTCAATCGGCCGTGGGCACCCGGCTTTTTCTTCAGCCGGCTCTGGGAAGCCGGATGTGCACACCTCTTTTTTTTCTGCCAGTCAGGCTGTGGGCAATCGGCCTTTGACTTTTCTTGGGCACTCAGTCCACTTTTCCCAGCCGGCTACTAGGCAATCGGCCTCTTCTCTTCTTCTTTTCTTCTCTCTGCCCGCAGAAGGTGGCAGCAGGGAGCAGCCGGGGCCGGCTGGCGCGCGCCGGACACCTGCGGAGGCGGGGCATGGCCCGGCCACCCGAGCCGGCCA
The DNA here is from genome assembly GCA_021605145.1 of Aegilops bicornis. Lineage (NCBI taxonomy): Eukaryota > Viridiplantae > Streptophyta > Magnoliopsida > Poales > Poaceae > Aegilops > Aegilops bicornis. The sequence continues at coordinate 696,573,345 of CM038673.1, read as the reverse complement.
GGCGGCGTCGGCCGAGCTGCAGCTGACAGGTGAGATCTTGGAGCCGGCCAGAGGCGGCGTCGGCTGCCGGCGACAGGTGAGATCTTGATCGCTGACGGCAGGAAGGCAGTGCTTGAATTCTTTCTTTCTTCAGTCGGCTAGCTAGCTGGCAGTCGGCCTCTTCTTTTCTTTTTCTAGCCGGCCACCACTTCTCTTTTATCTTCAAGTCCCAGCCGGCCTTCTTATCTTCTTCACACTAGCTGAACAGTCGACAAGAGCGGGCGAGGAGCCGGCAGCCGGCCAGGCCGGCCGGGTGGTGGGTGAAGCCGGCGGGGGAGAGCCAGCGGAAGCCGGCTTGACGGCGGCGATCTTTGGCGAGTGGCGAGGGGCCAGGGCCGGGCCGAGCGGAGGCTGGCGGGCCAGCCAGACGCGAGGCGGCGACTCGGCCAGCGAAGTGTCTTGGAGGCCGTTGGCGGAGGAAGCGGACCTGGCCAGCGCAAGCGGCGACGCCGGGAGCCAGTGCTGGACGCCGTGCTTGGAGAGGCGGCGACGCCAGTCTGGAGGAGGAGCAGGCGGCTTGGAGGAGCGCGCCGACGAGGCCCTCTTGCGGCGCTTCGGCGCGCCGGTGGTGGTCCGTGGTGGTCGGTGCAGCGAGTTGGCGAGGCGACCGGGAGGCCGCAGGCGTGCGACCATGCAGCCGTAGTCGGTGGAGAGCAGCAGCGGGGCGACCCGTGGTGGCGCGGGCGGACGGCGAAGCTGGGCAGTGGCCGCCCGGTCGGCGCTGACGGAGGGACGACGGAACAGCGTCGGCGCGAAGGAGGACGCAGAGGACGCCAGGAAGAGGCGGCTCGCCGGAGCTTCTGTCCGGGCTGAAGGCGCGAGGCGCAGCAGCAGAGCGGGGTGGCGCTGGCGCACACCCGGACGCAGGTAGGGAGCAGCTCGTGCGGCCGCTTGAGCAGAGTGGTGGCGGAGCCAGCAGGCCGTGGTAGGTAGAGGCAACAGCAAGAGAGCCAGTGACAGCGCCAAGAGGCAGCAACAACGGGAAATGGAGGGACAGCGCTGGAGCAGTGGGCACAACACGCACGGGCGTGACCAAGTCCATGGCTGGGGGACGGCGTACGGCCATTATCCGACCAGTGTACGGGGGTTATCTGGCCTGCATCTCACTTGTGTACGAGTAGTAGCCAAGCAGTGTATGTGCAATGTATGGCCTGCATCTCGGGGGTATTTTGCTAGTGCATGACCATGGTTTGACTTGCATCTAGCTAGCTTGCTAGATGATATATGGAGGAGCGAATGTGCATGTCGGCCGAAGCAAGGCGCAACGCGGAGAAAAGCAGACACGAGCGACGCGTGGACGGACACGGCCGACCGAAGCAAGGCCCACGCGCGGCGCGCGCGCGGCTGGCCGGCCGGCTTTGCGATGGTGATGACGAAGAGGCCGACGGTGAGGACGCGCCACTCCTCGCGGCCGCTCCGGGGGCGGGTCGATGTTGAGCGCCCGGGCGCTATCGAAGAGACGAATCGACGCCGCGGCGGAGGCGATGAAGAAAAAAGGGTCCCGCCCGGACAGGGAAACCAGCAGCAGCGCGGTAGCATAGTACCGCCCCACGGTGGGCGCCAAATGTCGTGATATTCTCACAGGGGGTGCTAGACGACATATGCCACAAGGTGGCTTCGTGTGAGGGCAAGACTGCTGCCGTAATATCCAGGGACGGGTATGCGAGTAGCACGCGCTAGTTTACCCAGGTTCGGGGCTCTCCGGAGAGATAACACCCATACTCCTGCATGTTTGAGTATATATCTGGAGTGTACATCAGGCAGTACAAAGTGCTCCACAGGCTGTATCTGAGATCGATGCCGTAGAGCACTGATCTCGTATATGCATATGAGCATAGGTGTGTGTGTGTGGCCGCATGTGCCTGAGCATGCATGCGTGAGTGTGTGGAAGAGTAAGTCCATCCTGGATGGATGGATGGATGCTCATATATATAGGAGGAGTTAGCTTAGGATGTAAGCCATGTAGGCATGGTAGCTAGCTAGCTAGTGGCATGATGGGGTGTCATCCTTGTCCCCCGAGTCACTTCATAAATAGTGCCAGTGGACAAGTGACACTGTACATGATGGCTGGGGTATCATGTGAACAGTCTGCGAATGCAGTAAATCACGTCGGTCGCTTCGGGCTGCGATCGGCGGTCGGCTGGTTGGCGTGGTCGGTAGCGGTTGGTTGGCACGCGATCGGCAGCCATCGATCGGCAACCAGCGGTCGGCTGGTGGTGCGATCGGTGACGGTCGGCTGATGGGCGGTCGGCGATAGCGATCGGCTGGGCGGCGAAGTCGGCAGCCGGTGATCGGCTGGTGGTGCGGTCGGCAGCCGGTGATCGGCACAGTGGTGCGGTCGGCAACCTGCAATCGGCTGGGCGGCGAAGTCGGCAGCCGGTTGTAGGCTGGTGGTGCGATCGGCGACTGCAATCGATGCAGGCGGCGGGGAGTCGGACTGAGGGGCTTTGCTATCCCCGATATCTTGAAATATCATCTTGCCGTCTTCGGGGTATCCGTGTCCAATTACTCCGACACTGGTTTTCAGTAATGAAAATCAGAAGGGTAAACTCTTCTTTGATTAAAAAAACTACTACCTCCATTCTGGTTTACTAGTCCCCATCGTACTTTGGGTCAAAGTTTGTCCACGAATTTTACTTGTACAATGTGAATGGAAAACGTGATTTTGTTATACCCAAACAAAAAATCTTTGGAGGGAGTGATTTCTACGACAGACGCGACCTCTCATAAGCGCGGGCATTGAACCGGTAGCGTAGGCCAAGAAGGGCACTTTTCGGCTGCGAGCCCGGCTGAAACCGCCTCCTCGCCGCGTGCAACCAGCTTAAGACTGCCCCACCTGTCTTCATTGAATCCGTGCGTGTGCCGGCAACACGTCACGTCCTTCCGCGAGTCGGCATGCATTTTAGAACACAAAAGATGGTTAAAATATAATTAATTTACACATGTTCTTGACTTGTTGTGCTCGCACTGGTAGCAGGAACTAGTAGAGGTTTTTCTTTATTTATAACTCTCCTCACATTTTTTTTGGCTTTGAAATGAATCATGGTTGTGGACATTATGTATGAAATGTGCAGATATCTGTGAACGTGAGTTTGATGTGGAAGTTGAACTTGGAATGTCGGGCTTGGGCGTGAACTATACTATGTCCAATGCTTCATCTGGTATTGTTTGGAAAGTAATTGATGTTATTACATGACCCGAAAAAAAACATTTTGTGCCACATCAGTAGATGCACGGACATCACAACATGCATGCTGACTGGATAAACATTTGAACCTAGCTATTATGAAGGAAATTTCGTATTGACAACAGTTTTGGATAGCAGGAGACGCCTAGCCTGCTCTGCCTCTGCTAGCTTATTCCTGGCATCTTCCATCTCTTCTTTGGCTTGGGTGAAGAGCATCGATTGCTCTTTTAAACTTCTTCAGAACTCAGCTACATTCTCAAGGGCTGCTGCACGCTTTCTTTCAGCCTTTACTAATGCCACGAGGACACGAACAGTGGCGACTCCACGGCTTGTGTGTAATCCAGCATCATCTAGGAATTTGCACCTTATGTCTAATCCAGCATCATTAGGGAACTGGAACCTTGTGTGTAATCCAGTCTCATTTTGGAAACATGATCTTGAGGTTGACCATAGAGCAACCTAGATCCATTTAGTAGAAGCCAGATAAACAAAACTCGGAGAAGTGAATTCAAAAGGAAAAAATATATAAAAACAGACTACAAGGTGAGAACACCCACTTCCTACATCAAGCTAAAAACGAAAGCATTAGGACGATTAAGACTCTTGTTATTACACATCGAAGAACACCACGCCTAAGAGAAACAGAAACTACAACATATACACATCGAAGAACACGAGGCTACACGAAAGTAATTGAAAGGGTGTTACTTACCAAAGCTCGTTTCTGAGTTCGGTGCAGCTCTCTTTAACTTGCCACGCTCCTTGAAGATGTCCCGAATATCCCGTGTTTGGTCTTCATTGCTCCTCTGCATGTTACTTTTCGTGGTTTTAAAATCTCAACATGGCAAGAAAAATATACTACTAGTAATACTCGTGCATCTTGTGGGAAACATTAAAGCACTAAATACGCCATGTTAGAGCATATCCAACAGAATCATAGAACGCTGGCGCTTTAAAAAGCGTTCTGATCTTTGAGATCGAGAAGTAGATAGAGTAGAGGATAGTTCTCAGCATAGATAGATAAAAAAAGATAATTCAACTACTCCTCGTCGTCTGACTCCTCCTCGGTGATGTCCTCCTCCGACGTCTGACTGTAGGCGTGAAGATATCGATTGTCGTCGGATTCCCAGGGCGACGCTGCTCCTAGCCTCATGTTGAATTCAGTGTCCGCTTTTCGCCTACGCTTGTCCTCGCGATAGGCGGCTCGCTTCGCCCTCCTCTTATCCCTCTCCGCCCTCCTTTGGGCGTAGAACTCACGCTCGTTGATGATGTCCTGCGGAAGTGTTGGCGCCACAGCGCCATGGCTTCCTCGTCCATCTCGGCGATGCCGAGACGGTGCTCCCGCCTCCGGTTGTCGCGACGATCTTCGCCGGTTGTCGTGGTTTTGCCACGGCAGATGTCCTCTTGCAAGGACTTAGTCGTGGAGCCATCGCAACTAGGAAGCTTAAAGGGGTTAATCGGGACAAGGGACACGAAAGTGGTTTTATACTAGTTCGGCCCCTTATGGTGAAGGTAAAGCCTACGTCTAGTTGGGTTGGTATTGCTAGGGTTTCGATGACCATGGAGCGAGATACGCTATGCCCGGCTCTCGATGATATGTTACCTGCCCTAAGCCGTCGTGGTCGTCCCCTTATATACGGGTTGGCGCCTGCGGCCTCTGAGTCGGCCGGCTCATAAACAGTGTCCGGCTCGGTGACTAGTTAATCCTGCCTTATAATACAGGCCATGCCATTACGACGGTTTATCACTACGGGCCTCAAGTCGCCTGTGAGCTTTAGACCCTTTATTGAACCGCAATCTTCATGCTTGATCTTGGGCTTCATACGATGGATCACCTTTGCGTAACCCGGCCCCTCCTGGGTGTCTTACAAGAGTAGTTATATCCCCAACATTAGGCCCCAGATTGATTTGAACCGGTTCATGTCAATCTTGAAATACCTTAAGAAAAAGCCTTCTGTCTGTGCAAAGGTTGTAACCCGCCGTGACGTCATCTTCCATTAAATTCATATTTTATTCCGTCATATCTTAACGGATCTTTATCTTTAATGACCATTCTGAAAATCGAGGCATCGGAATCGTTGGATAATGACGCCCGGCCTCCTCGTTTCTCGCGCTTTCTCAGTCAGCCCTTCCTTATAAATAGACACGACCCCAAGGTCTTTTCCATTCTCCCCTTTCTGTCGTCCTCTTCCTCTCGCTATTCTTCTGCTTGCTCGAGCTCCACTGCCGCCGCTGCCGCCACAGCAGAGCTCCGCATCTTCATCGACCTTGGCCGCTGCATCGACCTGATCCGACCAGAAAAACGCGACGAACCTCCGCAGCAACTCTGCATCTGTAAGTTTCTTCCTCCCTGTTCCTCATATCCGCATTAAGATTTTCGAGTTAAATCCGGGTTCGTCATTTGCTCGTCATGAGCCCTTGATAGATTTCACCTCCGCCGCCCTTTTCTGATCTTAAGATAATATAAAACTGCCGCGGTAGCTGTTTCGCACCCATTTCGATTGCAAATAGATCCCTTTTCACTTGCATATAGGCCTCATTCAAGCTTATAAACTCATCTGTACTGGTTTCTAGGTCTAGAATCATTTCCTTTTCTGTACACCTGTTTGATCCAAAATAATATCTGCCAGTTGCGTAACTTGTTTGTGCGACACTTAGGCAAAATCTGTTTCTGTCAGGCCCATTTAACTCTGGCGGCTCTCATTGCCGGTTTAAAATAGAAAATGTTAATCGACAGCCTTGCCAGCTCCTGGCAGTTTAAAATAACTTAACTGTTTCTGATTCCCATGGCGGCTTAGATAACCAGATATAATTAGCCATATGTCATTAGGCCCCTTCATAAGCCACCGTATTGAATAGAATTTGAAATGTTTTTCTCCGGGTTAAACTGAACCAGAAATTTTTTATTCTGTTATAGGCTTTCATCTGCATAATGGCACCCAAAGCTCCCAAAGCACCTGTAACTTGCAACTGGGTCAGGTCCATCATTACTGAGAACACCTTTTCTGATTTCGTGAAGACCGACTATCTGCCCGAGAAAGAAGTTATGTCTTATCGTGCTCCTGACCCGTCAGAGGAAAAGCCTCAACCCAAGGAGGAAGTGATCGTTTTCTTGATCTTACTGAACCGGGCTTTTCTCCACCCGGCTCAAAATTCTTCAGAGATGTTTTACACTTTTTTGACCTTAGACCTCAAGATATCGGGCCCAACTTCGTGTCAAACATTTGCAACTTCCAAATCTTTTGCGAGGTATATCTTGGAGAAGAACCCAACCTACCGCTTTTCAGAGAATTGTTTTATTTAAACCGGCAGAATGAGCGTGCCAGCGGGCTGACAGAACTTGGTGGTATCTCCATTCAGCGACGGAGAGACTGCCTTTTCCCATATGCTGACCTGCCAAGCCACCCTAAGGATTGGAACGAGACGTGGTTCTATTGCCAGGACACTTCTCCTGCTGATGAGAATCCGCTGCCCGGCTTTCGCGCTCTGCGCCTTGAATCCAACCATCCGCTGCCGGATAAGATATCTGCCGCTGAACGCCTACAGATTGCTCCTACCATAAATAAAATTAAAGCTCTCTTGGGGAACGGCTTAGATGGCATTGATTTGGTCCGTGTTTGGATCTCATGGCGGGTGATACCGTTAAGCCGCCGCCCCGGCTTGATGTGCACTTACGGCGAAAAAGATGACCAGCTGCGTCATTGTCACGATGACTTGCACGATGACATGATTGAAGCCACGACCCAATCTCTTTTGAAAGAAGGCTCAGTGGTCAGTAACACCTTCGGCTTACTTCCCTTCTGCAAGAATAATCCGGCTCCTGCAGTAAGTTATCAATTTAAGAATTTACTCTTTTTTGTGGAATGCCTTGCTTTTACTCGTAACCTTTTCTCATTATTCACAGGAAAATGACAATTTCTGGAAGGTCAAATATGATCATGAAGCTGCCAAACAGGCCATAGTGGCCAAGAGAGCCGCAAGGAAAACCGCCAAAGCTGGAGCTCAGAGGAAGAAGAAGCCAAGTGCTTCAGATTTTCTCAAACTAGATGACTCCTCTGACGATGAAGAAGAGGTAATCCTTAACTCCCCTGATTCCTTTACCATGATTTTATTGACAATAATTTCCTTCAGGGGGACACGAGAAATAATAGCGAGTTGAGGAAGAGGTAACTATAATTTCCTCCGACTCCGAGCCTTTGCCAAGGCAGAAAGTCCGAAGATTGACCCGGAAAGTAAGATTTTCACATCCTTTAGCTTACCAAGATCCTCAATTTCTTTTGAAGCAACAGGCTCATGAGAGCCGGAGGCAGACCCAAACCAGCAAAGACGTGGAACTCTCCTCCGGCTTACTTGACGTGACAAGGAAGCGCCGGGCTGAGATTATCTCCAAATTACGTTCCTTTTTTCCTTTGGCATGTTTCATTCGTCAACCCCTCAATTCATCTGACTCAAACTATCAGGATACTTCACCTTCTTCCGGCGAATCTATGCAATCCAACATGCCGGCTTTCAAGACTGCTCCAGGGTAATGTCAATGTATTCATTTTCATGCTTATCTTACTCATGTCTTTGTACTTAACCTTTACATTTTGCACCACAGTACAAGTGAAGCCCAGCAAAAGGCTGAAGAAAAATAAGCCCGGCCAAAGAGCGATCGTGGATCGACCGGAGGTCGGAACAACTGTTCCTGAGACCTCCACACATGAGCCGCCACCTGAACCGGCCCATGACATTCCAGCACCAACCTCTGATCCACCTGCTGAACAGACTCTTAACAGTTTTCATAACCCGGAGGTTCCCAGCCCGGCAAAAACAGATGATCCGGAAGTTGAGATTCTTAAGACTCGGTTTGTTGACCGGGAGGACCCACTATTCTTGCTAAGTGTTTTGCCAAGGAAGAACTTTCAGAGCACCGAAAAGCCAAGCTGGACGTCACTGATTATACTCATCTCAGCATTGGAGACATTGTTTCTGGCTATATAAGTCAAGTGCACAGCAGCCGTGATCTGGAAGTTGATATGGTGAAGCAAATACATCAAAAATCTGAGGTATAACTCTTGTTGATATTCCTTATTCCTCCTTACTGTACCAGCCCCCAAGTCTATTGCTTATGAGAAAGAATATGCTGTAGACTTAGAATTTGCTTAGTACTGCTTGTCAGACGCCCGGCTTATGTTGTGACAATCGAAGACCAACTTGAAAAGAAGATATTTGAACCGGCGTCGTATAATACTTTTAACTGCAATATGCATTAGCCCCCAAGTGCCAAGTATCTTTTGGTTGCAAAGTGCTTGGGACTTAATTTCCATGAACCCCCATAGTAATTTAGAGTGCTTCAGCATACATTAGCCCCCAAGTGTCAAGTACCTTTGCTTGCAAAGTGCTTGGGACTTAATGCTGTATTATAACAATGCTGACTATAGTCCGGCTTGATTCAGGCCACCATAAGTCAATTTGAGTAGGAGATTGCTGATTTGAAGAGTCGCCTGGCAGTGCAAGAAACTGAAATCCAAAAGGCAATTCCAAATTTGAGTTCAGCGTGTCTGAGCAGGAGAAACTGAAGAAAAGCTTTGCAGCTGATAAAAAGGCATGGGCTGATGAAAAAGCCTCCTTGGTCACCCGGGCGAGAAAGCGAAGCGGCTCTCGCGGAACCTGGCAGCTGAGTTAACCGACTTAAAACGCCATATATCTCAGATGACCTCAGCAATCTTTGGTAAGCTATTCTGCAAGTTTACATACTGTAAATCTTTTTTCGACAAGTATTTTATCTGTCATCACCGGCTCACCTGATGTTTGATAATACAGGCCCCAAGAGCTCCAATTTGAACCAGAATATGTTAACAAAGCTGAAGGCGGTTTACACATTGGTGGAACAACTGTACACCGGGTCACAACGCGCTTTAGCCGTTGTTGCTTTGTCAAACGATGTTCCCACTCGCCTGGCTGACATGTTGAAGTGACTTGTTGTGCTTCCTCAACGGATCAAAGAATTGAGACGTGCTTCTGCAAGAGCCGGAGCCATAGCCGCCTTAAGCCGGGCTAAGGCATGGTTACCAGAGCTGGACCCGGCCGACATCTCCCTTGGATATCCAAGCTTTAAGGAGGATGACACCCCCTTTGAGGAGCAGGATTTCACCTCCTGCGTGAAAGAAATACGCCCTGTGGCCACTCTGATCAGGAATGATACGGATCTCACCAAGTACCAGCCGGGTTATGACAGCCAAAACCAGAGGATCGCCACGCCACATTATGATGACGTCAGCTTGACTCCTCCAATTCGTAAGCATACCTTCACCCCCGAAGTTGATCCGGCCGGGTTAATTGATGATGAAGCTGAATTTGAAGCTTTGAGTGGCATTATTTGGTCATCATCAACCTTCTGAGACGGGGCAGCCGACGGAGGAGCGGAAAGGGATGACCCGGAAGCTTCAGGCCAACAAAATGAATGATCCATCGGGCGTCTTATTTTCCTGCCTTGTAGAAACAATGATTCCTTATTCAGACTCGGGGAGTCTTGTAATAGGGTAGAAGAAAAAGTTGATTTTGTCGTGCCATCGCGCATGTTTGAGGCGCTCAACACTTATTCAAGCCGTCGTCGTTATATTCTTTCGGTTTAATTGATATTTTGCTTTAGCTGCCCTGCATACAGAACAAAAACGCAAGTCCCTTGGCGGTTTATCGCATGGCAAGTCATATGTTTTACAGATAACCCGGAGTATGAATCAAAAATCATAAAAAAGCCGGTTCTCAATTATATCTTTTAAGACATAACTGCAACAACATACCTGTGATCCTTTGATTACCTTGCCGGCTTGTGCGACCCGAATAATGAGGGTAAGTTTTTTAATCCTCATAAATGCTTTCAGAAAAAAGATATGCAAACCGTCAAACAATTGTGGTTCACAAAGTTCTATGATTGATAGACAAAATTCAAAGGCTGCTGATTCGAATATGATCAGTAAACCGTTCCAAAGGGGTTAAGCTAAGATTCGGATACGATCATATAGCCCCCAGTGGCCCTGGCGATGCCGATCAAGTGGGTATCAACAGCTATGTTCTCTTTGGTTCGAATACGACCTATGTTTGAACAGGAAGCCCCCAAGTGACCATAAGAGTTGTTTAATGACGCTGATTCGAATACGATCCATGTCAGACCCAAAGGGGTTAAGCTATGATTCAGATATGATCAAGAAGCCCCCTAGTGGGTTTGGCAGTATGCCGATCAAGAGGGTATCGACAGCTATATTCTCTTTGGTTCGAATACGACCTATGTTTGAATAGGAAGCCCCCTAGTGACCATGGCTAGATTCAGATATGATCATAAGCCGCACCCGAGGGAAAGCCGGATTCAAATATGACCCGCTCCCTATTGGTTGTTCCAAAATAATAAGGAAGACATGTAAACATTTGAGGATGAAAAGGACAGAGGTCCTGCTTTATTTCTTTTCATAATATATATACATCTCAAAATATATGTACATCTTGAGAGCCGGTGGCTCAAGTATAGTAAGGCCAAAGATGAGCGATATTACACGGCCGACGGGTCTCCTCCTCCGACTTATGTGAATCTTTGTGTTCTCGAACATCGATGAGGTAATATGACCCGCTGTTCAGGTTCTTGCTAACCACAAAGGGCCCTTCCCAAGGGGGAGATAGCTTGTGCATATCGGATTGATCCTGGATGAGCCGGAGCACCAAATCGCCTTCTGAAAGGTTACGGACCCTAACCGGCGGCCGTGGTAGCGGCGCAGATTCTTCTTGGTAAATTGCCGGCGGGCTATTGCCAAGTCTCGCTCTTCATCCAAAGAAGTCAAGTGCATCTGACGAGCTCGTTCATTGTCGGCTTCAATGTAAGCCGCCATGAAGCGAGTCATGACGGATATCACTTGGCAGGACCGCCTCTGCTCCGTACACCATGAAGAAAGGTGTATAACCCGTAGATCTATTAGGTGTAGTGTTGATGCTCCAAATCACAGAGGGTAATTCCTCCACCCAACAACCCGACGTCTGTTGTAAAGGGACCAAGAGCCGGGGTTTTATACCTTTCAAGATCTCCTGATTGGCTCTTTCTGCTTGACCATTGGATTGAGGATGAGCTACCGCTGAAACATCAAGCCGGATATGTTCTCGTTGACAGAACTCTTCCATAGCACCTTTGGAGAGATTAGTGCCATTATCAGTTATGATGCTGTGTGGAAAACCAAAGCGAAAAATCACCTTTTTCATGAACTGAACCGCCGTGGCTGCATCACAGTTATTGACCGGCTCTGCCTCAACCCACTTTGTAAATTTATCCACTGCCACGGAAGGTGTGTCTTTTATCCTTAGACCTTTTGAAAGGCCCGACCATATCAAGCCCCGGACTGCAAGCGGCCAAGTAATTGGAATCATCCTCAATTTTTGAGCGGTACATGAGCTAAATCATGAGAATTTTTGACAACCGTCACATTCTTGACCAGATCTTCCGCATCGGCATGAGCCGTCGACCGGTAAAAACCATGACGGAAAGCTTTGGCCACAAGAGATTTTGAGCGGTATGATGACCACAATCGCCTTCATGGATCTCCCGAAGTATTTCGACCTTCGGCGGGCGATACACAACGTTGAAACGCCTGATGACAACTGCGATGATGCAGCTCACCATGAACAATTGTCATGGACTTAGACCGCCGGGTGATTTGTCTCGCCAAGGTCTCATCCTCAGGCAACTCTCCCTGGGTCATATAAGCCAAATATGGCACTGTCCAATCCGGGATAGCGTGAAGAGCTGCCACCAAGCGTGCTTCCGGTGCGGAACAGCTAAGTTCTCCTCTGTGGGTAACAGCGGAAGGATTATGCAAAACATCCAAAAAGGTGTTAGGCGGTACAGGCTTACGTTGAGATCCCAGCCGGCTTAAAGCATCAGCCACCTCATTCTTCCTTCGATCAATGTGCTCCACTTGATAACCCTTGAAGTGCCCTGCCACAACATCAACTTTGCGACGATAAGCCGCCATGAGGGGGTCCTTGGAGTCCCACTTGCCTGACACCTGTTGAGCCACAAGATCTGAATCGCCCAAACACCTTACCCGGCTCAAATTCATCTCTTTGGCCATCCGAAGACCATGGAGTAAGGCCTCATATTCAGCTGCATTATTAGTACAAGGAAACATGAGCTGGAGCACATAGAAAAATTTGTCACCTCGAGGGGAAGTTAAAACTACTCCAGCCCCCGAGCCTTACAACTGCCTGGATCCATCAAAATTAATAGTCCAATATGTGTTATCCGGCTTCTCCTCCGACGTCTGGAGCTCCGTCCAATCATTGGTGAAGTCCACCAGTGCTTGAGATTTAATAGCAGTGCGTGGCACATACTTCAAATCATGAGGCCCAAGCTCAATGGCCCACTTGGCGACTCGTCCCGTGGCCTCTCTATTCTGGATGATGTCTCCCAAAGGAGCAGAGCTTACCATAGTGATAGGGTGACCCTGGAAGTATTGCTTAAGCTTCCGGCTTGCCATGAACACCCCATAAACAAGCTTCTGCCAGTGCGGATATCTTTGTTTAGACTCAATGAGCACCTCACTGATGTAGTAAACCGGTCGTTGAACCGGATGCTCCTTACCGACCTCCTTGCGCTCCACCACAATTGCAACAACGACGGACGTGAGTTAGCAGCCACGTATAATAGCGGCGGCTCTTTATCAATGGGAGCCGCAAGAATCGGCCAGTTCGGACAATTGTCTCTTTAAATCTTCAAAGGCAGCATTAGCAGCATCACTCCGAGATAAATCATGCATGTTTTCTTCATCGGTGATACGGTGGTATAGCCTTCTCACCTAACCGGCTTATGAACCGGCTTAAAGTAGTTATACGGCCCGCCAGTCTCTGAACATCAATGATGCACGCCGGTTTATCCAAAGAGGTGATTGCCTTGATTTTCTCCGGATTAGCTTCAATACCACTGTTAGAAACCAAAAACCGGAAGTTTGCTGCGGCACCCTGAACACACATTTGGCCGGGTTAAGCATCATCTTGTACATCCGGAGATTATCAAAGGTTTCCTTCAGATCATCTATCAAGGTTTCCTTCTCTCTGGACTTCACCACTATATCATCCACATAAGCGTGAACATTGCGCCCAATCTGATTGTGGAGACAGTTCTGTACACACCGCTGATAAGTCGCCTGGACACTCTTGAGCCCAAAAGGCATAGATACATAGCAGAAAGCTCCAAACGGAGTAATGAAGGCCGTCTTCTCCTGGTCCTTAACTGCCATCTTGATCTGATGGTAACCAAAGTAAGCATCCAAAAAGCTCAAACGCTCACAACCTGCCGTAGCATCAATGATTTGATCAATACGGGGGAGAGCAAAAGGATCAGCCGGACAAGCCTTATTTAAGTCCGTGTAATCCACACACATCCGCCAGGTGCCATTCTTCTTAAGTACAAGCACCGGGTTAGCCAACCACTCAGGGTGAAAAACTTCAATAATATACCCGGCCACCAAGAGCCGGGCCACCTCCTCACCAATAGCTTTTCGTCGCTCTTCGTTGAACCGCCGAAGAAACTGCCTGACCGGCTTAAACTTCGGGTCAATATTAAGAGTGTGCTCAGCGAGTTCCCTCGGTACACCCAGCATGTCAGAAGGTTTCCATGCAAAGATGTCCTGATTCTCACGGATGAACTCGATGAGCGCACTTTCCTATTTAGGATCCAGATTGGCACTGATGCTGAATCATTTAGATGAGTCGCCTAGAGTAAAGTCAACAAGCTTGATTTCATCAGCCGATTTAAACTTCATCGCCGGGTCATGCTCTGTAGTCGGCTTCTTCAGGGGTGTCATATCCACCGGGTCAACGTTATCTTGGTAAAATTTTAACTCCTCAGCTACGCAAACAGATTCGGCATAAGCCGCATTGCCCTCCTCACATTCCAGGGCTATCTTTCGACTCCCATGCATAGTGATTGTGCCTTTGTGACCCGGCATCTTGAGCTACAAGTAAACATAACATGGTCGCACCATGAACTTGGCGTAAGCCGGCCGACCAAACAGAGCGTGATATGGACTTTTGATTTTGACCACCTCAAAGGTTAATTTCTCAGCCCTAGAATCATATTCGTCTCCAAAGGCCACCTCCAGCTCAATTTTTCGAACTGGGTATGCCGACTTACCAGGCACCACTCCATGGAAAACGGTGTTGGACGTCTTCAAATTTTTGTCAGTCAGCCCCATACGCCGAAAGGTCTCATAATAGAGGACGTTGATGCTACTACCTCCATCCATGAGTACCTTAGTAAACTTATATCCGCCGACTTGAGGTGCTACCACCAAGGCTAACTGACCTGGATTGTCAACCCGGGGAGGGTGATCCTCTCTACTCCATACAATAGGCTGCTCTGACCACCTTAAATAACGGGGAACCGCTGGCTCAACAGCGTTCACAGCCCTTTTATGAAGCTTCTGGTCCCGCTTGCATAAGCTAGTGGTGAACACATGATACTGTCCACTATTCAGCTGCTGTGGATTGCTTTGATAACCTGACCGCTGCTGCTGATGACCTCCCTGACCAGACTGCTGGTGATTAGAGCCACCTTGATTTCCCTGAAAGCTGGAATTTGAACCGCCACCCGGGCCATGAAAGCCGCCACCCGACCCATGATTGCCGTCGAACGTGTTGGAATTCTTGAAAGCCTTCATGATCTCGCAATCCTTCCATAAGTGAGTGGCCGGCTTTTCCCGGGTACCGTGTCTCGGGCATGGTTCATTGAGTAGCTGCTCAAGAGATGGACCTGGCCCGCCAGATCGAGGGGGCCGCCTCCCCTTGTGTCTCTGATCATTAACCTACGTATTAGCGTTGGCCACAAACTCCGGATTACCATCGGATTTACGCTTATTGCCCCCTTGATTTGCCGGGTTATGTTGCTGGCCCTTTCCATTGCCGTTCTTCTTTCCCTTCCCCGCCTTTTCCTCGTCGGGGCGCGAGGATCATGATATTACCAAAATTGGCGTATTTTACTAGAACCGCCATCAGCTGACCCATATCATTACAATCACGCTTGAGGCACCCCAGCTTCTGTCTCAGTGGTACAAATCGGCAATTTTTCTCTAGCATGAGGACTACAGAGCCGGCATCCATCTCGTCAGACGAATGTATTATCTCCTTGACCTGGCGCACCCAATGAGTGGTAGATTCACCCTCCTCTTGTTTACAATTAGTTAAATCCACAATTGACATGGACTGCTTGTAGGTGTTTTTGAAGTTCTGAATGAACCGGGCCTTCAATTCCACCCATGAGCCGATGGAATTGGGAGGCAAGCCTTTTAACCAAGTCCGGGCCGTTCCATCCAACATCATGGTGAAGTACTTAGCCATTGCCGCGTCACTGACCTCCAACAGCTCCATGGCCATCTCATAGCTTCTGATCCACGCCCTGGGCTGCAAGTCGGCCGTATAATTCGGCACCTTCCGGGGTCCCTTGAAATCCTTAGGCAGACGCACATTACGTAAAGCCGGCACCAAGCAAGGAACACCGCCGGTTCTGGTGGCCACTCCTGCCTCAACAGAGGTCGTCGCATAATCCGGGAAAACTTGATGAGCTGTCTGCTAAGCCGCTAGTTGAGCCGCCCGCTCGTCCTCCTGACGTATCCGGTCCTGTACCGGGTTATAACCGCCTGGTTGGTTACAGCGTTGGGCGTTGCTTGACAAAGCTTCCGACTCCATGTGCCTGCTATAACTCGGACTCCGGCTTGGGCGAGGAGTCGAATGAATCCTGTCTCGGCTATAGGAATAAGCCTCTTGTTGAGCCAGAGCCGTCTGGACGACTTCTCTGATTCTTCGCGTCTCCACCGCTGTTGGATCGTCGCCGTCCACTTGGAGAGCCGCCAAACATGCTGATGTTGCGATCAGGTTCTCCATGGGGTTAGAAAAATGACCCAGTGGCGTTGGTACGTAGCGAGGCGAGGCCATATTCCCATGAGGAGGTGCCATCACCCGAGGCTAAACCGGTCCCCCTGGACCAGGTGTTATGAACTAGTTTGCTTCTGGCGGATTACTAGCGCCGGCTCCGGGTGTGGTAAAAAGGCTCGGAGGATCATAAACCGGAGGCAAACAAGATTGAGTTTTCTGGTGTCTCCTCCTCATCACCTCGTTAGACGCGTTTAGATTCATCGTAAGCTGGAAAGCCTCCGACTGGAGCTGTTGGGCCCGTGCATCCAAAGCCGCCCGTTCTACGGCCAACCTGGTGTCCTCTGCTGCTAAGGCCTCCTTGGCCCGAGCTATTTCCTCACGCACCTGTGCTATCTCTGCATCACATTCCTCTTGATTTGCAGGAATAACTGTGGTGGTTAACAGGGCCGTCAGCTTATCCATGAGATCAAGCGGCTTTTGGTGGCGGGCGCACAGGCCTCCTGCCCGGCTGCTCGACCGGATGTTATTGCTGCGCGGCCGTGGGGAGTTCTGGCCGGGTTGAGTGCCAGCCATGAAGACCCCTACCCAGCTTGGCGGCTCAAAGGGGTCTGGAATACTGCTGCCATCGGAACAGCCCCCAAGCCTGCCATCTTGCAGTTGATACAACGAATATGTCTCACCAGTGGACGAATCACCGTCGGAGTGGACGGTCGTCTCACCGCCATCGACAGATCCTTTAGAAAGTTCTCCTCCATGGATGCAACCCACGAATGCACGCTTCACGACGGGTTGAGCACGGGCGGGTCTCGCACGCTGAGCCGTCTCGACGACGTCGGTGCAGTTGTCCGGCTCAGGGCCCGGATCACCGATCCGGCCGATGAAAACGTGGATTCCGCCGAAGGGAACCCGGTACCCGTACTCAATTGAGCCGTCGTCGGGGCCCCAGCCTTCGTCGTCGATGTAGATCTTGCCGCGACGACTCTTGGTCATCCGGCCCACAGCGTATCCCTTGAGCCCTTCGAAGTTGCCCTTCAAGAACTCAAATCAACCGTGCGGCGGCCCCATCTTTGGCGCCAAGCGTCGTGGTTTTGTCACGGCAGATGTCCTCTTGCAAGGACTTAGTCGTGGAGCCATCGCAACTAGGAAGCTTAAAGGGGTTAATCGGGACAAGGTACACGAGAAGGTTTTATACTAGTTCGGCCCCTTACGGTGAAGGTAAAGCCTACGTCTAGTTGGGTTGGTATTTCTAGGGTTTTGATGACCAGGGAGCGAGATATGCTATGCCCGGCTCTCTATGATATGTTACCTGCCCTAAGCCGTTGGCGGGTCGTCCCCTTATATACACGGATTGACGCCCTGCGGCCTACAGAGTCCCGGCCGGCTCATAAACAGTGTCCGGTTCGGTGACTAGTTAATCCTGCCTTATAATACAAGTCATGCCATTACGACGGTTTATCACTACAGGCCTCAAGTCGCCCGTGGGCTTTAGACCCTTTACTGAACCGCCATATTCATGCTTGATCTTGGGCTTCATACGATGAATCACCTTTGCGTAACCCGGGCCCTCCTGGGCGGCTTACAAGAATAGTTATATCCCCAACATCGGTGCTAATCCGCGGCAGAGGCGCGAGCTCCTGCGCCCGCTCCCGCGTCGGCACGTTGGGGAAGTTCAATGTTCTATGAGGCCACCGGAGTCGCCACGCCGCCCGCGTCATACGCGCGGGTAGCCTCGTTGGCGGTGTCAAAATTGCCAAGGCCAAGGTGCATCCTGCGGAACCGGATCTCGGCGGAGAAACCGCCGGAGGGGCGCGCGCGGACGCTGCGGTATCCCCAAGTTTCCCGGCGACACGGCGGCATGGTGTGGCAATGTGTGGCGAAAATGAGCGGGGAGAGCCATGGCAAGGCCTGAGCTGTGGGAGGCGTTGGATTTTATAAAGCGCCTTGGGAAGCAGCGCCAAAACTAAGCGACGCCCGGCCGCTTTTTCAGCAGCGTGATCCTTTCGGCGTCTCTCCTATCTCTACTCTCTTCTCTACTATTATATTTATTTTATATTTAATATTTAATATTTATCTCTACTTCCTTTATTGTCTACTTTTTTCTCTATACTTTTTTTTCTTGCAATATAGGCCGTCCGATTTATATCGGCGGATAGGAAGGAAACAAATGGGAATTTTGCAAAAGATACCCATACCCCTCTCTAGATTTGCAAATAAGGCCTTCCCTCGTTCATCCTTTTCTCCCACAAGATAAACTACTCATACAAATGCATCTAGATGCGTGCAACGCATGGGCATCTTGCTAGTTCTAAAAATCTTTCCATCATTTGCCACACTACTGGTTGCAGATGAAAAACCTACCCAAGCACAGCGATATACAGGAGCGACGCACAATTACAAGCTAATATTTTGTTGGACAATGGAGGCTATAACCAATTACTTTTACGGGAACAATAGCACCCAGGAAATTTGAAGGGTGGGTATGAACAAAATTGGAACTGCACATGTACTGCTAAGTAATTCAATACACACATTACCAATCGAGGAGGAGAATGATAGTCGCGGCCTCACGTGAGTCATGGTCGGCAGCGGAGTCAGTTCATTGTCCACGACGGTGATACTTCTGCGCTTGGCATCGGCTTCCGGCAAGCAGATCCGAGACCGTGGAAGGCGATGCGGGAAGAGGCTCCGTGTCTGACGGCAATGACGGTGGACCCGGCTCCAGTCTGGCGTCTGAGGTCGTCGATGAGGCAGATCGTTGCGTGGGCGAGTGCGCCCGATGTAAAGGGAGGAGCACGAAGGCTGCGGTGTCGTGGAGAAGTCTATTTTGCGGTGGGGATAGAAAATGGGAGTATTCAGGTGTACTACTCACGGGTGCGGGGTGGGGTTGGCTGGGTAGGGTGAACCTGAGATTCTGAAAACAGCCCCTACCAAGCTTCATCCGTAGGCCTGTTCCGAAGGCTATGATGGTAACTTCCTTTGCTTTCGAATCAGGGGTGGCGGAGATTTTCCGCCGACCTCAAAATTTTGTGACCTTTGGACTCCCGTGTGGCGTGTTGAGTGATTCGGCTAAGCAACTAGCGAGTAGTAGTAGTAAACTCTGCATTATTAGGTTTGACCAAAGTCAAACTTCCTAAAGTTTGACCAAGTTTATAGAAAAATATAAACATTTACCATAACAAATATGTATGATGTGAAAGTACATTCAATAATGAATCTCATGGTATTTATTTGTTATTGTATATGTTAATATTTTTGTTATAAACTTTCGAGAGTTTACAAAACTTGACTTTGACCAATGCTAATCTGGCGGACTTAAATAAAAACGGAGGGAGTACACATTTGTTTTCTTAGTTTGTAGTGAACTAATCATTCGTTGAAATTGTGAAATAAATATATTAGGCTATTGACTTCGAATGTAATGGTCTATACAATTCAATAGTTACAATCATTGTCGAAACCCAAGATGTATACAAGGTCTATAGTACTTCACAACATGCTCAAACTCACATAATCCTAGTCAAATGAGAATCTAAATGCATTTCATAGTTATTACTTTGTAGGATGCAACAAAAACAACCATAACTCTACATCAGCCATTGGCCCTATTTGGATACTCTAACACAGTTAGAGTTAGAGTTATTTTCTAACCCACTCTAACCCAATTAAGCACCTCTCCACCGGGATAGTTGGGTTAGATGGAATTAACCCATTCTAACCCACCTGTTTGGATACTTTTGGGTTATTTGAGCCCCCAACTAACCCATACTAGCTCTAACCCCATGATCCAAACAGGGCCATTATAGAAGCAACATTTTGACATATCCCAATGTGTTAATGAAACGTGCAGAGAGAGCTTTTGAAGATGGAGCAGATAGGGCGGGAAAGATTGTATGTATGTGGACGAGAGAGTAGGAGACAAACCTAACGAGACATAGGGAGAGAGATAGAGAGAGAAAGAGAGAGAGGAAGAAGTTAGGTCTGTGAGAAAGATGGAGACATGTAATATACGTGAGATGCGTGTGCATCCAGATTCTGTATATGTGAAAGGACAAGAGACAACATGTTTGATGAGAGAGCTGGAAAAACATGGACGAGAGGGGAAGGATCTCGTGGGTTGAGGGATTGACAATTTTGTGCAGGGATTGGTAATTTTGTGCAAGAGAGATAGAGGGTGGGGGGAGGAGTCAGCCAGCCATCGTCACATCACCCTGCTTCCAAATGACCCCGCATTCTCTAGTGCGGTGTGGTCGCCGTCTTCGATCTGCTCGATGCCCTCTTTGAAGATTGAGGTGTTGTGCATGTTGGGGTGCAAAGAAGAACAAGCGAGAGTGGTCGCCGTATAACCTTGGATGGGGATGAATTGTGTGCTCGGGGGAGTGTGTGTGTGTGTGTCCTGTGCTGCGTGTGTCTATGTGTGTGTGTGAGAGAGAGAGAGAGAGATATTGAGAGAAAACAAACCTAAGGAGAGAAATGGGTATTCACAAAGAGATTGTGCGGGCCTTGAGGTGGGCAGGGGCTGGGTGAGGGTGTCAAAATGTGCGCGTTGATGCATGTGTTGCATGCGACCGTGCGAGGGACGGACGAATCGAGAGAGATGGTTTTTGTGTTACGGATGATCCTCTCTCTCTCTCTCCTTCTCTCTCTCTCTCTCACACACACACAAGTAAACTAGAAGACCGTTCTCTCATGTATACACAACGTATTGGCATATCTGTCTATGTCTCACTCATGCATGATCATTTGCACATTCACACATCTCTATGTCTGTATCACACGCACACCATCTCCACATTGCCCTTCATACAACACACATATGGACACATACACACATTCTCTCTCAGTCACACACACAAAATCAGTATTAAAAAAACTAGGGCGCACCTAAAACGTCCAAATCCAAATTAACACGAAACTGGAGCTAAATTCAAATATATGGAAATATTGTAGCGTCAAGAACATTCCCAGGAAAAAAAAGTTGAGTAATATTTGAGGATTGTTTTCACACACAAAAAGTTTGATTGGATGTCCTTGGTAGCGATACGGTGGCGCACCGTTCGATCGACCAGCAGCAGCATGTTCACGCAGCGCTTGCACAGGATTCCGTATCGTGGTTATGGTACTAACTAATAAAAGCGCTGCCTAAGTCTAATGTTTACGTGTACTAGTACGGTTTTCTTTTAAGTTTGACCAACCTTATATAAAACTAAAGTAAGCTCCCACACGCGCACTCATCAGTATGCCACCGCCCATTTGCGCATGCGGCGCCCTTTGCTCCGACCAACAATTTCTCGCCCATCACCGCCGTGTTGCCGCCATCCCTGTGCCATGAATCCGAAGGCTCGCCCGCTCCGTCGTCTGCAGTCCCTCCTCACGCAGCGCGCCCGCGCTGCCAAGCACGCGAGCAACTGGTGGAGCAGCGTCTATGCACGCGCAGCGTATGAAGAGGGAGGAGCGGCGTGCTCCAGCACGCCGGCGAGGAGGAACTAGCGTGTCATTGTCGTCTCTGCCCGTGCGGAGGAGGCGCGCATGGTGGCTGTCGCGGCGGAAGCCGGTCGTGCGCGCGTCGAGCCCGCAAACCGGGTGCGGACGCGGAATCTACCTTTGAGACCTTGAATGCCACGTGGATCCTGCAATCTGATGGAGCAATTTGGGTCAGTCGACTCATGTGAGTCGTTTGATGCAACATGGATGGCTAGAAGGGCTTCTTCCACCTCTTCTGCCGTCTTCTTCCTTCACTCCGTCGAACATCTTTCACAAATCAGCTGACCCAAATTATACTACTAGTACGAATGTATTAAGTATAGTAGGAACACGAAGATATGAGCAGTAGTACCAACTGCAAGAAGAACAGTAGTAAGACATAGTACTAGTACTACTGTACATACTAAAGAGTTCAAATAACGAGAAAGAACATACTAAACATAGTTCTGCTGGGCTCTCAACACAACACACCCTTGAAAATAAACTAAGAAACTAGTCCGCTTGACACTGCAGTAGAACCAGCATGAGCGACGGCACTGCCACCTACTCGGAGTCTGAGTCCACGTCCTCGACTTCGTCCTCGTCGCTCTTCCTCTTCCTCGTCGCCAACGCTTCTTTGTTTGAACCGGACACTGGGCTCTGCTTCTTCATCCAACCCTTGTAGATATTTAAACAAAGGTAGGCATCCATTGCTGCGTACAGGATGTGATCTTCATCTAATGTCTTCGACTCCCATGCATGATGAAACTTCTGATGAGGTTTCTTGAGTTTAAGCGTATGAAGGATCAATCATGGTTGCTGCCGAGTCGACATTGAAGGTTGAGAGGAGGACACCAGGCTTGCCTTCTGGAGATCGAAGGGCTTGCCTACAACGAGACCTATCCAACGCAGGACATCCCTGTCGTTCATAAAGCCTACAGTAACGAATTTCACTCTTTTGTCCTTAAGGAAGTTCTTAAAATCCTGGCACTCAACACCGGCATGGCATATGTGGTAGACCAAGCAAACGTTATGTACACAAACCTGGATCACGGCGGGCTTCTTCCTCTCTTTGTCCTTTAGATCCCTCTCTTGTCCCAGGACTGTGGTGTACTCAACATCTAGCCCAGCGACCCACTCATCTGTTGAACTGTTGAACATGCATAGGAAGCGAGCAAGCCATGCTTGCACCGTCGCGGATCCACGTGTGTAGATGACGATGAATAGATCGCCGGTGATGGCTCTAACCTGGTACTCAGCAGCGACCATGGAGATTTGGGAGGCCATGGATTTTGGAGGAGGGTTAGGAGAAGTTGAACTATTGTACCCCGCAAAAACTGGGAGCGAACTAATGTGAAAGGACGGGACGACTGGGAGAAAACTCTTGTAAGGTAGTATAAGACGGGGACGAAGGTCCCGATCGGATTGCCAATCTGCCAGTGTTGTTTGACTGATTTTTTTCATACTTTCCTTTTGACGGCTTGGCTTCCTATCGCTCCTATGTAGTGGTCGGCCTTAAAAGGAGTCTTCCTACTAGGGCATGCGAACGGCGTGGGGTTGCTGGCTTGCCCGGTGGATAAACGGCTGCAAGCCCCCAAAGAGTTCTCGAGAACTATGCGGGACCCACTAGATGTCATGTCTCCTAGACCCATATCGTAGGCCTGACGGTATAGCTTACGCTGTTACGCGCCATGCGGTAGCGTGGATGTAACTTCACTTAAGTCCGTCAATCGCGTGCCTCCCACGACCTTCGCCTCCCTCGCGCGGTCGGGCCCTTTGAGACTTCGACCGGCTATAAATGAGCATTTTTTTGCCTACTCCTCATGCATGATACTCCCTCTGGTCCTTTTTGCTCCCGTCAACCGTTTGCAAAGTGTTTGACCAAATTTATACTTTTTTAACACCACCTTATATTAATTAACCAGCCACACCAGTACACTCATTCGATACAATATTCACCACACAGTGATGCGTTATTTACAAGAATACCATCTAATCTATTGTCAAAGCTATACTTAGCGATTAAGTGTGCCACCTTATTGGCCGAACAGCTAATCTTTGACAATTGAAGATTGTTGATCAACTTTGAGATGCTCAACACTTTCATCTTCAGGTCACGCATAGCAGACCTATCATAGTCCCCCGATGCAAGAGACGCTACCACAAAAGCGCAATCAGTCTCTAAAATTACATGATTATGAATAGAAATACCTATGTAGAGACCGGCAATGCAAGCCCTAAGCTCTGCTTCCTCCATGCCTTGACAGGCATCAATGAAATCCCACAACAAAATTTATACTAAAAATATCAATATCTGCAATACTGATTATAATGAGTATAAGAACTACGTTTTATAATGAGTGTAAAAATATTGATTTGACATTGTGAATGTTGATACATTTTTTATAAGTCCGGTGAAAGTAGAGGTACATTGACTTCAGACAAAACTTAAATGCACAATGCAGACTAGTTCCTCCGTCCAGGTGCGTGCCATGTCCTATCTTGTCATCACAACAAGGTTAGCTATTAGAGTACCACTACCTCCCTTCTAGTTTAAAGGGATCGATTCAAAAATTTCACCTACTCTTAGCAAGATAGTAGAGGCGGTGGAATAGTTTTTGAAGTCTGCAAAAGTACTCAACTAGTGATGTCGTTCTTCACACGAAAATGTGTTTACCAATGCATGCATGAACACTACTCTTACCCCCCTCTCTTCTTTAATTCTTTGCCACATCAGCATGTTTGCTAGTATTCCCGTGTGCATGATACCAGCTAAGATACCACCATTATGGCCAGCCTTAATCATCACATGCAATAATTTAGTGCACCTTGAAATATGAACATGTGTGGGGCGTGTATGTTTTTAATGACTTGAGACTATACCTAGCCCGGCATGCTAGATGACTTATTATGCACCGTTCTCCATACCTGCAGGAAGCCCGTTCGTCTCCAAATCCTTTCCTCTCCATGTGTGGAAACAATATGTCTGCCAAACTCTCCTTCTCCCTCCGGCTGTCCCACCACTCCACCCCGTGTGAAAAAATCTGCATGCATGACTCTCCTCCCCCTATGCTCGTCCAATCCGTTGTGACCAGCAATATTTCCACCCCTTCGCTCCCCCGTAATTTACTCCAACAAATATGCCCACGTAGTTGTTACCTAACTGCAGGTGCATTGGGTCACTGACATATCATTTAGCGGTGTTCGGCCCACATGTCCGATGGCAGCTGAACCTGCGATTAAGCTCGATGCAACTTTCGAGTCCATATATTACGTAGGTGTGCCATTGCTCTCTATAAATACTGCGCCTCGCCGCCACTAGTCGAGGAGGACGCGTCAGCGTTCCGCTCCTCGCCGTGACGCGACGCGTCGCCGTTCCGTTCCTCGCCGCCACTAGTCGAGGAGGCGCGTCGATGTTCGACTCCTCGCGCGGCAGCGTCGAGGTGGACGCGTCGGCGTTCCCAATCTCGCCAGCACGCGCGTCGGAGGACGCGTCGGCTCCTCGCGACAAGGAGAACGCCGCGCCGCCCGCCGATCCCCCCCAGCCTTGAGGAGCTTTGGAAAGAAATGGATGTCGCGTTGTGGGAGGCTTTGCCTCCAGCAGAACGCGCCAAAATAGAGGCGGAGAAGAAGGCCAAGAAAGAGAAGCGCACCGCGGAACAAGCTGCCTGGGAGGCCTATGTCACATCCGAAAGAGTCAGGCAATTGGCTCTTTGGCAGAAGGCTCATGCGAGGGCCGTGAGGGTGGCGGAGGACGCCCGTGCCGACGCCCTGCGTGCAGTTGGGCCCAAGCGCCTCATCTATGCTTGGCGGTACGTGGACCGGGTGCATGCTTCAGGCGGAGTACTGTTGGCGCGGATCACCACACCGGTGAGATCGCTGCCGCCCGTGACAAGCCGTAATCAGCACCTCGCGAGTTGCGAGGCTGAGGAAGAGGCGTTGTGTCGGCCATTGGGGAAACAAGCGCACGAGACGCAGCGTGGCGGCGTCAAAGCACTCCTGCGAGCGCCGTGGCTTTTAGGAGGAGTATAATTTTTGTTTCGTAAGGCGATCTCACTAGTTTTGGGGCGCAAATGATAAATCCCGAACGTTCAGGAGGAAAGTTTGGAAACCTTGTGTATTCGTACGCATTTTGCAAGTACGTGCATATAGCACAAACTTTACTATATACTATCGCACTACACGTCTCTATCGATATATGCTTGCAGATTGTGCTACTCCCTCTGTCCAGGTCAATAAGTCATCTTTGGTTGTGCACCGTGACCAAGGAGGGAAGACTTGTACACCTAGACGGAGGGAGTACTACTATTACTTATGTACGTGCAAATGCACGTTTTATCATTACGATGCGGTTTTTGTAAAAGTAGAAAAACAGCACTAGTCAAGCTTGTGAAACGACTCAATGCAAAACAAATGCAAAAATGCTCGTTTGATTGTTTACTTTTAGCTTCCTTCTCTGTCATTATTTCTCTGTCGTACTTTGTATGGAGTATCTCACTGGTCGGAAAGGCATGCAAATTCCCAAACCGCTTCCTACACCCTGTATCGAATTTTTTGCCTAACAAGTTGTGCCGTGCAATTGGAATTCCAACTTGAGTACTACTACTAGTAGGAGTACCAGGGGCCAGTTCTTTTAGGCTTCTAGATTAGTAATCCCATAACTACTACCTCCGTCCTGGTTTATTGGTCCCCATTGTAATCTGTGTCAAATTTCGATCATAAATTTAACTAATGAAATGTTAGTGCATGTCACATGCACTACTCCATCCGTCTAGGTGAGTAAGTCATCTTAGGCTGTGCACCGTGACCAAGGAGGAGGAGAAAACGAGAAACATTAATGTTTATTTGCTAAATCTTTGGTCAAAATTTAGCACAAATTACAATGGTGAGGAATAAATCAGGACGGAGTAGTAGTTTAGAAGCCCAAATAAATGAGTGAGGCGCCTTATTGTTACTCTCCAGTGACTAGTCTTGTGGGAAAAGCTGGGGAAGCCGCCAAAAGAACTGGCCCTAGGAGTAGTAGCTAGGGATCGAGTGTGCGAGATGAACCGGAGAAAGTAAATGCAGAGAGATGAAATGCAAAAAAGACAGAGGGATGTGATGGTTGCTTGTCCGTTTATTTTACCAGGCCACTTATTACTGGGAGTGGTTGGGTTTTGTGATATGACGGCTTTTTGCCGCACCACGAGCGGGGTGAGAGGTGAGACTCCCGTGCAGCGCCGCCCCTTACACTAGTACTACATCGGTCGTGGTTTATTAGTCCCCATTGAATTTGGCTGAAGATTTAAGCGACAAAATGTCAGTGCATGTCAACAAAAACTATATCGTTGGATTCGTATTTGAACATAGTTTTGAATGATATAATTTTAGGTGACATGCATTAGTATTTATCGTACTATATATAATGTTAGTTCAATTTTTTGTCGTACTAATCAATAGTAGTAAGGTGTACGTGCGTTGCACCGAAGAGTGAAATGCTTTGATCGGGGAGTTGTTTATTTTGACAAAGGATGTGGGGGTCATCTCATGTGTAACGGGTATCGATAGGTTTCTTCAGATATTATCTCATCTCTACAGCTCACAAACATCCGGGTGAAATAGATAAAAAGGTATCTTTTGCAAACAAAAGCGTTCAACTGTTCAACCTGCATCATAAACTTGTGAAGAAATAACACTTATTGTGCTTTGCAAGAAATGATCTTTAAGAATTAGTTTTTGAGTATCGATTGTTATACAAGTTGGCTACAGATGACATGGAACTTTCTTATAGTCAACAGTTGGCTATACTAGTAAGTAATATTAACCATGCCCTTATACACCTAGACGGAGGGATTAAATCAGGATGACTTGCAAGGGGGGCAGAGGAGATGTAAGAAATGGTTCATCGTAAGTCTTTCACGATCTGTAGTAAAAATTCATACATGGAAGATCCTAGACTAAACCATAAACGGATACACTTTTATTCATACGCGATACTCCAATAGAGCAAGATCCTGCATGGAAGTCTCCACATGCTTAGATAGCGGATTACATTGAGCGAAGACTAATGATCAACATTTAACTTGATAATGCGTAAAAAAAATTAGAAGAACAGGGAGGCTCCTCCCCGGTTCCATTATCAAATGAAACCCAAAGTGTCTTACATCAGCTCACTGAGAGGAGCAGTTCAAAGGAAGGACTGCGGCGAAAGCCACTCAAGTGTAACAACAAGCTTACAGAATCAAAAGCGGCAAAGACACGGGCCATAAGCGCCCACACACACACTACATGTTTTCTAAGTGCACTTGATAATGCGTATGTCCAGGTGAACCTCCTTGGAGTCCCCGTGCACCGCGTCGGCGGGTAAAGGATGCCATGGGTTTTCAAGTCCACATTGGCGGGATAGTCCCAGCTCCCCAGAGTCCAAGTCCGTCCGATGAGGCTGGTGTCGCCGCCCACGTGACCTGGAGGGGTAGTAACAGTGTCCACGCACCCGTACATCTGCCTCGTGTTAGTGTCAGCGTAAGCGGCGACGCCCCTGACGCACATTACAGAGACGGGGCGGCGGCTTGCGCGGGCCTCGCCGGTGCCCATGATCAAGAGGAAGACGCTGCCATCCTCCTCCGAGACTAGCAGGCGGCGGTGATCCTCCAGCGACTCCGGCATGGTGAAACGGTAGCACGTGTCGTACTTGATGTTCTCCGCCAAGGGCCAGCAGTGACCGTTGCATGCATCCATGAGGTGATGCACCATGTCCGCCGGCGAGCCACAAAACGGCATGGGGCACTCATAGCAGTGGACGATGGGCTCCTTGGAGGCATCGACCAGGCCGTCCATGAAATGGGAGTGGCTATAGGGGACGTTGCGCCAGTTGAATATATGAGCAAGTTACTACGAGATTTAATCCGAATAAGCACAAAATAAATCATGACAGCTACAACAGAGATGAAACTAATCATGTGGACTAGCATAGTAGTAGGATACACAGTAGAAACATGAATTCTACCATGACTTCGAACAGGAAGGACAGAAACACATACGGTGCAACGGGAGCAGCACCGTTGGCATTGAGGTTGTCGCCCATGTCGCTGAGGAAGAGGTTGCCGAGGTTGGGGAAGAAGTCGTGGCTGCCGGCAGTCGCGAGAGTGTGCTCCTCAGATTTCAACAGCGCCCGCCGAATGGAGCGCGGGAGGGGTGGCTGTAGGGGACGTTGCGGCCGCCGAATGGAGCGCAGGAGTAGCACACGAAGCAGTAGATGGTGTCCTTACTAGTACTCCCTAGTCGCTATCTATCTTTACCTATATATATCTACTCTTACAGAAAATCGAGTTGGTGATGATGGTATGCCTGCCATCTTGTAATATAGACCATTCGATCTATATCTGACGGATAGAAAGCCAACTATGAAAATTTTAAAAAAGATACCCGCACCTCTCTCCACATTTACAGATAAGGCCTTGCCTCGTTCATCCTTATCTCCCACAACCTCGTGCTCCTCCTTATGTCTCTATCTCTACTACTCTTCTTTGTTTTTTTATAACAAATCGAATAGTGTTGCACCGTCCGCTGCACGCCCGACTGAGCACGCCTCCTCGCCTCCATCATCACCAACTGAGTCTTTTATAGGAGTAGGAGTAGAGAAAAAACCGAGTTGGTGATGATGGTATGTCGTGCAATGCACGGGCATCTTGCTATTTTTTGCATATAAGTCCAAACACCACGTAGACACGGTCTTTGAGCACGGTTCGTAGTCGTTCCACGCTCGGGCATTGAAGTTTGTAACTATTTTAGATTAGAATATACTACTCCTCCAGTGATAGTAGTAGAGCAGAGTCCTACTCTACTACTCTACTCTAGCAAGATAGGGCATAATCTTTGTAGTAGGTCTTGTAGGGAGTACTAATCTTGTGATCACTCAAGCAAGTTGTGCGGCATCGATATGACCCTACGCTGGCGATATGTGTCTCGTAAGTCAAGCGGCGTCTTGTAGTCATCATCACTGTCCACTTCACGCAACACATATTCGCTTCTCCATCTTTGTCCGCACATAATCTCGTCCAAGCTTCCATCCCTCTAAGGCGCCTCCCCCTCGTCAAAACCCAAGCACTAACAATGGCAGAACCGAGCAGCGTCTGCGAAAGAGTGGCTGGAATTCGCTCCCCACAGAGGTAATCAAGCTCATTGTTTCGGCGTGTGGACAATCTCGATTACCATCTTTGCTGGCAGCGTGCTCGTCGAGGCTGTACCGTTTACTCAAAGCTCTCGGGCGGAGCTTTTAAGCTAGCTCCTTGCTTGCGATGCCGCTGATCTTCGTAAACGGTGTGTCACGCGGCATAACGATCGTAGGGTGGCGAGCATCAACCCCTTCACTGCGATCCGATCCCGTCGACCTCGGCTACATTAACGGTATGTCTTGGGTCGGCATGAACACGTCTTGGATGGTGCTGCGTCGATGGTCGCGGCAGATGGATGCTCGTGGAGGTCTACACCCGGCGATCGATCCCCTTCCTTCGATTAACCTTTGCCTTTGCTTTGGCACCGCGGCCCAGAATACTCAAAATCTTACAGTAGCCAACATGATACCAAGTTTGATTTGCTCAAGGTTGTAATCTGCCAAGTGCCCACAAGATCTGCCAATTATAAAGACTTCAGGCTAATTGCGTTCTTCAACCGCGGTCTCGCCTATCTGACAGGTCACTGCGGTAAGTGGATAAATCTGCAGGTCCATCGCAGGATCATACATCCTCCATGGTTCTCTGATGCCATTGGACACAAGGGCTTCATATACGCTGTCGACTCCTTCTATGGCTGGACATATTGCTGGCCTACTCCAGTCATCGCTACAAACGGTTGTTACAACAGTATGTTACTTTCCTATGATATCATGATGGCTTGCTTATATTATTGTCAACATTTACTGAAAAATATTCATGATCATAACATGCTGTTCTTAAGATTGACTAAATCAAGAGCCCTTTTTTATATGACTCCAACTTGATACGATGTTGTAGGCCGCCTGGTGTCCCTACCCTTCCTAATCCCAGAACCTTTCAAAGAAAAGCGGCATGGCAGTTGGAGGTGGTTCCTGGCTCGATTAGACGACGATGAAAGATTGATGATCGTTCGCACATACCGGACGTGTTGTTTCGCAGAATACAATCACAGTCACTGCAAGGTCTTTGAGCAGGATCCTAGCTTCTCTGGGCCTTCAGGAATTTTTGACTGGAGGTTGGTAAGTAGCCTTGGTGCATGCTCTCTGTTTGTCTGACTGAATTATCCGATTAACCAGGAGATAACCGATGGCAAGGATCATGATGGCAGCGTGGTTTCGTTCATGAGGAAAAACTGTGTGTACACAACGTACCATGCGTCTCTGCATGCACCATACCTTGATATGTGCCACCACGCTCTGCAGCCCAAAGTAGGAGAGAGGGTCACAAGAATCAGACTTCGACCTGCTGGCTGGAGTTTCCCCCGCCAGGCACCCATCTGGTTCAAGCCGTCAGCCAATCTCCACAGCCAGTTAGTTAGATGCGTACACTTGGTGTAGTAGGATCTTTATTTAGTTTGATGCATACACTTGTTCTTTTTTGGTAGCCCTTTTGTAATGATGGCTGATTTTTGGTTTGGAAGAGAGAGTTGCGTCTTCACTCTTACGGCCTGCTTCGCTATACATTGCACCCCCAGCCCTGGTTGCTGCTGCTGCTGTTTTCAATGTACAATCAGTAGTATATCTCATCTATTGGTTGAATAAATGTGTTGTTAGAACGACAAACACAATGTTTTGGAAGTCGTTGCACGGCTCGATCCTTTAGTGCCCCATACCATACGTAGCTCATACTATTTTTCGTACGGAACACATTTTCCACTTGTTGATAAGATGCAGCCCACTGATGAAGGCCCAATAGAGAAGCCCATAATTAATTGGAAGGGAGGCTCTCACATGAATCCGGCCGGTACATGCTCATGGTCCCCTAAACATAAATAAGTAAATAAATAAATAAAGCTAAATGCTCATGCACCAGTTCTTTGGGAAAATAGGTAGCCCAGTATGTCTTTTTGAAGAATACCCAAGCTAGGCCTATTTGTTTTCTCCGAATTATTGGGCTGCAAATCTTTCAAGACGAGGAGGTATGCATTCCTTTCTGGCCAAAGAGTATGGTCAATGTCTGTTAAAAGTAATATCAAAAGGGGTTGAAAATTCCAAAAAATTTATAGCAAATGGGATATTAGTTTTTTTTGTTTTTGTTCTTCACTGATATCTTATACGTATTTCATTGGATTTAACATGACATAGTACTAATTTATTTTTAAATTATGGCTATTAATTTTTGGATTAAGAATATTTCGTTCCCCAGCAAAAATTTGCAAATTTTCAAAAATTCCCACATATTTAATTAATTTTTTGACACTGGTACTGACCAGAAAATGACCAGCAATTCTAAAAATGGAAAACGGGCTGCAATAAATTCCATATGAATTAGAAAATGAGTAAAAATTATAAAAATAATAGCGACTTGTTTACGCAAGGCTTTGTCAGTGAACACACGATTCTAGCAGCGATGGATCGTTGGATGTCCATCCAACGGACGACGTGCTTCTTCAATCTCTGATCTTACTGCTCCAGCCGCATAAACTAGCATCGACGGGACTTCCTGCTCCCTCCTCGTGTGGCCCGCTACGATGCATGCAGGCTTCCGGCCCACCCTACTCCCTCCGCTGGCCTGGCCGCACGCAATCAATCGCCTCCTTATTACATAAAAAAAATTCTCGATCGACATCCGGGCGCACGGTTGGGAGGCTGACACATGGGCCTACTACGTTGACGCTGCACGCAGGCTTGTCAACTTAGTCAACAAGCGATTCTAGCAGCAGTAATCGTTGGATTTGAATCGAACGGTCCTGCCGCTTCTTCAATCGCTGCTCTTCTTGCACCCGCCCAAACCAGCACCGGGAGACCGCCTCGCTCCACGCCTCCGGTGGCCGGTCAGGCCGACGTTGAGGCCTCATCGCCCCCTACTACTCCCACCGCTATCCAGGCCCTGCGGCGACGGCAACCTCACACCGCAGCCGAACCAGTGAACCCTTGTACTCCTCTCCACGTGGGCATCCACTACCGCATCTTCCCCGGATCCGCGTCGTCCCCTTCCTAGGCCTCGCCGTCGTCCACCGCCTTGGTGCTCTCGGCGCGGCGTGGTCAATGTGGTCAACGACATTCCATCGGAAGAGTACTGAACGTGGAGAGGCTGACAGCTGGGTCCACGGCCACAGCCCATTTTTTTGTGATTTGCCAAATAAGTCGCTTTGTCAGGCCTGTTGGGCTGCAAATCTTTCAAGACGAGGAGAGCTTTCATTCGGCTGGCCGAGAAAATGCCCATCAGTAATAAGAAATTGGCTGTACATTTTTAAAACACGTCAAACCAGCAATTAGTTTCAAATATCTTTTTTTTCATTTCGAGATTTTAAATTACATTAATTTTTAAGCATGGAGAATTTGTTGGATTTTATATTGATATAAATTTATTTTTAAAATTTCAGGATTAAAAACAGTTCGGACCGCACCAAACTATGCAAAATTTCGTATAATTTTTTAACCGTGGCCACAATATGGGCTGTAATGCTAACAAAAAGAATATGGGCTCCAAAAAAACCTTAAGAATTAGCAAATGGGCTGTAAATTATTAGAAATAATGGCAGATGGGTTGTATGCTGTTTCCCACAGATTTGAGGCTTTCCTCAAAAAAAGGTTGACGCACAAGCAGTGACTGTTGGATAGCCATCCAACGGCCGCCGTGCTTCTTCAATCTCTGCTCTTCCTGCTCCAGTCGCTCAAACAAGCGCCGCGGGACTGCCTGCTCCCTCCTCCTCATGGCCGGCTGTGCTGCCGCGCAGGCCTCACCGCCCGACCGTACTACCATCGCTGGCCTAGCCATCCCTCTACTCACCCACACCTGCTGTTATTCTCCGGCGATGGCAGACGAACCAGTAAACCCTCGTACAGTCGTACTCCCCTCCGCGTGGGAAACAACTACCGAGTCTTCCCTGCATCCGTGTCGTCCCCTTCCTAGGCCTCGCCGTCGTCCACCGCCGTGGTGCTCTCGGCGCGGCGTGGTCAATGTGGTCAACGACCGACTTCCATCGGAAGAGTACTGTGCATGGAGACGCTGACAGCTGGGTCCACGGCCGCAGCAAGGAAGTGCCTCCTTATTACGCGCAAAATAATTATTCCTCCACGACAATGAGGGACCCACCGTACGGGCAACCGTATTTCGCAAAAAAAATGTTTCCCCCCTGACTGTTGGGAGCCACCAACTACACCTTCGCACGCAAGGAAGTGCGCCCGGGCAAAAAAAAACGATTCGCCACCTGACTGCTGGGACCCACCAGCTACATCTTCGCACGCAAGGAAGTGCGTATAGAAAAAAACGATTCGCCCCCCTGACTGCTGGGAGCCACCAGCTACATCTTCGCACGCAAGGAAGTGCCTGACAGTCGGGACCCACTTGGTCGAAGCGTACGTAGCATTGTCATTCTAGTCGCGGAAGTGTACGTACATACTGGTCATTGTAGAGGCACACACGTGTCGTAGTAGAGGCGTGCACGTAGCATGTACACGTGCGCACAGCGGGCAGGGTGCAAGAAAGAAAATACGGCCACGTATGTGTACATACGGGTGGGGTCTCGAACGCCTACTCGCACATACGTACGGCCAGGGCTCATGTACATGGCTGGGTCGGAACGGAGAAACAACGTCGTCGTCGTGTTCATGGGGAGGCAACGGAGTGCGTGGTGTTCATGGGGAGGCAACGGAATGCGTCGTGTTCATCGGGAGGCAACGGAACGCGTCGGAGCCAACCGGCTGGGTCGGAGCGGAATGCGTGGTCGTGTTCATCGGGAGGGCTTGGACGGAACAGGCGATGGAAACGAGGCCTGGCGTACCGCACAACGGAGGAAACGGACCTCCTGCGTTCGGAACGGGGTCCTGTTGATCGGAAGGGGTGTGGCGTACCGCAAAATGGAGGAAACAGACCTCCTACGGTCGAAACGGGGGTCCTGTTGATCAGGAGGGGTGTGGCGTACCGCAAAATGGAGGAAACATACCTCCTACGGTCGAAACGGGGGTCATGTTGATCGGGAGGGGTGTGGCGTACCGCAAAACGGACGAAACGGACCTCCTACGGTCGAAACGGGAGTCCTGTTCATCGGGAGGGGTGTGGCGTACCGTAAAACAGGACTCCACGGGATACTGTTCATCTCCACCGTCGACCTCCTCCAGCCTCCACGGGCTACCGTTGACCTCCTCCAGCCTCCACGGGCTCCTGTTCATCCAGCCTCCACCACGCACTACTCCACCGGCTACTGTTCAACCACCCCTCCATCGTCTACTGTTCATCCAGCCCTCCACACCACAGGGTCCTATTCAACCACCCCTCCACGGGCAACCCTCCACCGTCTACTGTTCATCCAGCCCTCCACCACACCACGGGGTCCTATTCATCCAGACGCAACGCCACCGCTCACTGTTCATCCAACCCCCCCCCCCCCCACCCACAACACTCACTGTTCATCCCAGAGGCAGCATCAATCGGCTTGATTAGCAGCGATGGCGAAGGACTCGCCCGATCGGGTTCCGTTAACCGCCATCGATCGATCGCTCGGGTTGAAGAACGCGTAACTGCAAAGTGCAATGCTCGGGTTCAGTTAGAGCCCAACGCCTCGCTCGGGTTCAGTTAGAGCCAACGCCTCGCACACACGCGCGCACGTGTACGAGAGAAACACGCATCGCTTGGCCCCGACCTCCCACCATAACCGGGAACTCCCGAAATTTTCCTCCCCCTCGCTTCTACCACGGTTTTTTCTGTCATGGACGGCCCAAAGAATGTCATGCAGCTGCGTCTCCGGCGCTCCCAGGATGAAAAGCCCATTTTCTGTCATGATTTTTTGTCATAGAAGTAGGAGCCCACCACATCTATGATGATACCGGGTTTTATCACAATTATCGTCATAGAAGTGTCATATGTATGACAGAAAAAAGTTTCATTCGGCCCAAAATGTCACGGATGTGTATTTTTTTTGTAGTGTCGTCAGCACCAGACGAAATCCCAGACATCGGAACCGAAGTGCTCCAGTTCTCCTTCTTCCTCAGATGCTTAACCTCATGAGGGACCAACTCGCCAGTCTCCATCGCGACACCAGGATAAGTGTGCTTCCAAGCTTTCTCAATAAGAAACATGACAAAAGGTGCATAGATGGGGCACTTGCACTCGAAGATAGCTATGACAAGCTCAGACCACATGACATGAGAGATATCCAAGGATTCTCTAGTGTTTTCTTCCTTCTCATGCTGACAGAAGAGTAACATGTCCACGAGAAACGAGTGAACCATATCCAAGTTCCTAATGTGAGGGAAAAGAGTCTCGCTGAAGATGCGATGAAGGATGTCCAGAAAGGCAGGCAGCTCATAGGTCTCCTTCTGCGTCTCGGGGTTAATGTTCAAAGTGCATTAAGGCCAAAGAGATTGCTTGTGAGTAGAAGTTGAATTGCGGTGAGGACGAAAGCCAACTGGGTTTTCAGGCCCTTGATCTTCAATCCCAAGTAACTCCATGAATGCCATCCATTTGACAGAGAGAAGCTTGCCATTTGTCATCCAAGTCAGATTCCTTTCCTCATCCGTGCCAAGATGGACCGTTGCATAAAACCGAGCTACCAAATCCGCATCAAAGTCCTTGTTGAACTCCATGATCCTGAGAATATTTAGCTGAGAACACATCTGCAGAGCTTCGCCAAAGTAGGCAGGATCATTCTCCATATAGGCAATGTCAATGGAGCGGACATCAACCTAGAGATTCTTCTTCGCTTTGATCACATCAAAATAGATTGCCCACTGAAAATGGTTCTAGAAAGGACAGTTGACAAGATTGGGCTCTTGATCTTGCTCATAGGGATTGCGTCGATGCTTCTCCCAGAACTCCTTGGCAGTCATCTCAGTCACTGACTTGGGCTTCGGCTTTTGGGTTTCTTCACAGTACTCTTGGAAGGCTACTGGTACTGAGTTGGCGGAACACTTGAAGAAGGAACACTTGAAGAAGCAGCCGCTGCCTCAAAGGTGCGATAGCGCTTTGAAACTGAACGCCCGGGGTTGAAACAATGGACAAGACGCTCCGAAGGGCCATCACCACGAACACGAGAAACAACACGAAGGAACGAGCATAAGCCACCAGAAAAAGCAACAAGGATCAATAGTTGGTAAAGGTATGGTGGAAGTTGACATCCAGCGGTAGTACGGCGATCAAGAGACGGTAGTACCGTCCAAGCGGTAGTACCACTCCAGGAGAGCGGTAGTACTGCTTCAGGCGGGGGACGGCGGTTCCCCTACTGATGCAGCCAAATCCGATACTGCCGGGATGCCAAATTCAAACATAAGCCTACCAACCATCAGCCCAAGCAGTTTAATACCTTTCACCATCCTACTCAAGCCTCGATTTGGCTAAAAATTGATGAATGCAAAGCCTATTGCCCCTAAAGCCTATATCTGAAACCTAGAAGCAAAGAAAAAGAGAACGGGGCAATACCAGCATCCATTGCAAGAGGAAAGGATGGGGATCGACTCCACCAGAGGAAATGATGAAAAACGACGGGGAAAAGGCGGCCCAGCGGCGACGTCCGGCGACGCGTTCGTCGCGGGAGCATGAACATGATGAGTGGGTTGGGTCGAATGGGTATGGGGGAGAAGAGACTCCCCTTGCCCGACATACCCCCCCAAGTCCCGCCTCGCAGCGGTAGTACCGCTCTGGCGGGCGGTAGTGCCGCCTGAGACCAGTAGGCGGTAGTACCGCCCGACCAACGGTAGTGCCGCTCAACACACGCCTCTACTAGACTCACAAACAAGGGGACAGCCGAGCCCGAACAAAAACCACCGAAAGAGCCGAGAGGCAACTAGAGGGGCACAACACAACCAAAAGGCAGAAAAGCACCCATGGAGAAACCCAAACAACACTACAAACACAAACAAAACAGAAAGGATCACACAACTTTCAAGGAGAGGGCGGTGGCCGAAGCCACCTATGTTCGAGTCAATTGGTATGGCACCACAAAGGATTATCCTCGGGCCCATGACCATAACTCGTCTTTGAAGCACAAGTACCATCAACAATGGCGAATGTGAAAGAGTTGATCAATTTATGCATAATGGGGGGAGGGAGAGTTCATTGAGAGAACAACACTTGTCGTGGTTTTGTCACGGCAGATGTCCTCATGAAAGGACTTAGTCGCGGAGCCATCGCTACGGGTTAACTTAGAGGGGTTAAAGCGGACGCAAAGACACGGGAGTTATACTAGTTCGGCCCCTTCGATGAAGGTAAAAGCCTACGTCTAGTTTGTGATGGGATTGATGTGGTCTCGATGACTAGGGAGCAAACAGCTTTGCCTAGGCCTCGAGTTGTTGTTGTCTCTCCTTAAACCGTCCCGGGTCGTCCCCTTATATACACGGGTGACACCCGTCGGCTCAAAGAGTCCCAACCTCTGGTTCATATTCGTATTCGGGTTGGTCTCTCTCTATTCCTAACTTACAATACAAGTTATACATCCGGCCGGTTTACGGCCATGTGTTCTGATCCGACTACGTGCCTTGGGCCCTTACACTCATGCCTCTTGGGCTTTTATACTATTGAACTACTGATGAAGTTAACCCGGCCCAGATAGACCGGTTTACGCCCAGTAGTAACATCCCCAACATTAGGCCCCAGATTGATTTGAACAGGTTCACGTCAATCCTTGAGAAAAAACCTTTATCTTCAATACCTTCTTAAAATCGTTGAACCGCCGTGATATCACTTTCTCCTGATGTTGTGAACCGGTCTGACGTCCTCAGAAAGACAGCATCCGCGATATCTTCTTTGTTTTAATAGATCCGCAATAATCAAGGCGACAGCTCCGCTTTCTAGGGTTACGGTTCCTTGATTCCCGCGCTACCGACAGTGGATCCTCGCTTATAAATAGGCTCAAGGGTCATCCCTTCTCTTCCCTTCGCCCCTTTCTCTTCTTCGTCTTCTTCGCGTCGCTGGCCTCAGAGCTCCGCCGCCGCCGTCGACCTCTGCACCGTCTTGGGCCGCTGCATCGACCTGAACGCACCAGAGACAACGCAGATTCCTTCGCCTCTCCTTGACTGAGGTAGGTCCTCAGTTCCCTTTTGACCTAGATCCATTCTAGGGTTTCCTGTCCCTGCCGTACTCCATGAACTTGTTCTTATAGCAGATTCTTGAATATATCTGTGATACTTTTGCGCTTGATTAGCAAGAACTTTTATGCTCTACTTTGTAGTCTCGTGCGTGCATCCAAGAGTCTAGTGCATCATCTCCGCTCATTGCATCAATACTGCTCTCTTTGTCTTCCTTTTTTGGATATTTTCTTATTTTCCGATCCGGCGTTAGATCCTTCGTTGTAGAAAAAACTTGCGAAACCTGTTTCTGCACACTTAGCCGTTCGCAACCTTCATTGCTTTTAATATTTAGACCTTAGACCAGGCGGTTTAACTTAACATAGAAAAAATTAGATAAGCCGGTACACACCATTAGCCCTCTTGTTGAACCGCCAGAATTTCTGTAGCAGATACTGTCGCTCCATAAAACTCCGGCTTAGCATTGTACACCAGTTCTCTCTTTATCCCACCATATTTCTTTGAACCGGATTTATATATTTTTTTGTAGATGGCCAAACAAGTGTATGAGTGCAATTGGGCTCCTTCCCGTGTCACTGAGACTCAATTAAACAACTTTGGTCCCGACCGGGCGCTTTAGCCAAGAAAATAATATCCATTGGAGGGTTCCTGGCAAAGAATGTCCACCCACCCCTTAGGAAGGAGAGGTTGTAGT
The DNA here is from genome assembly GCA_021605145.1 of Aegilops bicornis. NCBI lineage: Eukaryota > Viridiplantae > Streptophyta > Magnoliopsida > Poales > Poaceae > Aegilops > Aegilops bicornis. The sequence continues at coordinate 696,533,919 of CM038673.1, read as the reverse complement.
TTTCGCAGATCACCTAGCCCGGGGCTTCAATCCTCCCGGTTCAAAATTTTATCGAGATGTGCTAGCCAATTTTCAACTCTGTCCACAAGATATAGGCCCCAATTCTATTACCAATATCTGCCACTTCCAAGTGCTCTGTGGAGGCATACTTTCAATAAGAACCCAATGTGTAGCTGTTTAGAGACTGCTTCAATATAAACCGCCGCAGAATTCACTGACGGGCCTAACACGGAATTAGGTGGCGTGGCGATTCAGAAAAGAAAGGAGGTCACTTATCCTCATGTCAAACTGCACAGCCACCCCAAGGAATGGAATCAAACATGGTTTTATTGCAAAGATACTTCACCTGCCAATGAGAATCCCTTGCCTGGTTTCCGTCTCGAGCGACTTGAACACACATCCCTTTCCACAAAGGTTAACTGCCATGAGAGAAGTAAATATGCTCCTCAACTCTCCAAGCTCGAGCCTTCATGGCTAACGGTTTAAACGGAATTGACCTTATGCTGTTGGATATCATGGAGCATCTTGCCCTCTCCCAGCTCGGGTTTAATGTGCGAGTACACCGGTAGTGTCGACGACGCCCGGCCACATTAACATCCAGCTTACCGATGACGAGGTCACCGAGGCGGTGAAGAAGATCTTTGAGCGAACCGGAAAATCTCTATGCCCGGACCGGTTCGCTTCCCCTTCTGCGCTACCAACAAACCGCCAGCTGTAAGATTTATATTATTTTTTACTGAATATATAATCGCTATCCCGGTATAACTTTGAATACCGACTATTGCTGAACCAAGGCGATGATCCGTTCTGGAGCAAGAAACGCCCGCAAGAGAAACCGGAGAAACCAGATAAACCGGAAAAACCACTTAGGCAAAAGACAAAAGCTGTTAAGAAGACTGCTCATAAGAGAAAAACCACTGCCTCCTCTGATCCGGCTGCGGATGATGATGTGGGTAATCCGGACCTTGAGGTAGAATTTGATTCATTTGGTTTACCTTTCACACGCCTAATTAATGATGATGTTTGTCAGGATGATGCTGAAGCCAGTAACGCTGATGTCGTAGAGGTAACCATTCTCTCCTCTGACTCCAATCCTTTGCCTTCGCTAAAAACCGCTGTGCAAACCGGAAAATTAAATTTTCTCATCCCTTGCTTACTTGGATCCCCAATTTCTTATGAAGACTCAACAACATGAAGCTCGCCGCACAACTCGGCACAATGCCAGGTAGTTACCTCCACCGGTTTACCAAACAATCCGGTTCGGAAACGCTGCTCAGAGGTCTCTAATTTGCTTGTCGTTGCTCCTCCTAAAGCAGGCTGGTTTCACAACCCTTAATCCGTATGATTCTGATTATCGTGTCACTTCCCACTCCTCATCCGGGCGAAGTCATCACCACTCACTTCCGCCGCTAAAAGCGGTGCTTGGGTAAGTTATACTTTTCATATTCCTTCTACAAAGATCACCGTGTTGTATATGCCGTATTTAACTCTTGTTGTGCTTTTTAAGGGCCAAGCCTAGGCCGACCAAAAAGGCTCGTCTGCGCAAAGCGGCCGACGAAGAAACTGCCCCTGAACCGGGGAGCACCCCAAACCTTGAAACGGACAACTGCGAAGACACACCCAATGATCCGTCACAGCAAAATGACGATCTTGTTACTGAAGAAAGGCCTACCGACACCGCCCTTCCTGCTGATCAGCCTAGAAGCCCAACCCGGATTGAAAAATCCACCAGTCCATTCCGGCCTGCTGACCAACCGACGGTTCTTGGTCGAACCAGTAGCTCCAAGGACGACGACGTCGTAATCGCTGGTTTTGGCCACAGTGAACCAGGCAATCCAGTTGCTTTATCTAAACATTCTGCCAAGGAGGAGTTTGCCACTATGAGCAAGGGCAAGTGGGATGTTGATCTGGCCACTTACGCCGCTCTGAACCCTCAAGACCTTCACTTCGGCTACTTGAACCGGTTGTATACCAGCCGTCACTATGAAGCTGGCCTGGTGAAAATGATGAAGGAGAAACTCGAGGTAACCTCCATGTTCTTTTCTTGCCTGAATACTTCCATTTTTGTTAACTCTCCTAGTTCCCAAGGGCCGGTTCAACTTAGCATAGTTAAACCGGGACTGTATTTTATATCGCCACATCAGTACATGTTTGAATAAATAGCCATTAGCCCCCAAGTGCCAAGTTGAATACTTGTATTGAGCTTGGGACTTTGTGATTGCATTAACAGATGAAGATTAAATATGCATTAGCCCCCAAGTGCCAAGTGTATAACAGGTTATGCACTGGGGACTTGAAATGACGATATGTAACATACTTCCTTTTTGCAGAGTGAGATACGTCAACAAGCCTCACAAATCCAGGACCTCCAAGAAAATCTGAAATCTCAACAATCAGAAACCTCCAAGGCCAAAGATGAGCTGAAAACCGCTTTAACTACTATGGAATAACTCAAGGAGTGGTTCAAGTCTGAGCGGGCCGGCTGGGATACTGAAAAGGCCGCTTTGCCAAAAAGGTTGAAAATGCTGAGGCTGCCCTTAAACCGTGGTAGACGAAGTGACGGCGTGAAGCGGCAAGTGCATTCCATGACTGCTGCCATCTTCGGTAAGTTTCCTCTGGTTTCTATGATAATCTTGACCTTTCTTATGATAAGTCCGGTTTGTAATTTCTCTTGCAATGCTATAGGCACACGCATTGGTCACTTGGGGTCAGATTTCGGAAAAAATTGAAGGCTGCCTATACCTTAATAGAGTAGCTGTATACTGGAGCGCAGCGGATCATATCCACCGCCTCTCATAACAATCCGGCGCCTTCCTTAATTCAGGATACCCCTAAGCGGTTGTCTATGCTTCCCGCCCGGATTGAAGAGCTGAAGAAATCTGCTGCACGAACCGGTGCCATCAACGCCTTAATCCGGGCCAAATCATGGGTGCCTGATTTCGATCCCATTGAAGCGGCTCAGGGCTATCCCAATCTGAAGGAAGACGGCTCAGAATTCAACGAAGATGATTTGAGAGCAATAAACCGGCCGTTAAGCCTTTGGCTTGCCAATTAGCCGAAGAAGCCAACTTGTCACATTATCAAGCTCAAGATGATGATCGTAACAAGCGAGTGGCTGCACCTATCCTCAAGCGGAGAACTGATCCTCCAATCGGTAAGCATACTTATGCTCTGATATTGACCCAACTTCCCTTATCCACGAAGAGGCTGTCTTTCAAGCTTTAATGGGAATCGATCGACCCTTGTTGATTTCAAAGAGCTGGGTAGAGAGGAAGAGGTCAAGCGGCGCAGACGATCCACAACCATCAAACCGGGTAGCGAACAAGCATGAACCGAAGCGGTTTGAAGAGCTGCTTTATTATATTCCGTCCGTAAACAATGATCTTATTTGGGCACCATGTTGCCTTGTAATAGGATAGCCAACACTCTTGCTCCGAACATGCCTTCGTGCATGGGCGCCGATACTCTTCTTTGGAATGATCAAAACTTTTTATCTTATATTGCCTGCAACTACAAAATCTTAAACCGCCACGGCGGGTTATACCGCCAGCTGGTTTGTGATATTCATGTATTCATATAATGGAATATTTAAGGCATATAACCAAAATTTATGATATCAAATACCTGCCATTGCTGGGCATAAGGTTGGCTTAGCCAATCTTGAAGCGGAGGTCGTATAAACCCTTACCGTCAACGGAGAAAACAGCTCCTGTCATTTATACTGCCGGTTTACCATGTAAACCGTGCCGGGTCATAATAAGCCCCCCTGTTACTCCATAATAGGATGTTAACAGAAAAAACATCAAACCAGTGAAATTATCGCCGGATTAAAGATTTGGCCGAATTCCATCAACTGATAGTTTTGAAAACGGTTTAAAAATGTTGCCGGTTTAAGAAACGCAACCAAAATTAAATAACAGTGATGAAAAAATATGGAAGCAAAGGCAATGATAAAACCGTTTGCAAAAAGAGGCTTTACTGAGCCGATCAGATGGTGTTACCATGGTCGGACACGACCAAGCTCCCAATAAGGTGTAGCTATGGTTCAAGTCGGTCAGGCCCCAATCAAACCGTGGCATTATGCCGATCAAGTGGTGTGGCAATGGTTCGGGTTCGACCAATCCCCAAGTGATTCTATGGCCTTAGGCCGATCAAGAAGCGTGATCGGGTTCAGACTTGACCATGTCCCCAAGTGATCTGGGGGCTTTCGCCTATCAAAAGGTGTTGCATTGGTTCGGAGACGACCAAGCCCCCAAGTGATATCACAATGCTTTCTGAAAAGCAAACTCAAGGGGTAAACCGGAGGCCGCTTTAAGATAGAACAACTCCATGTAACCATGCAGGATGTAACAGAACGGATACCCCGCTTTAGCCGAGGCTCCGGTTTATTGCTTTATTCATAATATATACTCTGTCATAATATGTACATAAGTAGAGCCGATGGCTCAGGTATAATAAGGTCAAGATGAGCTATGTTCCACGGCTCGTTGGTCTCCTCTTCGGACGTGCGTGAGTCTTTATGCTCTCGAACATCGATCGATAGTACGACCCATTGTGCAGATTCTTGTCGACCACTTAAAGGTCCCTCCCAAGGCGGGGATAGCTTGTGCATGTCTATCTGGTCTTGGATGAGACGAAGCACCAAATCTCCTTCTTGAAAGGTTCTTGTCCTGACCCGGCGACTATGATAACGACGAAGATCCTGCTGGTAAATCGCCGAGCGAGCAGCTGCTATGTCTCGCTCTTCATCCAGCCGATCCAAAGCGTCTTGTCGTCTTTGTCTTGTTATCCGCTTTCAACATAGGCTGCCACACGAGGTGAATCATGACGGATGTCGCTGGGAGAACCGCCTCCGCTCCATACACCATAAAGAACGGCGTGTATCCCGTGGATCTGTTAGGTGTAGTATTTATACTCCATAACACCGACGGTAGCTCTTCTACCCAACAACCCGGCGTCCTCGCAAAGGGACCATAAGCCGGGTTTGATGCCTCTCGGGATCTCTTGATTGGCTCTTTTCGCTTGACCATTGGACTGTGGGTGAGCTCTTTGAAGAAACGTCAAGCGGATGTGCTCACGTTCGCAGTAACTCCTTCATAGCACCTTTGGACAAAATTGTACCATTATCTCGTAATGATACCGTGTGGAAAACCAAACCGAAAATCACCTTTTGATGAACTGAACCGCCGTGGCCGCATCACACTTGCTAATGTGTTCGCCTCTACCCACTTTGTAAATTTGTCAACCGCCACCAACAGGTGTGTCTTCTTGTCCTTGGACCTTTTGAAAGGTCCAACCATATCCAGCCCCCAAGTTGCAAACGGCCAAGTAATTGGAATCATCCTCAATTCTTGGGCCGGTACATGAGCACGTCTGGAAAACTTTTGGCAACCGTCACATCGTCTGACCAGATCTTCCGCATCAGCATGGGCAGTCAACCAATAGAAACCGTATGAACGCCTTAGCCACCAAGGATATTGAACCAGCGTGGTGACCACGGTCTCGCCGTGGATCTCACGCAATATTTCACATCCTTCCTCGGGGGACACACAGCGTCAAACGCCTCGACACAAAGGTGCAATGATGCAACTTCGCCATTAATAATGGTCATAGACTTAGACCGCCCGAACTATCCGTCGGGCCAACGTCTCATCTTCCGCAACTCGCCTCGGTTCATGTATGCCAAATAAGGAGCGTCCAATCCGGAATGACATGCGAGCAGCCACCAACTAAGCCTCCGGATCAGAATAGCCAAATCCGCTTCATCAGGGGAGCTTGACCGACGGATCGTGCAATACGTCGAGAAAAACATTGGGCTGGACCGGTTATGCGTTGAGAGCCCAACTGCTCAAAGCGTCCGCCGCCGTTTCTTCCGACGATCCACGTGGTCCACCTGATAGCCCTTATATTGACCTGCGACAAAATCCACCTCACGAATTTATGCAGCCATAAGTGGGTCCTTGGAATCCATAGTGCCAGACACATGTTGAGCCACTAGGTCCGAGTCACCGAAGCACTTAACCCGGCTTAGATTCATCTCCTTAGCCATCCGAAGACCATGGAGCAAGGCTTCATACTCAGCTGCATTGTTAGTACAAGGGAACATTAAGCGCAGGACGTAACATAACTTGTCACCTCGTGGGGATGTTAACACGACTCCAGCCCCGAGCCCTCCAACTGCCTGGATCCGTCAAAATGGATGGTCCAATAGGTATGATCCGGCTTGTCTTCAGGCGCTTGTAACTCCGGCCCAATCATTAAAGAAATCCACAAGTGCTTGAGACTTCACCGCCATTCGAGGTACATACTTCAAACCGTATGCCCAAGCTCTATAGTCCACTTGGCAATCCGCCGATCGCCTCCCGCTTCAGTATGATATCACCTAAGGGAGCTGAATCGACCACCGTGATGGGGTGCCTCGAAATATCGCTTCAGCTTCCGGCCGCCATAAAAACCCCATACACTAGCTTCTCGCCAATGCGGATATCTTTGTTTCGACTCAATAAGCACCTCATCGATATAATAAACCGGACGTTGAACCGGATGCTCCTTCCTGCCTCCTTCCGCTCTACCACAATGGCAACACTAATCGCTCGGCGTTAGCAACAACATACTGCAGAAGCGGCTCCTTGTCGATGGGAGCGGCGCGAGCACAAAGGGTTGGCCAATTGCCGCTTTAAGTCCTCCAATGCTTCATCGGGCCGACTCTGCACAAACTGATCTGTCTTCTTCAAAGATCTCGGTACAAAGGGATGGCCTTCTCTCGAGGCGGCCGATAAACCGCTCAGCCAAGGCAATCCGCCCGCCAAACGCTAGACATCATTAATACACTTTGGTTTAGCCAAGGAGGTGATAGCCGTAATCTTCTCCGGATTAGCTTCAATCCCTCTGTTGGACACAAGAAAACCCAAGAACTTGCTCCGCCGGAACACCAAAGACACATTTGGCGGGTTGAGCATCATCTTGTAAACCCGCAGGTTGTCAAAGGTTTCTTTCAAATCATCAATTAGTGTTTCCTTCTTCCTTGACTTAACCACGATATCATCCACATAGGCATGCACATTACGGCCGATCTGTTCATGCAAGCAATTCTGTACGCAACGCTGATAAGTTGCTTGGGCACTCTTGAGCCCAAAAGGCATAGACACATAGCAGAAGGCTCCAAAGGGAGTGATAAACGTTGTCATCTCCTGGTCCTTAACCGCCATCTTGATCTGATGATATCCAGAATACGCATCCAAAAAGCTCAAACGCTCACAACCCGCAGTGGCATCAATAATCTGGTCAATGCGGGGGAGGGCAAAAGGATCTGCTGGACAAGCCTTGTTAAGATCTGTGTAATCCACACACATGTGCCAAGTGCCGTTTTTCTTAAGGACCAGCACCGGATTAGGAAGCCACTCTGGATGGAAAACTTCAACGATAAAACCCGCTGCTAAGAGCCTGGCAACCTCCTCCCCAATGGCCTTACGCCTTTCTTCATTAAACTGGCAGAGAAACTGCTTTACCGGTTTGTACTTGGGATCAACATTAAGAGTGTGCTCAGCGAGCTCCCTCGATACACCTGGCATGTCAGAAGGCTTCCATGCAAAAATGTCCCGATTCTCACGGATGAACTCGATGAGCGCGCTTTCCTATTTAGGATCCAAGTTGGCACTGATGATGAACTGCTTGGACGAATCACCAGGTACGAAGTCAACAAGTTTAGTCTCAGCTGCCAATTTAAACTTCAGGGCCGGATCGTGCTCTGTAGTTGGCTTCTTCAACGGAGTCATGTCCGCCGGATCGACATTATCCTTATAGTACTTCAGCTCTTCGGTGGCACAAACCGACTCTGCGTAAGCCGCATCACCTTCCTCACACTCCAAAGCGATCTTGCGGCTCCCATGAACCGTTATCATCCCCTTGTGACCCGGCATCTTGAGCTGCAAATAGATATAACACGGTCGTGCCATGAACTTGGCATAGGCCGGCCGCCCAAACAGGGCGTGATAAGGACTTTGAATTTTCACCACTTCAAACGTCAATGTTTACGATCCGAGTCATGTTCATCCCCGAAGGCCACCTCCAGAGCTATTTTACCGACCGGATATGCTGACTTGCCAGGCACCACACCATGGAACACTGTATTGGACGGTTTGAGATGTTTTTCTGTTAACCCCATACGACGAAAGGTCTCGTAGTACTGTGATGTTAATGCTGCTCCCTCCGTCCCATAAGCACCTTGGTGAACTTGTAACCTACCACCGAGGTGCCACCACCGTATTAGCTGACCCGGATTGTCCACCCGGGAGGATGATCCTCTCTACTCCACACAATGGGCTGCTCGACCAGCGTAGGTAATGAGGCACGGCCGGTTCAACAACGTTGATCGCCCGCTTCAAGCTTCCGGTCTCGCTTGTCTAAGCTGGTGGTGAAGACGTGGTATCGCCTTACGATTCAACCGCTTTGGGTTGCTCGATAACCCGATCGCTGCTGATTGTAACCACCTTGGTTATTACGATTGTTCTGATTGTTATGTCCGCCCGGATTACCACTAAACCCTGGACCGGAATTTCCTCCACCGTAACCCGGGCCGGACCCTGAACCGCCGCCGGAACCTTGATCATACCGGAACGCATTAGAACTTTTGAACTCTTGCATAATGTAACAATCCTTCCAGAGGTGGTTCGCTGGCGCCTCCTTCATCCCATGCTTCGGACAGGGTTGATTCAACAGATAGTTCAATCGGTCCGGATTGGGATTAGGCGCACCACCTCGATTCGGCTGTTTACCCTTGCGCCGCTGGCCCTTGTCCTGCGCGTTGGTGTTGGCCACGAAGTCCATGTTGTCATTTGCTTTACGCTTACTTCCACCATTACCTGCCGAGTGATGCTGCTGGCCTCTGGAATTGTTGTTCTTCTTTCCCTTCCCTGTCCAATCATCATCAGACTCGGGATCCTTGGTACTATCAGAAACAGCATACTTCACTAAAACGCCCATGAGAGTGCCCATGTCATTGCAAAACCGCTTCATGCGTCCCAGCTTCAACTTTAGAGGTTTAAACCGGCAGTTGCCCTCTAGGGTCAAGATCGCAGAATCAGCGTTGATCCGTCTCAAGAATGTAAGACTTCCAAACGCGGCGTACTCCAATGGATTGTTGATTCCCCTCACCTGGACACAAGCCGCCAAGTCCACCATGACATGGGCTGTTTACGGTATCTTTGAAATTCTGAATGAACCGGTCCGTGAATCGGGTCCATGAACTGATGGAATTGGGTGGAAAGTTTTTCAACCAAGTACGGGCCGTGCCCTCGAGCATCATGGTGAAGTACTTCGCACATGCAGCTTCATCCACATCCAGCATCTCCATGGCCATCTCATAGCTCTCTATCCATGCTTCTGGAGCCAGATCGGCGGTGTAATTCGGCACCTTGCGCGGCCCCTTGAAATCCTTGGGCAAGCGTACATTGCGTAAAGCGGGGACGAGGCAAGGCACCCCTAAAGAGCTGGAGGTAACTCCAGGCTCAAAGATGGTCGGACGAACCGGCGTAAGCTGATAATCCTGATGATGTGCTGCTAACTCGGCCTCCCTGCGTGCCCGGGCCCGGTCCACCACCTCTTGAGCGTTCTCGAAACCACCCGCCGGGTTGTTGCCACGGGGCGCACCGCGCCGTGCATTACTTGACACGGCCGGTTCATCCACGCGCCTGCTATAGCTCCGGCTTGGGCGGGGGGTAGAGTGGATCCGATCGCGGGCCGTATGAATACGCTTCTGTTGGACCAAAGCTGTCCTAAGGAGCTCCTTGACCCGGCGGCGTCTCTACCGCTTTGTGGTGAATCGCCTTCAATTGAATCGCCTCCAACCGTGCCGCAGCTGCAACAAGGTTATCCATCGGGTTGGAGTAGTGACCTGGAGGTGTTTGCACAGCCTGAGGCGTGCCGGTATGATGGTGAGGTAAATCTATTACGCGGGGCTGAACCGGCGCGCCCGTCCCAGGTGCTTCCGCCCGGTTTACCACCGGCGGATTACTGGTCCCTGCTCCTGGGGTATTGAAGAGATCTCTTCCCTCGAAAACTGAAGTCAAACGGGATCTGTATTTCCTCTTCATGACTTCATGCGACGCTGCTCGATCCAGCATGAGCCTATAAGCTATGCGCATCCAAAGCGGCCCGCTCGCCGCCATCTGGCGTCTGCAGCTGCCAAATCCGCTTTAGCTCGAGTGATTTGTTCCTTCACATTCGCAATCTCCGCATTATGAATGTCCTGGTTCATCGGGTTAGCCTTCGCCATGAGCACAGCCAACGACGGATAGTTCTCGATAAAACTTGAGCCGGCAGCGACAGGGCCTCTGCCCCGGCTGCCATCATCATTGTTGAACCGGCGACCATTGTCGCAGCGGTCAAGAGTGAAGTATCGCTTGTGTTCCGCCATGAATATTCCAACCCGGTTGGGCATATCAAGGGGTTCCGTAATACTGACACCATCTGAACAGCCCCCAATCTGGCCATCTTGCATCTGATACAGAGACTCAGTTTCTCCGGTCGACGACTCGTCATCAGAGTAGACGACGGTTTCGCCACCAGATGCTGATCCGTCCTCATAATTTCCTCCGTGGATGACTCCCACGAAGCACGCTGACGGCCGGTTTAGCCTGGGCAGGTCTCGCACGCTGAGCCGTCTCGACGAGGTCGGTGCAGATGTCCGGCTCAGGCCCTGGCTCACCGATCTTGCCGATAAAAATGTGTATGCCACCAAAGGGGACCCGGTATCCGTACTCAATCGAGCCGGCCCAACGACTCTTAGTCATCCGGCCCATAGCATAGCCTTCGAGTCCTTCGAACTTGCCCTCCAAGATCATCAAACCATCGTGCGATAGCCCCACGGTGGGCGCCAACTGTCGTGGTTTTGTCACGGCAGATGTCCTCATGAAAGGACTTAGTCACGGAGCCATCGCTACGGGTTAACTCAGAGGGGTTAAAGCGGACGCAAAGACACGGGAGTTATACTAGTTCGGCCCCTTCGATGAAGGTAAAAGCCTACGTCTAGTTTGTGATGGGATTGATGTGGTCTCGATGACTAGGGAGCAAACAACCGCCTAGGCCTCGAGTTGTTGTTGTCTCTCCTTGAACCGTCCCGGGTCGTCCCCTTATATACACGGGTGACGCCCGTCGCTCAGAGAGTCCCAACCTCCGGTTCATATTCGTATCCGGGTTGGTCTCTCTCTATTCCTAACTTACAATACAAGTTATACATCCGGCCGGTTTACGGCCATGTGTTCTGATCCGACTACAGGCCTTGGGCCCTTACACTCATGCCTCTTGGGCTTTTATACTATTGAACTACTGATGAAGTTAACCCGGCCCAGATAGGCCGGTTTACGCCCAGTAGTAACATCCCCAATAACACTCCCCTTATGTCCATGCCTACACCTAGACAAGATATACTGATGAGTGTGGTGGGGTGTGCCTAGATTCAAGCCACATTGCTCGAATCAATGATATTTAGCTCATGCCTTAACTCGCAAAATCTTGCCTCATTCAAAGGCTTTTTGAAAATATCTGCAAGGTTATCATGAGTGTTGACATAGTTGAGCTCAATCTCTCCTCGCCTAATGTGATGCCGGATGAAGTGTTACCGAATCTCAATATGCTTCGTCTTGAAGTGTTGCATCGGGTAGAGAGAAATCTTGATGGCGCTTTCATTGTCACACCGAAGAGGCACTTTTTCACAAATGACACTGTAATCCTTTAAATTTTGCCTCATCCATAGAAGGTGAGCACAACAACTACTGGCGGCCACATACTCGGCCTCGATGGAGGAGACAGACACACAACTTTTCTTCTTAGAAGACCAACTCACCAAAGAGCAACCAAGAAATTGGCACACTCCAGAAGTTGACTTCCTATCCACTTTGTCTCCCACCCAATCCCAGTCCGAAAAGCCCACGAGGTTGAAGTTTGCTCCTCTTGGGTACCATAAGCCAAAGTTTGGGGTATGAGCCAAATATCAAAAGATTCACTTGACTGCCACATAGTGGCTTTCCTTAGGTGCAGCTTGAAACTATGCACAAATTCCCATACTCAACATGATATCCGGTCTAGATGCACAAAGGTAAAGCAAGGAGCCAATCATAGAACTATATACCTTTTGATCCACCGCTTTACCATTGGGATCAATGTCAAGTTGGCATTAGAGGGGCATTGGAGTGGAAGCCGGCTTGACATCACTTAGCTTGAATCTCTTGAGCATGTCTTGATTGTATTTGGCTTGGTTGATGAAGGTTCCTTCTCTTCTTTGTTTGATTTCGAACCCGAGGAAGAACTTCAACTCTCCCATCATGGACATCTTGAACTTCGAAGTGAGAGCAGCAAACTCCTCATTGAAAGCTTTGTTAGGAGAACCAAAGATAATATCATCAACATATAGTTGGCACACAAACAACTCCCCTTTGACCTTCTTAGTAAAAAGAGTGGGGTCGATTTTCCCAATTTCAAACCCACGATCTTGCAACAACTCGGTAAGGTGCTCATACCACGCACGTGGGGTTTGTTTAAGGCCTTAGAGTGCCTTCTCGAGTCGGTACACATGATTGGGGAAATCGGGACCCTCAAACCCCGGGGGCTGTTTGACGTACACCAACTCATTAATAGGACTGTTAAGAAAAGAACTCCATCCATTTGTTGCAACTTGAAGTTATGATGAGAAGCATAAGCAATCAACAAACAAATAGATTCAAGGCAAGCAACGGGAGCAAAGGTTTCACCATAGTCGATACCCTCGACTTGGGAGTATCCTTGTGCCACCAAATGAGCCTTGTTGTGAACAATAATCCCGTGAGCATCTTGCTTGTTCTTGAATATCCACTTGGTTCCAATAACATTATGGTTCTCCTTTGGCCTTGGCACCAATCTCCAAACCTTGTTGTGCTCGAAGTTGTTGAGTTCTCCATGCATGGAATTAAGCCAATCCGGATCCTCGAGCGCCTTATAGACCTTTTGGGGTTCAACACAAGAGACAAACGCGTGATGTTCACAATAGTTTGCTAATTGTCTATGAGTGCTTACCCCTTTCTTAAGCTTCCAAGCACAATCTTCATGAGATGATCTTTGGTAGTGAGCTTGGACACTATCTTGGCGGCACGACACTCCAATTCCTCCTCAAGAGAGAGTTGAGGAGTGGTAACTTGATCATCTTGAGCATCGTCTTGAGCTTGTTCTTGATCTTGAGCTTGCTCTTGATCTTGAAGTTGCTCGGTGGTAAGAACTTGACCTTGGGCATCACTTGGTGGTTTGTCACCATCTTGAGGTTGATCTTGCACTTGATCTTGTTCATTTGGTTGAGGGCCTTCACTTTGTTCTTCGGAAGTGTGTCGGTCTTGGGTTGGTGATGGTTCCACTTGAGTGGAACATTTTCCTTCTCCTTCGACCACAAGGGGTTCCTCAAAGGGTAGGATATGACCAACACCCATTCTTCTTATGGCTTGGGAGAATTTCATCACCTACATCACAAGTACCACTTTGCTCCACTTGGGAGCCGTTATTCTCATCAAACTCCATGTTGCACGTCTCCTCAATGAGTCTCGTGGACTTGTTGAGGACACGGTAAGCATGATAGTTTGTAGCATAACCAACAAATATGCCCTCATGAGCTCAAGCCTCAAATTTAGACAAACAAACACCTTTCTTGAGAATGAAACACTTACAACCGAACACCCGGAAATACTTGTGGTTGGGCTTGTTGCTGGTGAGTATCTCATATGGAGTCTTGCTCAAGCCTTTGCGGAGATAGAGCCGATTGGAAGCATGACAATCGGTGTTGATGGCTTCAGCCCTAAAGTTGTACGGAGACTTGAACTCCGCCATCATGGTCCTTGCCGCGTCCATCAACGTCCGATTCTTCCTCTCTGCTACACTATTTTGTTGAGGGGTGTAAGGTGCGGAATATTGGTGCTTGATCCCCTCATCACTAAGAAACTTATCCAAGGTGTAGTTCTTGAACTCGGTGCCGTTGTCACTTCTTATTGTAAATATCACTGCATTGTGTTGACGTTGAGCTTCATTTGCAAAGTCAATGACGGTTTGTTGGGTCTCACTCTTCCTCTTTAAGAAATATACGCAAGTGCATCTTGAATAATCATCCACGATCACCAAGCAATTCTTTCTACCTCCAAGACTATCAAAGGATGGAGGCCCAAAGAGATCCAAGTGAAGGAGCTCCAAGGGCCTCTTCAAGTAGATGATAGTCGTGGGAGGGTGAGCCTTCTCATGTAGCTATCCTTCGATACAAGCACTGCAAGCCCGATCTTTGGCAAAACTAACATTTGTTAGTCCACGGACATGGTCCCCCTTGAGAAGACTTTGCAAAGATCTCATATTGACGTGGGCTAAACAGCGATGCCAAAGCCATCCCATGTCAACTTTAGCCATTAGGCATGTCACGGTCTTAGTGGGTCGCTCGAAAAAATTAATCACATAAATACCATTCTCGACATGCCCAACAAAGCCTACTTTAAGAGTCTTGCTCCACAAGAGGGCCACGGTATCAATATCAAAGAAAGTGGCAAAGCCCATGAATGCAAATTCACGAAAGGAAAGTAAGTTGTATGCAAGGGACTCAACAAGCATGACTTTCTCGGTCGTGAGATCATGAGAAATGACAACCTTGCCAAGACCCAGTACCTTAGAAGATGAAGCATAACCCCATTCAACATTGGTGGGCAAAACTTTGTGCACGTCCACCACCAAGTCCTTGCTTTCGGTCATATGATTTGTGGCTCCACTATCGAGAAACCATGATCCCCCACCAATAGAAAACACCTACAAGAGATCAATGCTTGGTTTTAGGTACCCATTTTGTAATGGGTCCTTTGATATTAGTAACAAGGGTCTTAGGAATCCAAATAGACCATTCAATGTACTCATAGGAAGAACCAACAAATTTGGGATAAACATGCACATCACTAGCTAGCACGGCATAACATATAAGAAGGGTTAAAGTCGCCAACTTTGTTGGAAGGGGTGGCGTTGCTCTTCTTGACACCACCACTCTGCACATTGTTCTTCTTCTCCTTAGAAGCACCCTCTCCCTCCTTCACAAAAGTTTGCTTGAGAGGAGGAGGTCATTTGGCCTTGTCATTCTTCTTCTTATTCTTGAACTTGGGTGAAAACCCAATTACCTCCTTGCCCACAACTTCCTTTTGACTGCTCAAAAGGTCGTTGAGGTTCTTCTCACCTTGTATGCAAGACACAAGGCCTTTCTCAAGTTGCTCCTTCAACTTGGCATTCTCCTCCACAAGATGCACATGCTCACAATACGGGTTAGTAGCATTTGCATTACCAATTAACACCATATGAGGAAATGTGGCTTTCTCCTTGCTTAACTTTACTTGGAGTTGATCATGAGACTCTTTGAGGCTAGCATGAGCACTCTTCAAGGCCTTGTGAGCCTTCTCAAGTATATCAAACTCCTCCTTGAGTCTAGCATGGTCAAACCCAAGTTTGGCCTTCTCGGAATTGAGCACACGAGATACAACTAGAGCATGATCAAGATCTTTCTTTAATTTAGCATGATCATCGTTGTGTGACTCCTCAAGAGCCAAACGATGACCATGCTCTTCCTCAAGTGCATTAGAGAGATCCGATATCTCATCGTCATAGTCACGACTATGCCCTTCCATCTTAGAGATGGTTTCTTCATGAGCCTCGATCATGTCATTGGCTTCACCAAGTTGTTCCAAGAGAGCAACAAAGTGCTTCTTGGATTTACCCTTGAGCTTATTCATAAAAGAACTAAATTCATTTTCCTCCTCCTTCGTCCCCTCATTTTCATCAATGCAATCCGTCAAGGAAGGACTAGTAGTGATGGTAGTTTTGATATTGGGGGTTACCTTGTTGGTGGCTTTGGCCATGAGGCACTTGGCGGTGATGTTCTCGTTGGGTGAATCGAAGAGGGACACAATGGAGGCTATGGCAACCGTCTCACCATCTTAATCATCATCATCATCCTTAGTGTACGCTTCTTGTGCCACCAACCCCTTGGAGGAGTCTTCTTGGTGAAGTTGTTCTTGTTGGGGAAGGACTTGGGCTTGTCTTTTCGGATAAGCTTGCCACCATTGTCTTCCCTATTCTTGTACGGTCAATCCGCAACAAAGAGGCTCACACTGCCACACTTATAGCATGTCCTCACACGTTTCTTACCCTTGGCGCCACTTGAGTTGTTCTTGTTGAAGTTGGGCCTTGAGTTCTTCTTGCTCCAAAATTGCCATGAAGCGAGAGCCATGTGCTCATGATAGGCATATTTGGTGTCTTCGGGGCAACACTCCTCTTATTCCTCTTCACCCTCTTATTCCACACTATCTTTCGCCTTCAAAGCGAGGTTGGGCTTCTTTGCTCGTTGAGAACGCAACACCGCATTGTGGCTGTCTTGTCCAAGATCCTCATTGCAACAAATTCATCCAACACTTCACTTGAGGACAAGGCGTGAAAGTCCGGCCTTTGACGGATGACGGAGGACATGGCCTTATGGTACGACATCATGGCCTTGAGAAACTTGTGCTTGATCCAATTGTCATCCGTATCCTTGCTCCCATGATCTCGAAGTGAGACCGCAAGAGTGGTTAATCTTCGGTAAAGCTCTTGAGGTTCTTCATCTTCAATCATTGCAAACTCATCGGTTTCATCTTGCACCACTTCAAAGTTTGAGCGTTGAATGCTTGCGCTTCCCTTGTAATTGGAAACAACATGTTGCCATGCTTCCTTGGCCACGGTGAAAGGTCGGAGGTGCGCAATATCTTTGGGTGGAATTGCTTCTTAGGGAATGAAGAGAGCGGACTCATTGAATTGATGATCTGCAGCTTCTCTAGGAGTGAAGTTGCTTGGGTCGTACGGGTAGAAACCTTGCTCAATAATTCCCCAAAGATTAGTAGAACTATGATTCAAATGACGTTTAAAGCAAAAGATCCAAGAGGCAAAATCCTCATTTTTCACAAGCCTAGGAGGAGGACCAACATGATTCATACGCGTGGAGGGAACCAGACCTCCATAAGTAATTGGAGGTTCAACATGGGCAACGATGCCATTCCCACTTCTACTACTAGTCAAAGGAACTTGATCACTAGTAGCTTCCCCCTTGTTTGAGTTAGCATCCGTCACCTTGTTAGTGGGATCGACCACTTCCAACGGTGGGGTGGACAATCTAAGACCATCAAGAAAATTCTTAAGCATGCCTTTGACCTCGGTCTTCATGGAGGTTTTCAATGTGTCCAAGGCCACATTGAACTCCTCACGAGAGATTGAGGATCCCCCATCAGCCGCAGACAAAGTGGGACTCACACCGGGGTGCTCCTCACCTCGTATGTGGTGTCAACCATACTCTTCGGACATCAAAGTCCTTAATAAAGAGAAGAGGCTCTGATACCAATTGAAATGATCGATATGGTTGACTAGAGGGGGGTGAATAGGCAACTAACAATTTTTAGTTTCTCTTTACCAAATTAAACTTAACATCAAAGTAGGTTGTCTAGATATGCAACTAGGTGAGCAACCTATATGATGCAACAACAACAAGCACACACGCAAGCAAGGGATACAACACAATATAAGCTTGCACAAGTAAAGGTAAGAGATAACCAAGAGTGGAGCCGGTGGAGACGAGGATGTGTTACCAAAGTTCCTTCCCTTTGAGAGGAAGTATGCCTCCGTTGGAGAGGTGTGGAGGCACAATGCTCCCCAAGAAGCCACTAGGGCCACCGTATTCTCCTCACGCCCTCACACAACGCGAGATGCCGTGATTCCACTATTGGTGCCCTTGAAGGCGGTGACCGAACCTTTACAAACAAGGTTGGGGCTATCTCCACAACTTAATTGGAGGCTCCCAACGACACCATGAAGCTTCACCACAATGGAATATGGCTCCGCGGTGACCTCAACCGTCTAGGGTGCTCAAACACCCAAGAGTAACAAGATCCGCAAGGGTTTAGTGGGGGGAATCAAATTTATCTTGGTGGAAGTGTAGATCGGGGCCTTCTCAACCAATCCCTAGAGAATCAACAAGTTCGATTGGCAAGGGAGAGAGATCGGGTGAAAATGGAGCTTTGAGCAACAATGGAGTTTTTGGTGAGGGAATAGGTAGGTCTCTTTGGAGAAGAAGACCTCCTTTTATACGGGGAAATTATCCAACCGTTACCCCCTTTTAGCCCGCACGGAGCGGTACTACCGCTCAGTGGAGCGGTACTACTGCTGGTGGCAGCGGTACTACCGCGGCGACTGAGAGCAAAGGCAACCGAGGGGGAACAGAAGAGGGAGAGAGGGCTAGGGCGGCACCAGCAGTGGTGGTAGCCGTGGTACTACCGCTCACGAGCATTACTACCGTTGCTACTACTGCTGCACAACCCGACACGAGAGAGATGCCCTCGAATCGAGGCGGTAGCGGTGCCGAACTAGGACGGTACTGCCGCTGATGCACATGAGCGGTACTACCGCTGTTGGACAACGGTACTGTCACTTTAGGACCATAGGTGGCACTACCGCTAGGGCGGCGGTACTACCTCTAGCACCTCACAATCCCCACTTCTATCGAAATGGTAAACTCCAAGGAGAGGAAAGGAGCTGGGGGTGCAAGAATAAAGTGTACGTGTTGATTCCACCCTATCCTTTCCAATGCGGACCCCCTCTTGATAGTACGGCTTCTCCTACGACTCAAGACCACCAAAACCGAAACAAAGGAGACTACATCGTCTTCACTTAAAGCTCTGAGGGGAAAGAATCGTCTCGTGCCAATGAATGAATCTCTGAAATACTCAACGCACACGATTAGTCCGCAAAAGCATTGTTATCAATCACCAAAACTACTTAGAGAGAGACATGCCCTAACACTTACCAAAGGCGCTTCACTCCCCAGCAACGGAGCCAGAAAATAGCCTTGATGACCCACAAGTATAGGGGATCAATTTTAGCTCTTTTTGATAAGTAAGAGTGTGAACCCAACGAGGAGCAGAAGGAAATGACAAGTGGTTTTCAGCAAGGTAATGTTTGTAAGTGTTGAAATTGTAAGTAACAAAGTAATTATAATAGTAAAAAAAGTGCAGCAAGGTAACCCAATCCTTTTGAGGCAAAGGACGGGCCAAAACGGTCTCTTATGATAAGCAAAGCGTTCTTGAGGGTACACAGGAATTTCATCTAGTCACTTTCACCATGTTGATTCGATTTGTGTTCGCTACTTTGGTAATTTGATATGTGGGTGGATTGGTGCTTAGGTTCTGTTCTTACTTGAACAAACCTCCTACTTATTATTAACCCCCTCGCAAGCATCCGCAACTACGAGAAAAGTATTAAGAATAAATTCTAACCATAGCATTAAATATTTTGGATCCAATCGGTCCCTTACAGAATAGCACATAAACTAGGGTTTAAGCTTCTGTCACTCTCGCAACCCATCATCTAATTAATGCTCCACAATGCATTCCCTTAGGCCCAAATATGGTGAAGTGTCATGTAGTCGACATTCACATGACACCACTAAGGGAATCACAACATACATACTATCAAAATATCGAACACATATCAAGTTCACATGATTACTTGCAACATGATTTCTCCCGTGACCTCAAGAACAAAAGTAACTACTCACAAATGATAATCATGCTCAAGATCAGAGGGGTATTAAATAGCATAATGGATATGAACATATAATCTTCCACCAAATAAACCATATAGTAATCAACTACAATATGTAATCAACAGTACTAGTCACCCACAAGCACCAATCTATAGTTCCGGTACTAATTAAGATTGAACACAAGAGATGAACTAGGGTTTGAGAGGAGATGGTGTTGTTGAAGATGTTCATGGAGATTCTCCTCCCCAAGAAGGGAGAGTTGTTGGTGATGATGATGACAATGATTTCCCCCTCCAAGAGGGAAGTTCCCCCGGCGGAATCGCTCCGCCGGAGGACAAAAGTGCTCCTGCCCAAGTTCCGACTCGAGACAGCGGCGCTCCCTCCCAAAAGTCCTCTTCTTATTTTTTTTCTAGGTCAAAATAACTTATATACCAGAAGATGGGCACCAGAGGTGGGGCTGGGTGAGCACAACCCACCAGGGCGCGCCTGGGCTGCCTAGCACGCCCAGGTGGGTTGTGCCCACCTGGCAGGCCCCCTGGTAGTTATTTGCTCCAATATTCTTCAAATATTTCATAAAAACTCTCTGTGATGTTTCAGCTTGTTTGGAGTTGTGCAGAATAGGTGGCGTGACGTAGCTTTTCCAGTTCCAAATTTCCAGCTGCCGGAATTCTCCCTCTTTGTGTGTACCTTGCATATTATGAGAGAAAAGGCATTAGAATTACTCCAAAAAGCATTATTATGCATAAAAACATCATAAATAACAGTAGGAAAACATGATGCAAAATGGACGTATCAGGATCCGACGAATTGTAGGTTTATGATGAGATTATTCATTGAAACTATTTGAGCCTCTTGAGATTTATTTATGTGTGATTTTTATAGGTACGTATGCTTTTAGATCTATGAGTCTTCTTTGGACAATCGGATGAGTAGATCTTCAGAGGGAGTGGTGCATCGTAGTAGGTTCAATCTTGTTTTGTCCTTACTTTGTGATAGGAGAAGTTGCAAGGCACATATTGTATTGTTGCTACTAAGAATGCTTGATCTTACTTCGTCTACATTATGTCATCTTGTTAAATGTGTTACTCTGTTTGTCATGAACTTAATACTTTGAGATGCATGGTTGATAGCGATCTTGGGGTGGAGCAATAGTAGTAGACGTTAGTAAGTTTAATTGTGTACTTATCACAGACATAATGCCTATATATGAATTGTGCCATGAAGAATCACAATCATAACTATGCGCACTTTAGTAAATTGCCCAACAGTCATTTGTTTACCTGCCGATGCTATGTTTATGAGAGAGATGCCTCTAGTGAAACTATGGCCCCTGGGTCCATTCTCTATTATTACTAATAATCCTACAATTGCTCTTTGTTTTTCCTTTTACATATTTTTATTTATTTACCTTCCACTATAGGATTTAATCCTTGCAATTGGCGAGGACAAGGGGGTTGACAACCCTCTTTCCTTCAATCGGTGCAAGCATTTGCTTTGTGTGTGTGTGTGCAGGTATTTTTCATGTTGTTTGTGTGTCGTCTCCTTTTGGTTCGACAAAACTTGGTTCTTAACTAAGGGACATACTATCTACTACTATACTACTTCATCCTTCCTCTTCAGGGAAGCATGACAACTCTATAGAGAGTAGCAATGATCACAATGATGTAGGACAAGTTATGCGATATAAACATTGAAGCTCGAAGAGAGATGGTGCTACGCATATATTATTAAGTATAATCCTAAGACCCAAAAGGCCCCTCAAAGTCATCTTTTTACAGGTTCACCCCGCAAGCCCAGAATCTCCCCCAGATGTTCTCGATGGATGAATAGAGTGAGATGAGTCACTGGAGCACACGATAATTAATTTGAAGACCTAGAAGGTCCTGAAAGTAAAAAATCAAATCCCAAGCTCGTGGCCCCATGGGATGAGAACCTGAAGTTAGGCCCAACACATGAACAAGAAGCCCATTCTATGAAAAGTCATTGGGTACTAAATGAACTCGCCGATGAAGATTAAAAGGGCCCGAAATCGCAAAATACCCCTAAAGGGAGGAAAGAAAACAGGAAACTCTAAAAGGTTACTCTTGTATTAACTACCGGTGTATATGGTAAGAGCGGGTTTCGTATCCTCTAGTGATTTCCCTTTATCGTCCAGCAAGTATATCGGTGCATTTTATAGAAACTTTTTAATATATTCTTATATTAGCAATCATAACGGTCCAATGCTTTTAATAATTTCAATTTCTTAGTTGTTTTCCAGCTTGAAACAGTTATTTGCTGGTTTACTCCATGTTCTAACTATATCGTAGTAGCCCAGCTGTTTCTGGTGCATATTTTGCTTTTATTACCGCATCTATTATATAACGAGCCTCGACGGCTTGTGAGTTTCTTTTAGCTGCTCGCTAAGCTTCACGAGCTTGATAAGAAGGCGTGAGCTCATCTTGCTCAACCTCCCTTGGGTCAAGTCTCAAGCTTTCTATCCATACCTACACAAATATACAAATAGTTATTTTTTTATAATATCAACAAATATATATCCCTTTTTTGCTTCCAATCTGATTGTTCATGCGGATGATACCAGTGTGTATCTTTGCAAGGTTCTTCTCGTTCCTTTATCATGTGGATTATGTATGTTTGTTTATATCTTATAGTTTCAACAAAAAGTACAATAGTAAATAAGATCACACAGTCATCTACATGGTTGGTAGCACAACCCACACTATTGCAACATGGTCGTGTTGTGTTGTGCTATGAAGGGCCTTAGGACTTGGCTGTCATGGAATGATGTTGAAAGTGCATTGATACCATAATTGGATTCTTGCATTGATGAAATGTAAGTACCATTATAATATTCAAATTGAGTGATCAACATATTATTAGTCCCTAGTTGTGAAACAGATGGAGGTGAGTATCCCACCTATCGAAAAGAGTAAAGGTGTTGGCTCGATTAGAATTTCTGATGATTTTCAGTTATTTGAGTTGTAGGGAAGCCGCACTTATAGAGGGGTTGTGGTGGTGTCCAAGTTTTTGGATCATGATATACACATATGCTGCATATCCTCTACTAAGAGCCAAACACTTAGCTTCCACGACAAAGATCTCCCATTACCCTCCTTTGGATGCTCTCTAGACTGTCTTAATGCTACTAGGTCTGGATTTCTGGACATTGCCTTGGGTGAGGTGCTTCCTCTCTGGACAACACAAATTTCAGGACTGGATTTCCTAAATTAAATTTTGGGTTATGTATTTCGCCTCTGGACATTTTGGGTTTCCAGGGCCTGGATATTCGGTATTAGTCAGAATTTCCAGGCTATACAGGCTATGAGCGGCAACAATTGGAAATGGGGGAAGTCTATAAAATAGACCCTTCTTATACCTCTAGACCTAATCCTTGAATTGAATGCCCCCGATTGTTAATCTTGGCAAATCTCACGCCCTTCCAGCACAACTTCACCAAACTTTGAGAAATCAAGGAGGAATGTTAGATCTACTATTCCATCGAGCCAAATAGTGATCACATTACGCTTAATGAAACTTGTTACTCACTACTATAGATCGACATACTAGTGCCCCTCATCACTGATCGACCACTTACACGTGTCACTGATAAGGGTCATCACCGACGGGCCAGCGTAAGCCCGTCAGTGATAAGCATCTGCAAGCCTTCCAAGACTACTAACACAGATGAGTAAAATTTTCCGATCAGTTATACCGTCCCCCTCAACTGTTCCGAGGTCGAAATTTTATCACAAATGGATTTCAAAATGTCATGCCAATGCTATTACTTATCACTTACCCCCTCCCCTTTTATTTGTTGGTCATTGTTCTCTATTCAAACATCAGCCTCTCTTTCCTGCAGTGAGAAACATGTGAAATGGAGTCTTTACACATCCATGCCTCATTTACCAGTGTCATCACTCAGCTAGCTATGCCTTGGTTTCCAATGAGCATGCATTGAACTAGCAACGATTGCCACGGTGGGGACTGACCGACTCTTAGTGTGCATTTCTGATGACACCAGTTGGCCGACATTATTCTCTGGCACATGGAATGAAGAACCAAAATTCTATGGTAGAGGAACACTGACGGGATAATCTTCCAGCTAGTCCGTATTATACTATCATCACCGACAGGCCATTTCTGGCGGCCAGTCGATGATGAGTCCAAGTGCGTATATACCCCCATTCTTAGTACTTAACCCTATCCCAACCCTCTGCTACCATCCACCTTAACACTTAACCCTATCGCAATCCTCTATCGCCCTTGTCTTATCCCCCGCTACCACCCCATTGTCGGATCTAGGCTACCTCTGGATGCACCCTCCCCGTCGATGTGCCATGCAGTAGGTGCCCCTGCAGGCGTGTGGCATGCTGGTGCCACCGCGTGCCCGTGGTGCGGGCGTGTGACAACCGATGTAAGCGCTAGTGTGGTGTTATTGGGTCTCCTGGGCCACAGTGGGTGGTCATAGGCCCCGACATCGCTCCCATGTTCTTCGGCCAAGGAATCGTCTACGATGGTGAGCTTGGATACACTCATAATTTTTGCATTCATGCCTAATTTTTTTATGATTGTGAATATATTGTTTGCAATATAAATGTTATGTTATGTTGTATTACAAATTGGTTATATGTATCTTGATGTTGCCAATTGCTATATTCCTTTTTTGTGTAAATTTGTTATTGTGCCAAGATTTATATAAACATTATGTTGCAATGTATGTGTTAATGTCATCAATACAGTGATTTCAAATAGAAACATGTTGCAAATTATATGTTATAATGCCATTATGCTAATAGTTACAAGAGGAATAATGTCTAATTTCTATGTCATTGTGTTGTATGTTAAAATGCGTTGTGCTAATAGTTACACACAAAACACTCCAGTTGCTATGCCATTGTGATGTATGTTGAAATCTCATCTGAAGTGGACACACTCTTGAAAAATATTGTTATTTTGGTCGCACTACACAAAAGGATCAAATTGTTGGTTTTGACCATTGAGGAATATCGACGAAACCCACAAGGTCTGCTCTGTTTTGCTCAACCAATCATTTTTTGGAAAATCCAGGTGAGGGAGAGGGTGCTATATTTTGTTACCAAGAATGCTAGGTGGGTGTTTTTGCTAGGCTCATAAAGTAATTGTTGTTGTCTTCCATTATTGCGTAGTTGAGTATAGTTTGTCCTTTTACAAACATGGAAACTTGATTCACCTTCTTTCCATTGGGACCTTTCTGTGTACTGTGTAAAACACTCTTTTTTAAGAGTGTTTTGTATAGTACGATAGAAATGTCACGCCGGTGACGTTTCACGATTTATGTCGCATTGTACAAATTATTTTTGAGTCTTCACGACATTACCTGGTACAATCGCACCAGCTAGTGATTCAAAATGGTGTCCACAAGACAATGGTATAGTTATTGTGAACTAGCTCGCTTTAGTTAATTTGTATTGCTATGTACTCTAAGTTTCCTTCCAGTTTTTTGAGCAACATTTACCCATGTTCAAGCTGATATCTAGCTCTTGAAAAGAAATGTGAGTTTTCTTCAATAGTGAGGATATTCAAATGGAACATGGGAGATCTATGTACGAGGAGAAGGGTGGTACGAATGGTGTGACAACGACAACACTGAGACCAACAAAAATACACAATCATGTAAGTTAAAATGTGTCAATGCAATAACAATGATATATAATTGTTTGTATGTAGGGCTACCCTATGCAATGTATGAGATTGTTTGTATGTGTAACCCATGCTTGAAATGCAATGTAAGAAATTTTGTATATGTGCATGTGAAACGGATTATTGGAAATATGTGTATGTGATGTCATGATTTGTATGGTTGTGAAGCTGGGGCTGCACTACTAGTAGTAGTCCGATGGATGACCTCTCCTAGCAATGCAACCTTTTTCTACTAGCAAGAATTTACATCACTGGACGGCCTCTAGACTAAGGATGGTCAGTGATAACACTCTCATTAGGGCCCTTCTACTATGGAGCACCGATGGATCCTGTGGATTGTGATGACAACTATCACAGACATGTTAACTGACCCGTCTGTGATGGCAACATCATTACTGACCCTGACACACTGACCAGCCACTCGCGTGTCTGTGATGATATAATTTGGCCGGTCGGTGCTATACCAATTTGCAGTAGTGACGGTTAGAGTTGTGGAGACTTTAAAGCGGTAGGATTCCATTCCAAAAGATTCGCAGGTCTGGAGGCTCCAAGAAGTCAGTTGTGAAGGCTTGGTGGTCACCTCAAGGCCAACTAATGTTGATTTGAGATCCTACTTCTTGCTGGAGGCTCAAGGAGAAGAAGGCTAGTCTTTGTGGCATTCAGAGATCTTCCTGGTAGATGCACCTCCCACAGTAACTAGTTTCCCCACAAGGAAGTGAACATCCAGATACATCTTTGCCTTTGAATAATTTGGTTATTCCTATCCAAGATCTTTGTCGCTCATATTTGTTTCCTTGTTGTTGCCCTTTATTAGCATTGTATTGGTTGCTCCTCACTTAGTTTCATGTAGAAGAACCATATTTGCCATACCCCTAAAACTTGTGATGAAAATCTTCAAATTTGTAGAGGCCTATTCACCCCCTCTAGTTCCATCTTGATCCTTTCAATGGATATAAGAGAAAAGACTCTTTTTAAGGGCTTTATGATCTTAAGAGTGATATGGCCAAAGATGGATGTTGGTGATGTCTACATTGACTCGCAATTGCCCTATACGACCAAAGATAAAGAAGATGATGGTCTATTACAAAGTAAAAATAGACGCTTCCATGGAAGAATCAATAATTAGAAACCGACCAAAGCCCTCATATGTTTTTCTTCATGTGATGTCCCCTCCACTTCTCAAGTGGCACAGAAATCATGGATGACCTTTGATTCATCTAGTGCCCCTCTTACACACCACCACCACCCTCCTCACCTCATATTCACTATACCAGTCCTCCACTCACCTTCGACGGAACACATTTTGTTCATTGGATGTTTCCTATTGGATCACATATCCGAAATGCTCTCACGAAACGAGGATTCAACCCTAGGGTTCTAAGAAATTTGTCCCCTTGTGAAGTGATTGATGAACAACTCAATGCCACCACTTTTCAGTTACTTCGAAGGGTTTGTCAGGAGATATAGGCTTAAGTGATTCTCATTACGTCCATCAATGTACTACATGATTGTCTTTGTCTCGTGAATGAAGACACCACAAGCATTCAAAGATCAAAGTATGAAATGGACAATAATTAGAGATTAATTTTATTTTGATAAACCCCAATGAAACTCCCCAAGCACTCTATTCAAGACTACCCAACGTTCTTCTGGTCAAATTGCTAGGCTTTGGGTGTGATGAGAAGATAAATGATGGATTTGTCCTTAACGATGAGTTCATTGCGAGCAAGCTCCTGGGATTAACATTCAGCACAAAGGGGGGCTGTACACTTGCAGCTGCCTGGGGTCATGTTACTCGATGCCCCAAGTGCAAACGTGGCGGAGGCTATGGCTTGCATTGAGATCCTCAAGCTGGGTCTAAACTACTCACCGAGCCCACTGCTGAACAAAAACAGATTGTAGCTTGCTGAACAAAACAGATTGTAGCTCTGTTGTGAAGGCATTCCAACCAGAGCCAAATGGCTGGTCTACTCTGGGTCACATTGCAAAGGAGTTTTTCCACAATATCCCGGATGGCAGAATTGCCAAGGTGTGCAAGGTTAGCAGAGACACACACATGACTGCCCATAATTTAGCTTAGCTAGGTCGTAGATAGTCGTGTGGTGGGGTGTTGCGCGATTGTAATGACGATATTACTTAAGTAATAAACAACTCCTTTTCCAAAAAAAAAAATCTCAATGTTCTTTGTTTCATGACCCCATGTGTAGGGCTGGACCAAAAGCTCGTAGGCTTAATGAACGGAGCCAATTGCTCGATAGCTCAGCTCGTTATGCTCGCCGCTCGCTTTTTAATGAACAGAGCTAATTGTGGATTTTAGCACGGATTCCAACCAGCTCTTTAATCCAGCCCTACCCATGTGGGCCAACTGCGAGACAGAGGAGAGAACAATGCTTTGGAATGGAAAATAGAAAAGTCTATGGGGGACTTGCTTCTCCAAACCTGAGAGTAGCCTGGCCCAGAAGGCGGGGCACATGAATCCTCCACCCATCCTACACGACACTGGTTCCAAATGATCCAAACAAAAAAAGACACCGTTTCTAAAACAACAACAACAACAACGACAACAACAACAACAACAGATTCGAGCCCACACAGCAGGGCACTTGCTTTGCCAGTCTTTGTCTAATAAAACTCCCCCAAAACTTGTACACCGGCCTCATCTCAGAGGAGGAGAAAAAAAAAGCAGCACATGGTTGCCTGAATAAATGGCAGCAGGGTTCGTTCATGCCGGACGAAGCAGACTTGGACGAACGATGGACGATGATCCGGCAGCTCCACGAGATGAATTATTGCTGAAGCCAAAAAGAATAAATGTTGACGCCTTTGGTTCCTGCAGGTTGACAGAAATGGAGATCATTGGGATGCTAGAGCTTGTACCAGAATGGTAAGACAGCTTTTGATTCAAGAGGCAATGCATGTATAAAGAAGATGCAGGCGACAGTAAAGCAGCTCCTGCCAAACCATGGTGGAGCAGAAAATGTGGTGGCTTTAGGGGCGCTGCCTTATATGTACCGAGATCATCAGAGCGCTAAAGAGACGCTGGAGACCGACACAGTGGCATCTGGATGTCTGATACTACTACTTGACACCTCTGTCAATGCAGTGCACAATGACAGTATAATTTGCATGCGGAAAGCTTTAACCGATGCACAATGAACAGAGACATTCACCTATCTACTGATGGAATGCACATCCTAGTGTTGATTGCTTAGAAAATTGAAAGCAAGAAGATGATTCAGGGTGCCTACTTAAGATAGAAAATGAAAAATAGCAGACTTATGTGGTGGTGAAGCACATCTGAAACTATGTTTTTATAGTAGGTAGTATGCTTTTTTTTTAATCTAAAATGTTTTTTTTTTGCACATGTAGACTTAGTCACTTAGATCCCAAACCAACCAACCAGGAACCACTTTGCCGACATCTGAAGCAAGCGACGTTAAACCAATAAGACTGGGCGGGTAATTGCAGCCAGATGCATGGAAAAACATGGCATATGTTGGACCTGTCATGTTCAATAACAGTTTTGCTAAAGCACATCAGGATGTCCATTGTGATAGTTGTATGACGATAAATATCCAGTTTTGCTAGAACTCATCTAGATGAGATATAATTTGGTCTCATTCACCTTTTATAGCCATTGGATGTGATGCTATAAGATGCGTGTGTGCTGACGTGGGTTGTATCTGTTCTTGTTTTTCAGGTGAATGAGACCAAATTATATCTCATCTAGATGAGTTCTAGGTACTCCCATAAATATCTGTGTCGTGGCAAAGATAAATATGAACAGTAACTACATTAAGATGAAGCTGACAAATGTTGTTATAGAGGTTGTGCCCAAAACTAGCAACTGTGGCCCTGATAATGAATTACTGTGATGATCATACCACTATTACTGTATTACCAGGGGAAATGCAAAATGCCGGGCAATCACAATTCACAGCCCATGTGATTGGCCGCTCTCCTGCGATGCAAAATCCCCTCCCAAAGGGAAGCAATCGACACCTGTTTGGCTCAAACCATGCAAATTCAGCTAAACGCAGACACCTGCCGCTAAGATTTCGACACCCGTCCTTGGTACCCAAGCATGATTTGTGCACTTTGAAGGACACGAGGACACCTCGAGCAGTGCCAAAAAGTTTGCAGCCATGCCAATATAACGAATCTAATCTTGAATCAATCAATCAATCAATCAATTGTAATAAGGGGGCGAGACAGTCTTACCGCTGGAGAATCGGGGCGATCAGTTCTTGCTCTTCTCCTTCATGCCGGCGTGCTGGAACCCGTTCCACAGCTGCATCGCCGCCGTCGCCGTGAGGTGGTTCTCCGACGCGAGGTGCGGGGCGGTGGCGGCGGCGTTCGCGTACAGGAAGGGAGGGCTCGGACCGTCGTCCAGGTCCTGGAGCTGCCGCCGCTGCTGCTGGTGGTGGTGGCTGGAGAAGTGCGGCGAATTGGACTGAAGGGGCCCCCTGGTGGCACCCATGTAACCGGAGTTCATCGAGAAGTCGAGGCTGTAGTCTCCGGCTTGAGCCGGAGCCGGAGCCGCCGCCAGCCCGTCCTGGACGAGCGAGAACTGCGTCATCTGGTTCTGGGCGGAGGGGCCGAAGTTGAACGGCTGCGCCGGCTGCATGCCGAACGGGGGTGCATTGCCGAATCTGAAGCCGGGGTACGTCGGCACGACCTGCGCGCCGCTGCCTTTACCGGGGTGCGCGATGCCGACGCAGTCCGCGGTGACCGCGGAAACGAGCTGTTGCTGCCAGGACTGCCTGCGCGGAGCCGCGGAGGCAATGGCCGACGCCGCCCCCGCCCCGGTGAGCAGCTCGGTGAAGGAGCCGGCCTGCGCGGAGGGGTTGCTGGCGACGGTGACCTCCTTGTCCCGGGAGGAGCCGCCGCCGACGCGGCCGTCGGAGCGCGAGAGCGAGAGCTCGGACCCCTTGCTGGTCTCCGAGGTGCTGCTGCACAGGGACCTGCTGCCCTGCGGCTGCTGCTTGCCGGCGCGGGGCGCGGCCTGGTGGTCGGGCGGCATGTTGGCGAAGGCGGCCGGGTCGAGGGAGGGGAGCTCGTCGATGGCGGCGGAGGCGGCGTTGATGAGCCACTCGACGGCCTTGCTGGGCTGGTCGAAGCCGAGGCGGTCCTGCAGGTCGTAGAACTGGATGGCCGTGGGCACGGAGAGCCGCACCCGGCGGTCGCGGATGCCCTTGGACGTGTACACCTTGCTGTGCCGGTCCTTGCCCCCGGACGCCCTCACGCGGCAGATCCGCGACGCCGACCCCTGGAGCTGCGGCTGCGGCTGCTGGCCCGGCGGCGGCGGCGACCCCCACGGCACCACCTCCATGCCGTCGCCGCCGCCGCTGCCAATCACGCCGCGCATGCGCTTGGCGCGGCCCGGCGGCGCCCCGCCCCCGGCCGCCCCTCCCGCTGCGTCGGCCGACTCCATCCAGCCCCGTACATACGCTGCGGCGACAGCCAGCGAGGCCCCCTTTTATTGCGCTCGGGGCGGGGAGCAGCCGTTTCGGCTGCGCTGTGCGCGTGTCAGGGCTGGAGCTGGCTAGAGTGGCAACGCCAACAACGGCTCGCGGCTCGGCCTTTTCCGGCAAGCAGATTTGCCCCGCCCAGCCGGGGCCGGCGCGTCTGTCTTTTACGATACTGCCCCTACGAGCTACCGCAGCTCAGCTGCACTGCACCCCTGCCTGATCGTTCGTTGGCGCCGCCCGTTTTTTCTGGCCCCCGATGCAGCAGCTGAGCGAGCTCGCTCGCTCGCACGCGCTGCCTTCTCTTCTCTCTCCGCACGCGGCAGCGGGGGAAACAGTGGCGGCGGCAGGCTTTGGACGTGGACCCTGGCCGTGGCGTCGGGCTCTGTCAGATCTGCGGCGGCGGCAGCAGCGCAGCAGCGCTGCTCGCTGCTGACTGGCTCTGATCCACACACTTGTCGATGCTGGCGCGTAGGAATAGGAACGGTGTTCGCCTTCGCCTTTGCGGCGGCGGCACGGTCGCTTTACGGCCGACGCACCACGACACTGTCTCGGTGCGACGGCGACCCGAACGTATGCACGTACACGTTCGAGTCTTTCGTCGCCGGGGCTCTCCGTGTGTTCGATTTTTAGGCCAACTCCAGCGCGCGACCCAGTCGGGGTGCGTCCATTAAGGAAAAAGGATAAACCAGACGGCCCAGTGTGCGGTCGTAAATGAACTTTTGTCTGTTTTCTGTCCGCTTTAGACTCATCCCGGCCCAAGTTTGGGTGGCTTTTGAGATGAAACGAACAACACGCAGACGGGCGGGATGCGCGCGCTTGTCCTCTCCTGACCGGCCCGTCGGTGGCACAAAGCAAAACCCTCGCGCCCCATTTGGCGCCACCCCCCCACACGCCCCGCCCACCACCTACCCGTCCATGGCGGCGCCCGCCAATTCAGGCGGCCTAGCCGTCGACCCGTCCGAAAAGGTGTAGAAGAAGGCGACCAAGGGTCCAAGGAAGCCGCGGTCGGA
The DNA here is from genome assembly GCA_021605145.1 of Aegilops bicornis. Taxonomy (NCBI): domain Eukaryota; kingdom Viridiplantae; phylum Streptophyta; class Magnoliopsida; order Poales; family Poaceae; genus Aegilops; species Aegilops bicornis. The sequence goes on along the minus strand of CM038673.1, from coordinate 696,502,162 downwards.
ATACACGCCGGAGGAGGTCGCCAAGATGGACGCGGAATCGGCGAAGAGGAGGAACCGGAAGGGCGGCCATCAAAGGCAAGACCGCCGCGGCCAAGTTCGCCGCCGAGCGCGATGCGATGGAGGCAGCGCGGCGCAAGGCCGAGGTCGAGGAGAAGGAGGCCATCGTCAACAAAGCGCATGCCCTCCTCATGCTTGGAATTTGCCGTCCGGCGGGTTTCTCTGCAGCGGCTGTTGGCCCGACGAGCACAGGCTCGTCGGTCGCCAGGCCTCCACTGCCAGTCGCCGACGTCGCGGACCACGCCTATGTCGCCTCACTTTCCCCCGCCAAGGAACGATGGCCAGACCCGTTTTTCGGGGTCGCCGGACGTTGGCGTGATCGCACCGTCCACCCCGTGCCCCTCGGCCGTCATAGACCTCAACATCACGCCGGGGTCCAGCAGGGGCGGCCGACAGTCCGTCGAGATGCAAAGAAAGCCAGCACGACCACCGTTTACGGGCACCATGCCGTCCCCCCGCGTCCTGTTCGACGGAATGCCAACACCAACGCCAACGGTCGACGACCCCTTCTACAACCAGTTCATGGAGGATGTGATCTACAAGGGTAGGCATGGCGGTGCCTACGATCCCGACGAGACCCAAAGTCGGGATGGCCACGCCAAAGACGCGTTGCCGATCAAGAGGCCCACGACCATGCTGACTATGACCATGGTGACTCGTGGCATGAAGATGATGACATCTATTGCGAAGGTGATGGTGATGAAGAAGGCAATGATATTGATATTGCGGGAGAGCCATTGTTCATCGACGAGCTCACCCAAAGAGCGGAAGCACAAAAGAGGAGGAAGAGCATTCGCACGGGTTCATATTCACAAGACGAGGACAAGTTGATTTGCTAATGTTGGATGGAGATTAGCCAAGATCCGAGGACCGGCGCGCAACAAAAGGGCCTTGTTTTTTGGACGAGAGTCCACAAAACATTTCATGAAAGAAAGAGGTTTGAGCCCTACCAAATTACGAGCGACTGTGGCATCACCTCGATTCAAAAGAGGTGGTTGTTCATCCAACAAGAGTGCAACAAGTATTGTGCCGCACTTGAGAGCGTTGAAGCACGGCCCGTGAGTGGTCTCAACATTGGGGGAATGGTATGCTCTCCTCATCCTAGTTCTTTCGTTGCTACGGCCATGAGACTTCGGCCTTGTATATGTTTGCATGTTCAATTGTTGTTGATCATGTGGTGTAGGCATTTCAATCTATGGAAGCATTCAAGACCCGGCACAATGACAAGCAATTCACTCTTATGCATTGTTGTACGATCATCAACAATTCCCGTAAGTTCAAGGATCAATACCGTGAACTTCAAAGGAAGAGAGGCAAGAAGACGGCCGCGTTGGCAAGAGGTGGAGATGGTGAGGCGTTGAAGAGGCCGAGGGGAAAGACCAACTCCAAGGTGGATGACATACGTGATGCCTAATCCATGGCCTTGCATGAGACTTTGCATGGCATGATGTCTCAAAAGGATGTGAGGGACGAGAAGAAGCGACAAAGCAAGGACGAGCAAATGAAGCAATACCTAGAGCTTTAAAGGAAGAAGCTTGAGATGGAGGAGGCGGCCAAGAAGAGGAAGATCGACATGGAGGAGGCGTCCCGGCAAAGGCAGCTCGACATCGAGGCCGCCAATGTCACGGCCAGGCAGAGGCAGCTCGACATCGAGGCCACCAATGCCGCAACCAAAGCAAAGGAGGTGGCCCTTGCGATCATGAGCGTGGACTTGACCAAGATGAGCGAGAAGACGAGGAGCTGGTTTGAGGCCAGGCAGAAGGAGATGTTCGACGCCGACAGACTGAAATAGGTCGTTTGATCGGCCGTGGCCGTTCTTTTTTGGAGGCTGGCATGGGTGCCGGCCGCTGGCTGTGTGCCGGTGAGAAACACATTCATTTTGGAGGCTGGCTGTGTTGCCGTCACCGGGCTGTGGTTGCCGTGAACAAAACTATTCATTTTGGAGGCTGGCTGTGTTGCCGGCGAGGATGTGTAGGCTGCTAGCTCTGTTGCCGACGTGAACTAGGGCCGCTGGCCTGAACTAGGGCGTGGTATTTCGAAAGTTGGTGATTGAAAATGGAGGCGGACAGGATGGGTGTAGGACCTTGAAGTATGTCTAGAGGGGGGTGATTAGACTACTTGACCAATTAAAAACTTAACCTTTTCCTAATTTTAGAGTTTGACAGATTTTAGCTATCTTAGGACAAGTCAAGCAATCATCACACAAATCAAGCAAGCATGCAAAGAATATATAGGCAGCGGAAATTAAAGCATGCAACTTGCAAGAAAGTAAAGGGAAGGGTTTGGAGAATTCAAACGCAATTGGAGACACGGATGTTTTTGGCGTGGTTCCGATAGGTGGTGCTATCGTACCTCCACGTTGATGGAGACTTCAACCCACGAAGGGTAGCAGTTCTTGTGAGCCCACGGAGGGCTCCACCCACGAAGGGTCCACGAAGAAGCAACCTTGTCTATCCCACCATGGCCGTCGCCCACAAAGGACTTGCCTCACTAGCGGTAGATCTTCACGAAGTAGGCGATCTCCTTGCCCTTACAAACTCGTTGGTTCAACTCCACAATCTTGTCGGAGGCTCCCAAGTGACACCTAGCCAATCTAGGAGACACCACTCTCCAAGAAGTAACAAATGGTGTGTTGATGATGAACTCCTTGCTCTTGTGCTTCAAATGATAGTCTGCCCAACACTCAACCCTCTCTCATAGGATTTGGATCTGGTGGAAAGAGGGTTTGAGTGGAAAGCAACTTGGGGAAGGCTAGAGATCAAGATTCATATGGTAGGAATGGAATATCTTGGCCTCAACACATGAGTAGGTAGTTCTTTCTCAGAAATGGTAAGTTGGAAGTGTAGGTTCAGTCTGATGGCTCTCTCCACGAATGAAGAGGAGCTGGAGGGGTATATATAGCCTCCACACAAAATCTAACCGTTACACACAGTTTACCAAACTCGGTGGGACCGATTCAACAGACTCGGTCGGACCGATTTAGTAAACCTAGTGACCGTTAGTGATTTTCGGTGGACCGACATGCAACTTCGGTGAGACCGATTCGGTTAGGGTTAGGGCATAACGTAATCTCGGTAGGGACCGATTACAAACTCGGTAAGACCGATTTTGGTAATAAGCTTTCCAGAGAGTTGGTCAGGTAAACTCGGTGGGACCGATTTGCTCTTTTCGGTGAGACCAAATGTTACAAAAGGGAAACAGAGAGTTTACATTGCAATCTCGGTGGGACCGATCGCTCACTTCGGTTAGACCGAAACGTTACGAAGGGAAACGGAGAGATTACAATCCCATCTCGGTGAGACCGAGATCCCTATCGGTAGGACCGATTTGCCTAGGGTTTGTGGCAGTGGCTATGACTTTTAAAATCAGTGGCGCCGGGTAGGAAGAATCGGTGTGACCGATTTTGGCTTAGGGTTTAGGTCATTTGTGGATTGTGAGAAAGCAGTTGAGGGTTTTGGAGCATATCACTAAGCACATGAAGCAAGAGGCTCATTAAGCAACACCTCAGCCCTCCTTGATAGTATTGGCTTTTCCTATAGACTCAATGTGATCTTGGACCACTAAAATGTGAAATGAAGAGTCTTGAGCTTTTGAGCTTGAGCCAATCCTTTGTCCTTAGTATTTTGAGGGATCCACTTTCATCATCCATGCCATGCCATTCATTGAGCTTTCCTGAAATAATAGTCTTGGAATAGCATTAGCTCAATGAGCTATATGTTGTTATGAATTACCAAAACCACCTAGGGATAGTTGCACTTTCAATGGGGCCAAAGGATGCGTCCATGCGTTGGGCGCATGGCCACCGCATCCCAGGACAGGCCCGGACACGACCCCATTGCCCTAACCAAACGGACAGAATCCGGGCAAAACGGACGTCTGTTTGGGGTCATGTGCTGGAGTTGGGCTTACTATTTTATACCAAGTCTCAATCAAGTGATAGTATGTATGAAGAAAAAGAAAAAGAGTGGCTAAGCGACGATGACGGACCGGTGCCATTAGCGATTGTGGGAGAAGCAGACGAGAAAAGCTACAAGGAGGGAGGGGAAAATGCGACGCAAGACTCGCCGGCTGTGAGGGTTTATATAGTAGGCTGGTAAGCATTGGGATTTTCGAGGATTTCACCGAGTCAGGCGGGAAGCTTGTGCGGGAACCTGCGCGATTGCGAGGGAACGGGCTCACCACCGTTTGGCCAAAAGAACGCCCCGCGCGCTGCTCAAGCTTGCGCTCGAAGCCGTCTGCGGCAGCAGGGTGATAAGACGTGCGAGAGGAGGACGAAAGGACACGTACACATACGATTATAAAAAACATTTGTGATTTAATTACCTACTATACCCCCGTCCTGATTTATAAGTATGATTTAACTAATAAAATACGAATGCATGTCGCCAAAGATTATATCGTTGGATTCGTGTTTGAACATAGTTTCCAGTTATATAATTTTTGTATAATGCATTAACATTTTGTTGGTTTAATTTAAGGTCAAAATATGGAACAGAATATAAAGGAGACTAATAGACCAAGACGCTGGTAGTAGCACACGGCCGCTCTCTATGGCGTATCACACACATCTTGTTAAGTTGAACCTTTTCTATTGTGTTGCCTAATCACGCATAGTTCATCCTAGTGAACTGTATGCCATATATCGCACACACCCTCATCTGGATGCCCGTTTCTGTTGTTCTGCATCATCACAAAAAGTTCTTCTTGATTAACCTTTTGCCACTCATCCAATGGAGGGAAGCTTCTACATTCGCGGGGAACATGGCATTGACCATTGGGCGGCAACAGTCGGTCATCCGGGTGCGCAATAAATGATGCAAAGAGGGATCCTACGGTAGCAAGGACCAGCTTCCCTACCGATAGCTCATCTAACAGAACTCCCAAGTTAACTGTGCTGAGGCTTGAGTAGTCATCAGATGGGTGACCAGATGGGAAGTGGGCTCGATGTTAAATTAACTGATTTAATGGATCACTATAAACATTTAATTGCGTTGAATGTATATAGTGCTTCATCATATTAGTTGAATTAACCTCGAGGTCTTTGTTTTTTTAATTTTTGACGTTTTTTGTTTTTTGAACACATGTTGATTGGCTTGAAGAAGGTCTATCTTGTTACTTTTTGATAATTTTTGTTTTTTGAACACATGTTGATTGGTTTGAATGAAGGTCTATCCCGTTACTTTATGACATGTTTCCAAAAAAAGGACGGAGCACTATATACATTCAACGCAAATGTTTTCCAAAAAAAGTTATATGATTTCTGTGAAACTTATAAGTCATGTATGTCAAATTAACCTCTGTGTACTTGTCCTCAAATTAACCTCCGGACCCGTTTGCCGCATATCACATACATCTTGTTAAGTTGAACCGTTTATGTTCTCTTCCCTAATAAAAAACAGTTCATTCGAGTGAACCGTATGCCGTATATCACACACACACACACCTTGATTTGGCTGACCGTTTCTGTTGCTTTCCCTAATAGCAAACAGTTCATTGGAGCGAACTGTATGCCGTATATCACACACACATTGATATGGCTGCCCATTTCTGTTGTTTTATATAATCAAAAACAGTTCGTCTGGATCAAACATATGCCCAGCATCGGACACACAAGTAAAATCTGAACCCTGTTTGATGTACCCGCCATCGCAAACGTTTTGCATCTTTTTTGACGGTTTTTTTACATCACTGTTTGTGATTAATGCATCACACACAGTTTCGTCAACGGGTCTCTGATCGTAGTGTCGCGTTAGCAGCATCCTGCAGTAGTGTATGGTGAACCGTTATGTGATGAAGTCCGAGGATGAGTATTTATTGATTGTCTTCCTTATGAGTGACGGTCGGGAACGAGCGATGGTCTTTTCCTACTAATCTATCCCCCTAGGAGCATGCCTGTAGTACTTTGTTTTGGTAACTAATAGATTTTTGCAATAAGTATGTGAGTTCTTTATGACTAATGTTGAGTCCATGGATTATACGCACTCTCACCCTTCCATCATTGCTAGCCTCTCTAGTACCGCGCAACTTTCGCCGGTGCATTGAACCCACTATATACCCTTCCTCAAAACAGCCACCATACCTACCTATTATGGCATTTCCATAGCCATTCCAAGATATATTGCCATGCAACTTCCACCGTTCCGTCATATTTTTGTTCTAATTATCGAGTTGTAACTCTTGAGTTGTAAGTAAATAAAAGTGTGATGATCATCATTATTAGAGCATTGTCCCATGTGAGGAAAGGATGATGGAAGCTATGATTCCCTCACAAGTTGGGATGAGTCTCCGGACTTTATAAAAAATAAATGAGGCCAAAGAAGCCCACAAGAAAAATAAAAGAGGCCAAAGAAGCCCAAACAAAAAAATAAGAGAAAAGAGAGAAGGGACAATGTTACTATCCTTTTTCCATACTTGTGCTTCAAAGTAGCACCATGATCTTCATGATAGAGAGTCTCCTATGTTGTCACTTTCATATACTAGTGGGAATTTTTCATTATAGAACTTGACTTGTATATTCCAATGATGGGCTTCCTCAAAAGTGCCCTAGGTCTTCGTGAGCAAGCGAGTTGGATGCACACCCACTTAGTTTCTTTTTGAGCTTTCATAAACTTATAGCTCTAGTACATCCATTGCATGGCAATCCCTACTCACTCATATTGATATCTATTTATGGGCATCTCCATAGCCCGTTAATACACCTACTTGATGTGAGACTATCTCCTTTTTGTCTTCTCCACAACCACCATATTCTATTCCACCTATAGTGCTATATACATGGCTCACGCTCATGTATTGCGTGAAAGTTGAAAAAGTTTGAGAACATCACTAGTATGAAACAATTGCTTGGCTTTTCATCGGGGTTGTGCATGATTTAATACTTTGTGTGATGAAGATGGATCATATCCAGACTATATGATTTTGTAGGGATAACTTTCTTTGGCCATGTTATTTTGAGAAGACACGATTGTTTTATTAGTATGCTTGAAGTATTGTTGTTTTTATGTCAATATTAAACTTTTGTTTTGAATCCTATGGATCTGAATATTCATGCCACAATGAATAAAATTACATGGATAAATATGTTATGTAGCATTTCACATCAAAAATTCTGCCTTTATCATTTACCTACTCGAGGACGAGTAGGAATTAAGCTTGGGGATGTTTGATATGTCTCCAACGTGTCTATAATTTTTTATTGTTCCATGTTATTATATTATCTATTTTGGATGTTTTATATGCATTAATATGCTATTTTATATTATTTTTAGGACTAACTTATTAACCCAGACCCCAGTGCCAGTTTCTGTCTTTTCCTTGTTTTTTGAGTGTTACAGAAAAGGAATAACAAACGGAGTCCAAACGGAATAAAACTTTACGATGAATTTTCTTGGGCCAGAAGACACACGTGGGACTTGGAGAGGAAGTCAAAATAATCCCGAGGGCTCCACAAGCCCTCAGGGCGCGCCCTCCTGTCTTGTGGGCCCCACGGCAGTCCTCTAACACTATCTTTGGCCTATAAATTCAGAAATATTCCCAAACCGACAGAAGCGTCCACCAAAATACTTTTCCGCCGCCATAACCTTCTGTTCTCGTGAGATCCCATCTTGGGGCCTTTTCCGGCATCCTGCCGGAGGGGGATTCGATCACTGAGGGCTTCTACATCAACTATATTGCTCTTCCAATGAAGCGTGAGTAGTTTACCACAGACCTACGGGTCCATAGCTAGTAGCTAGATGGCTACTTCTCTCTCTTTGATTTTCAATACAATGTTCTCCTCGATGTTCTTGGAGATCTATCTGATGTAATCTTGTTTTGTGGTGTGTTTGTCGAGATATGATGAATTGTGGATTTATGATTAGTTTATCTATGAATATTATTTGAATCTTCTCTGAATTCTTATATGCATGATTTGATATCTTTGTATTTCTCTTCGAATTATCGGTTTGGTTTGGCCAGCTAGATTGGTTTTCCTGCCATGGGAGAGGTGCTTAGTTTTGGGTTCAATCTTGTGGTGTCCTCACCCAGTGACAAAGTAGGGTTAGCAAGGCATGTATTTGTATGTTGCCATCAAGGGTAAAAAGATGGGGTTTTCATCATATTGCTTGAGTTTATCCCTCTACTGTTGGGAAACGTAGCATGCAATTTCAAAAATTTCCTACACTCACGCAAGATCTATCTAGGAGATGCATAGCAATGAGAGGGGAGAGTGTGTGTACGTACCCTCGTAGACCGTTAAGCGGAGCGTTTATCACCTTGATTGATGTAGTCGTACTCTTCGCGATCCGATCACGATCCAACCGATCTAGTGTCGAACGGACGGCACCTCCGAGTTTAACACATGTGTGGCTCGATGACGCCTCCTCCTTCTTGATCCAGCAAGCGGGAGAGGAGAAGCATGGTGGTGATGGTGGTGGTGGAACATCGACAGCGCTTCGCCAAGCGTCGCCGGGACGAGTCGGTGGAACTACGGAGTAACGGGAGAGAGAGGGGCGCCAAGGGCTTGGTGTGTTCTCTTGGGGCACCCCCTCCCCTCTATATATAGGTGGAGGGGCATGGTAAAAAGCCCCTCCAAGCCCTAGAGCGCAGCTAAGGGGGAGAGGACTTGGACTCCAAGTCCAATCCCATTCCTACTAGGACTCCTTCCTTTTTTGCCTTCCCTTGCCACATGGGCTTTTGAGGACTTGGTGTGCCTAGTACAATAAGGCCAGGCCACCTTCCCGCAGCCCATGCTGGCCCTTGGGTCGTGGTGGAACCACTTGTCGACTTCCGGACCCCTCCGGAACCTTCTAGAAGCTTCCCAGCACAATACCGAAAAAACTACATCTTTTTCCAGAACCCAAAATATGACTTCCCATATATAAATCTTTACCTCTCGAGAATTCCGAGACTCCTCATGACGTCCGGGATCTCATCCGGGACTCCGAACAACATTTGGTTACCACTCATCAAATATCCCAATACTACTCTAGCGGCAACGAACGTTAAGCGCGCGACCCTGCGGGTTCGGGAATTATGTAGTCATGACCGAGACACCTCTCCGGTCAATAACCAACAGCGGAACCTGGATGCCCATATTAATTCCTACATATTCCATGAAGATCTTTTATCGGTTGAACATTTATGACAACATACGTAATTCTCTTTGTCATCGGTATGTTACTTGCCCGGGATTCGATCGTCGGTGTCTTCATACCTAGTTCAATCTCGTTACTGGCAAGTCTCTTTACTCGTTCCGTAATACATCATCCCGCAACTAACTCATTAGTCAGTTTGCTTGCAAGGCTTCTTATGATGTGTATTACCGAGAGGGCCCAGAGATACCTCTCCGATACTCGGAGTGACAAATCCTAATCTCAATCTATGCCAACCCAACAAACACCTTCGGAGATACCTGTAGAGCATCTTTATAATCACCCAGTTACGTTGTGACGTTTGATAGCACACAAGGCATTCCTCCGGTATCCAGGAGTTGCATAATCTCATAGTCGAAGAAATATGTATTTGACATGAAGAAAGCAATAGTAATAAAACTGAACGATCATTATGCTAAGCTAATGGATGGGTCTTGTCCATCACATCATTCTCCTAATGATGTGACCCCATTATCAAATGACAACTCACGTCCATGATTAGGAAACCTTAACCATCTTTGATCAACGAGCTAGTCAAGTAGAGGCTCACTAGGGAAACAATGTTTGTCTATGTATTCACACATGTATTTAGGTTTCCAATCAATACAATTATAGCATGAATAATAGACATTTATCATGAATAAGGAAATATAAAATAACAATTTTATTATTGCCTCTAGGGCATATTTCCTTCAGTCTCCCATTTGCACTAGAGTCAATAATCTAGTTCACGTCGCCATGTGATTTAATACCAATAGTTCACATCTTTATCTGATTGACACCCATAGTTCACATCGCCATGTGATCAACACCCAAAGGGATTACTAGAGTCAATAATCTAGTTCACATCTCTATGTGATTAACACCCAAAGAGTACTAAGGTGTGATCATGTTTTGCTTGTGAGAGAAGTTTAGTCAACGGGTCTGCCACATTTAGATCCGTATGTATTTTCAAAATTTGTATGTCTACAATTCTCTACATGGAGCTACTCTATCTAATTGCTCCCATGTTCAATAAGTATCTAGATTGAGACTTAGAGTCATCTAGATTAGTGTCAAAGCATGCATCAACGTAACTCTTTACGACGAACTCTTTATCACCTCCATAACCGAGAAACATTTTCTTAGTCCTCTTTAAGGTAACTAAGGATAATTTTGACCGTTGTCCAGTGATCTAGTACTGGATCACTATTGTACCCCCTTGTCAAACTCATGGTAAGGTACACAATAGATCTGGTATACAACATGGCATACTTTATAGAACCTATGGCTGAGGCATAGAGAATGACTTTCATTCTATCTCTATCTTCTGCCATCGTCGGGTTTTGAGTCTTACTCAACTTCATACCTTATAACTCAGATAAGAACTCCTTTGATCGATCCATTTTGAACTCCTTCAAATTCTTATCAAGGTATGTACTCATCGAAAGTTTTATCAAGCATCTTGATCTATCTCTATAGATCTTGATGCCCAATATGTAAGCAGCTTCACCGAGGTCTTTCTTCGAAAAACTCCTTTCAAACACTCCTTTACGCTTTCCAGAAAATTCTACATCATTTTCGATCAACAATATGTCATTCACATATACTTATCAGAAAGGTTGTAGTGCTCCCACTCACTTCCTTGTAAATACAGGCTTCACCGTAAGTCTGTATAAAACTATATGCTTTGATCAACTCATCAAAGCGTATATTCCAACTCCGAGATGATTGCACCAGTCCATAGATGGATCGTTGGTTCTTGCACACTTTGTGAGCACCTTTAGGATTGACAAAACCTTCTGGTTGCATCATATACAACTCTTCTTTCATAAACCCATTAAGGAATGCAGTTTTGACATCCATTTGCCAAATTTCATAAAATGCGGCAATTGCTAACATGATTCAGACAGACTTAAGCATCGATACGAGTGAGATAATCTCATCGTAGTAAACACCTTGAACTTGTCGAAAACCTTTTGCGACAATTCGAGCTTTGTAGATAGTAACACTACCATCAGCGTCCGTCTTCCTCTTGAAGATCCATTTATTCTCTATGGCTTGACGATCATCGGGCAAGTCAACCAAAGTCCATACTTTCTTCTCATACATGGATCCTATCTCAGATTTCATGGCCTCAAGCCATTTATTGGAATCTGGGCTCATCATAGCTTCTTCATAGTTCGTAGGTTCACCATGGTCTAGTAACATGACCTCTAGAACAAGATTACCGTACCAATCTGGTGCGGAATGTGTTCTGGCTGACCTACGAGGTTCGGTAGTAACTTGATCTGAAGTTTCATGATCATTATCATTAGCTTCCACTCTAGTTGGTGTAGGCATCACGTGAACGGTTTTCTGTGATGAGCTACTTTCCAATTTGAGAGAAGGTACAATTACCTCATCAAGTTCTACTTTTCTCCCACTCACTTCTTTCGAGAGAAACTCCTTCGCTAGAAAGGATCCATTCTTAGCAACAAAGATCTTGCCTTCGGATGTGTGGTAGAAGGTGTACCCAACAGTTTCTTTTGGCTATCCTATGAAGACCCATTTCTCCGATTTTGGATCCGAGCTTATCAGGCTGAAGCTTTTTCACATAAGCATCGCAACCCCAAACTTTAAGAAACGACAGCTTAGGTTTCTTGCCAAACCACAGTTCATACGGTGTCATCTCAACGGATTTAGATGGTGCCCTATTTAACATGAATACAACTGTCTCTAATGCATAACCCCAAAATGATAGTGGTAAATCGGTAAGAGACATCATAGATCGCACCATATCTAATTAAGTACGGTTACGACATTCGGACACACCATTACACTGTGGTGTTCCTGGTGGCGTAAGTTGTGAAACTATTCCACATTGTTTTAAATGAAGGCCAAACTCGTAACTCAAATATTCGCCTCCGCGATCAGATCGTAGAAACTTTTTTTCTTGTTACGATGATTCTCCACTTCACTCTGAAATTCTTTGAACTTTTAAAATGTTTCAGACTTGTGTTTCATCATGTAGATATACCCATATCTGCTCAAATCATCTGTGAAGGTCAAAAAATAACGATACCTGCCGCGAGTTTTAACACTCATTGGACCGCATACGTCGGTATGTATTATTTTCAACAAGTCATTAGCTCGCTCCATTGTTCCGGAGAACAGAATTTTAGTCATCTTGCCCATGAGGCATGGTTCGCAAGTATCAAATGATTCATAATCAAGTGATTCCAAAATTCCATCTGCATGGAGTTTCTTCATGCGTTTACACCAATATGACCTAAACGGCGGTGCCACAAATATGTTGCACTATCATTATCAACTTTGCATCTTTTGGCATCAATATTATGAATATGTGTATCACCACAATCGAGATTCAATAGACCACTCTTCAAGGGTGAATGGCCATAGAAGGTTTTATTTATGTAAACAGAACAACAATTACTCTGTGGCTTAAATGAATAACCGTATCGCAATAAACATGATCCAATCATATTCATGCTCAACGCAAACACCAAATAACATTTATTTAGGTCCAACACTAATCCCGAAGGTAGAGGGAGTGTGCGATGGTGATCTTATCAACCTTGGAATCACTTCCAGTACACATCGTCACCTCACCCTTAACTAGTCTCTGTTCATTTTGCAACTCTTGATTCGAGTTACTAATATTAGCAACTGAACCGGTATCAAATACCCATCGGCTACTATGAACACTAGTAAAGTACACATCAATAACATGTATATCAAATATACCTTTGTTCACTTTGCCATCCTTCTTATCCGCCAAGTATTTGGGGCAATTCCGCTTCTAGTAACCATTCCCTTTGCAGTGGAAGCACTCAGTTTCAGGCTTAGGTCCATCTTTGGGCTTCTTCACGTGAGTGGCAACTTGCTTGACATTCTTCTTGAAGTTCCCTTTCTTTCCCTTTGCCCTTTTCATTGAAACTAGTGGTCTTGTTAACCATCAACACTTGATGCTCTTTCTTGATTTCTACCTTCGCCGATTTCAGCTTTTGCGAAGAGCTCGGGAATCGTTTTCGTCATCCCTTGCATATTATAGTTCATCACGAAGTTCTAGTAGCCTGGTGATAGTGACTAGAGAACTATGTCAATCACTATCTTATTTGGAAGATTAACTCCCACTTGATTCAAGTGATTGTAGTGCTCAGACATTCTGAGTACATGCTCACTCGCTGAGCTATTATCCTCCATCTTGTAGGCAAAGTACTTGTCAAAGGTCTCATACCTCTCGACACGGGCATGAGTCTGAAATACCAATTTCAGCTCTTGGAACATCTCATATGCTCTGTGGCATTCAAAACGGTTTTTGAAGTCCCGGTTCTAAGTCGTAAAGTGTGGCACACTAAACTATCAAATAGTCATCATATCGAGCTTGCCAAACGTTCATAACGTCTGCATCTGCTCCTGCGATAGGTTTGTCACCTAGCGGTGCATCAAGGACATAATTCTTCTGTGCAGCAATGGGGATAATCCTCAGATCATGGACGAAGTCCGCATCATTGCTACTAACATCTTTCAACTTATTTTTCTCTAGGAACATATCAAAAATAGTGGAGCTACAACGCGAGCTATTGATCTAGAACATAATTTGCAAATACTATCAGGACTAAGTTCATGATAAATTAAGTTCAATTAATCATATTACTTAAGAACTCCCACTTAGATAGACATCCCTCAAGTCATCTAAATGATACGTGATCTAAATCAACTAAACCATGTCCTATCATCACGTGAGATGGAATAGTCATCAATGGTGAACATCTCTATGTTGATCATATCTACTATATGGTTCACGTTCGACCATTCGGTCTCCAGTGTTCCAAGGCCATGTCTGTACATGCTAGGCTCGTCAAGTTTAACCCGAGTATTCCGCATGTGCAAAACTGTCTTGCACCCGTTGTATGTGAACGTAGAGCCTATCACACCTGGTCATCACGTGGTGTCTCAGCATGACGAACTGTCGCAACGGTGCATACTCAGGGAGAACACTTATACCTTGAAATTTCAGTAAGGGATCATCTTATAATGCTACCACCGTACTAAGCAAAATAAGATGCATAAAAGATAAACATCACATGCACCGTACGAAATATGGCCATCATCATCTTGTGTTTTTGATCTCCATCTCCAAAGCACCGTCATGATCTCCATCGTCACCGGCTTGACACCTTGATCTCCATCGTAATGTCGTGGTCGTCTCGCCAACTATTGCTTCTACAACTACCGCTAATGCATAGTGACAAAGTAAAGCAATTACATGGCGTTTGCATTTCATACAATAAAGAGACAACCATAATGCTCCTGCCAGTTGCCGATAACTTTTACAAAACACGATCATCTCATACAACAACGTATATCACATCATGTCTTGACCATATCACATCACAACATGCCCTGCAAAAACAAGTTAGACGCCTTCTACTTTGTTATTGCAAGTTTTACGTGGCTGCTATGGGCTTCTCGCAAGAACCGTTCTTACCTATGCTTCAAAACCACAATGGTGATTTATCAAGTTTGTTGTTTTAACCTTCAACAAGGACCGGCCGCAGTCAAATTCGATAGGTTTAACTTGGCACAAACACTAATTAAAACATAAAAACACAGCAAGAAGATCAAATAACAGCAAGATCAAATAACTATCATCCAAGAAGATCCTATAGGTTTAACTTGGCACAAACACTAATTAAAACATAAAAACACATCTAACCAGAGGCTAGAACAAATATTTATTCCTAAACAGAAGCAAAAAGCAAAAAACTAAAAACAAAATTGGGTTGCCTCCCAACCAGCGCTATCGTTTAACGCCCCTAGCTAGGCATAAAAGCAAGGATAGATCTAGGTATTGCCATCTTTGGTAGGCAATCCATAAGTGGCTCTCATGATAGATTCATATGGTAATTTTATTTTCTTCCTAGGGAAGTGTTCCATGCCTTCCTTTAATGGAAATTGGAATCTAATATTCCCTTCCTTCATATCAATAATTGCACCAATCGTTCTAAGGAAAGATCTACAAAGAATAATAGGACATGAAAGATTGCAATCTATATCAAGAACGATAAAATCTACGGGCACATAATTCCTATTTGCAACAATAAGGACATCATTAATTCTTCCCATAGGTTTCTCAATAGTGGAATCCGCAAGGTGCAAGTTTAGAGAGCAATCATCAAAATCACGGTAATCTACCAAATCACATAAAGTTTTGGGAATAGTGGAAACACTAGCACCCAAATCACATAAAGCATAGAACTCATGATCCTTAATCTTAATTTTAATAGTAAGTTCCCACTCATCATAAAGTTTTCTAGGGATAGACACTTCCAACTCAAGTTTTTCTTCGTAAGATTGCATCAAGGCATCAACAATATGTTTAGTAAAGGCTTTATTTTGACTATAAGCATGAGGAGAATTTAGCAAGGATTGCAACAAGGAAATACAATCAATTAAAGAGCAATTTTCATAATTAAATTCCTTGAAATCCAAAATAGTGGGTTTAGCAACATCGAGGGTTTTGATTTCTTCAATCCCACTTTTATCAATTTTAGCATCAAGATCTAAAAACTCCGAATTTTTGGAACGCCTTCTAGGTAAAGGTGGATCATATTCAATCCCATCATTATCAAGATTCATATTGCAAAACAAAGGTTTAATAGGGGACACATCAATAACTTTTAGATCTTCATCTTTATTTTCATAGGAATTAGAAGAACACGCTCTTATAAAGGCATCTTTCGTAGCATGCATCCTAGCGGTTCTTTCTTTGCACTCATCAATGGAAATTCTCATGGCTTTGAGAGACTCATTGATATCATGCTTAGGAGGAATAGATCTAAGCTTTAAAGAATCAACATCAAGAGAAATTCTATCAACGTTCCTAGCCAAATCATCAACTTTAAGCAATTTCTCTTCAAGCAAAGCATTGAAATTCTTTTGTGAATTCATAAACTCTTTAACACTAGTATCAAATTCAGAAGGTATCTTATTAAAATTTCCATAAGAATTGTTGTAGGAATTTCCGTAATTATTAGAGGGATTACTAGGATAAGGCCTAGGATTAAAGTTTCCTCTATACGCATTGTTACCAAAATTATTCCTACCAACAAAATTCACATCCATAGATTCATTATTATTCTCAATCAAGGTAGACAAAGGCATATCATTAGGATCAGAAGAAACACTCTTACTAGCAAATAATTTCATAAGTTCATCCATCTTTCCACTCAAAACATTAATTTCTTCTATCGCATGCACCTTTTTATTAGTAGATCTTTCAATTGTGCCATTGAGAATAATTAACCTTAATATTATCTAGGAGTTTAGTAGCTTCTCCTAAAGTGATTTCCATAAAAGTGCCTCCATGGCTGAATCTAAAAGATTTCTAGAAGCAAAATTCAATCCGGCATAAATTTTTTGTATAATCATCCACAAATTCAAACCATGAGTAGGGCAATTACGTATCATTAATTTCATCCTCTCCCAAGCTTGTGAAACATGTTCATGATCAAGTTGCTTAAAATTCATAATATCGTTTCTAAGAGAGATGATCTTAGCGGGAGGAAAATACTTAGAGATAAAAGCATCTTTGCACTTATTCGAAGAATCAATACTATTTTTAGGCAAAGACGGAAACCAAGATTTAGCACGATCTCTATGCGAAAAAGGAAATAGCTTCAATTTAACAATATCATTATCAACATCTTTCTTCTTTTGCATATCACACAAATCAACAAAGCTATTTAGATGAGTAGCGGCATCTTCACTAGGAAGGCCGGCGAATTGATCTTTCATGACAAGATTCAACAAAGCAGCATTGATTTCACAAGATTCAGTATTGGTAAGAGGAGCAATCGGAGTGCTAAGGAAATCATTATTGTTGGTATTGGTAAAGTGACATAATTTGGTATTATCTTGAGCCATCGTGACAGACAAGCAATCCAACACACGAGCAAACAAAAGGGAAGCGAAAAAGAGGCGAACGGAAAAGAGAGGGCAAATAGAACGGCAAGGGTGAAGAGGGGGAGAGGAAAACGAGAGGCAAATGGCAAATAATGTAATGCGGGAGATAAGGGATTTGTGATGGGTAGTTGGTATGTTGACTTTTATGTAGACTCCCCGGCAACGGCGCCAGAAATGGCTAGTTGACGGGAGAGTAAATCTTGACTTAACTTGGTGTAGGCCTCCCCAGCAACGGCGCCAGAAACTCTTCTTGCTACCTCTTGAGCACTGCGTTGGATTTCCTTGAAGAGGAAAGGATGATGCAGCAAAGTAGCATAAGTATTTCCCTCAGTTTTTGAGAACCAAGGTATCAATCCAGTAGGAGGCTATGCGCGAGTCCCTCGTACCTGCACAAAACAAATAACTCCTCGCAACCAACGCGATAAGGGGTTGTAAATCCCTTCACAGTCACTTACGAGAGTGAGATCTGATAGATATGATAAGATAATATTTTTGGTATTTTTGTGATAAAGATGCAAAGTAAAATAAAAGCAAAGTAAAAAGCAAAGGAAACAACAAAGTGTTGGGAGATTAATATGATGAAGATAGACCCGGGGGCCATAGGTTTCACTAGTGGCTTCTCTCAAGAGCATAAGTATTTTATGGTGGGTGAACAAATTACTGTTGAGCAATTGATGAGAATTGAGCATAGTTGTGAGAGTATCTAGGTATGATCATGTATATAGGCATCACGTCCGAGACAAGTAGACCGACTCCTTCACGCATCTATCGCTATTACTCCACTCATCGACCGCTATCCAAAGATGCATCTAGAGTATTAAGTTCATGAAAACAGAGTAACGCCTTAAGCAAGATGACATGATGTAGAGGGATAGATTCATGCAATATGATAAAACCCCCATCTTGCTATCCTCGATGGCAACAATACAATACGTGCCTTGCTGCCCGTCATCCTTTGGGAAAGGACACCGCAAGATTGAACCCAAAGCTAAGCACTTCTCCCATTGCAAGAAAGATCAATCTAGTAGGCCAAACCAAACTGATAATTCGAAGAGACTTGCAAAGATAACCAATCATACATAAAAGAATTCAGAGAAGATTCAAATATTGTTCATAGATAATCTTGATCATAAACCCACAATTCATCTGTCTCAACAAACACACCGCAAAAAGAAGATTACATCAAATATATCTCCATGAGAGAGGGGGAGAACATTGTATTGAGATCCAAAAAGAGAGAAGAACCCATCTAGCTACTAACTATGGACCCGAAGGTCTGAGGTAAACTACTCACACTTCATCGGAGAGGCTATGGTGTTGATGTAGAAGCCCTCCGTGATGGATGCCCCCTCCGGCGGAGCTCCGGAACAGGCCCCAAGATGGGATCTCGTGGGTACAGAAGGTTGTGGTGGTGGAATTAGGTTTTTGGCTCCGTATCCGATTGTTTGGGGGTACGTAGGTATATATAGGAGGAAGGAGTACGTCGGTGGAGCAACAGGGGGCCCACGAGGGTGGTGGGCGCGCCCCCCCCCGGGGGGATCATAATCTTCCTAAAAATAACGTTCCCGAAGGTTTCATTCCGTTTGGACTCCGTCTGATATTCCTTTTCTGCGAAACTCTGAAATAGGCAAAAAAACAGCAATTCTGGGCTGGGCCTCCGGTTAATAGGTTAGTCCCAAAAGTAATATAAAAGTGGATAATAAAGCCCAATAATGTCCAAAACAGTAGATAATACAGCATGGAGCAATAAAAAATTATAGATACGTTGGAGACGTATCATCCACCACTAGGCCCATGAGGCCCAATAACTTCCCGGGGGGGGGGGGGTTCCGGTAACCTGCGGTACTACGAAACGACCCGAACCATTCTGGTGTCCGAATGTAACCTTCCAATATATCAATCTTTATGTATCGACTATTTCGAGACACCCCGTCATGTCCGTGATCTCATCCGGGACTCCGAACAAACTTCGGTCATCAACACACATAACTCATAATACAAATCATCATCGAACGTTAAGTGTGCGGACCCTACGGGTTCGAGAACTATGTAGACATGACCGAGACACATCTCCGATCAATAACCAATAGCGGAACCCGGATGCTCATATTGGCTCCTACATATTCTACGAAGATCTTTATCGGTCAAACCGCATAACAACATGCGTTGTTCCCTTTGTCATCGGTATGTTACTTGCCTGAGATTCGATCATCGGTATCGTCATACCTAGTTCAATCTCATTACTGGCAAGTCTCTTTACTCATTCTGTAATGCATCATCCCACAACTAAATCATTAGTCACATTGCTTGCAAGGCTTATAGTGATGTGCATTACCGAGAGGGCCCAGAAATACCTCTCCAAAACACGGAGTAACAAATCTTAATCTCGATCTATGCCAACCCAACAAACACCTTTGGAGACACCTGTAGAGCATCTTTATAACCACCCAGTTACGTTGTGACGTTTGATAGCACACAAGGTGTTCCTCCGGTATTCGGGAGTTGCATAATCTCATAGTCTAAGGAACATGTATAAGTCATGAAGAAAGCAGTAGCAATAAAACTATAATGATCATAATGCTAAGCTAATGAATGGATCTTGTCCATAACATCATTCTCCTAATGATGTGATCCCGTTCATCAAATGACAACACATGTCTATGGTTAGGAAACATAACCAACTTTGACAAACAAGCTGGTCAAGTAGAGGCATACTAGGGACACTCTATTTTTGTCTATGTATTCACACATGTACTAAGTTTCCAGTTAATACAATTCTAGCATGAATAATAAACATTTATCATGATATAAGGAAATAAATAATAACTTTATTATTGCCTCTAGGGCATATTTCCTTCACCATGCTGGTGAACTTTTTCCAAACCCTGCTCGGCAAAGAAAATGATTACTTGATATTAGGAAATGAATGAAAGTTGCCTATATGGTGCGATAATGATTGAACTTACTTCTGGAGCATTTTCAGTCATGTCCGCCCACTGCTTAGGCTCTTTACCTCTCGAGTCTAAGACAGTTACTAGTCCCGCGTCAAGCTTAATGGATAGTAGAATAAAGTGGAAGCTGCGCACGCATAACTCATCAATTACACTTAACCTCGAGTAAGCAAAACATAATATGCACAAGACAGTAAGAACACTCACTTGAAGTTGTAAGGAATGAGTATTTCCCTTCTGTTTTGTTGTCGACGTAATGCTTTTAGCAACTTTTCCTCGGTATCTTCGGGGTTCTTTTGTACTGTATATTCATTTACGGTATTTGGGTTAATGAACCCAATGTCATAGATTTTTCCTATTTTGCATTCGACGATCTTCAATCTGCATAATATAGTGAGGATAATTATGCATGCAATGAACGAGCTAAGATAGAAACTTAAACAGAAATAATACTTACAGACAGTAGCAAGTCATGAGAGTTTTGTCGATGGCGTCTTGATTGTGTAACTGAAATAATTCTTCAAATTCAACATACAACAGGTCGACTCCAATGAAGTCGTGTTCATCTTTAATTCCCAGCAACATACAGTCGGTCCCATCCTTGCAGGTTTTCAAGTACCAGTCATGTAATCTCTGCATCATCATTGATAGATGCGGGAGCTGCTCAGGTTTGACGAGAGGCTTCCCGTGCTCATATCTAAAGGACGCTACTACCTAAGCCATATCGAACTATACATCATCGCCAAGTAATCACTAAGAATGTAACCAGGATGTGCGGCCACTACTGTCCGCGTTCTGGGAACGGAGGTCCCCAGACTTGCCTGCCTGCGACCCATGGCGTGGCTATGCTAGCAGGCCTGCACGGCCCATCTTCATCAACAAGGCATCCAAGACCATCGCGAGGGGCCAAGCCTCGCGAGGCGGACGACGCAAGACCTCCTCGGGAGCGGCCCCGCCAGGCAGGCTCGTGAGGGGCGGAGAGATCAAGGCGAGGCAAACCTCACAAGGCTCTCGTGACGTGAGCCATGACGATCGACACCAGGCAGGCGCCAGCGCGCGCAGCGTCCTTGTTTCCTCTTTGGTGCTAAGCAGGCGAGCGCAGGCGCAGAGTACCGAGGCATCAAGCAAAGGTTTCCTTATCGGTGCGACGAGACCAAGACCAGAAGGACGGCAAGACGGACGTCACCATGGAGCCCAAGGCAGCGTCACCACCAGAGCCTTTTGTAGGCGAAGACTACTTTTGTTAGGATAAATTGTACTAGCTGTCCCTTTTCAAATTGGCCGTTGTTGGCTCCCTTCCCGCTCAATATTTGGGGAGAGGACCAGGACCTCTATAAATAGGACTAGCCACCACAGTAGGAGGCAACTCGAACTGATGGAGAGCCATCTCATCTGATCTTTAGCCACACACTAAGCACAAGAACACCTCAACCTCGGGAGACTGTTCTTCCCCTTGTACTATTCATCATCAGCCCAAGAGGCAGTCCACCACCACCACACTGGAGTAGGGTATTACACCACATCGGTGGCCCGAACCAGTATAAATCTTGTGTCCCTTGTGTTGTGAGTTCGTCGAGTTCGTTCTTGAGATCTTAGCCAGTTAGGACGTGGATCGGTAGGGAGGAAATCTTCACGCGCACCCCAGTGTCCGAACCTTGAGGGTTTTGCCGGAACCCGTGATCCGACATTTGGCGCGCCAGGTAGGGGTGTGCCGGAGCCTCTTCCCCACCAATCGATCCACCGACGCTCCGCGGTTCCGATGTCTGGCGACCCGAGGGCTGACGTCGATCGCTGGGCAGCCTGGCCCGCCCAGACGGCACCGCCCACCCAGGAAGACCTCAACCCCGCGCTCCAGGCGGCGCGGGCGCCACCTAACACTGTTGGGCGCGGGCGACGCGGCCAATCGCCGTCCACCCTTACTCCACGACAAGCGCGAGCCACTGCAAGGGCCGCAAGCCACGCTGCAGCAATGGCGCCACACACCCGGCGGGAGCTGGCGACATGCGGGCCGCACTCACAGTGGCGCGGGAGCTGCTGCGGTGCCGGCTGATGGCAGGGGCGGACCCAGAACAAAAATGTCCCGGTGTCCATGTGTACATCATATATATGATAGCACACTTGACAACTCAAAATATATGGCAGTAAGATTCCCTCCCAAAATGAAATGTTTCACTTCCACTTGAAATACTAGTTGATTATGTGATGTTCAACACTAAACCATGCAAACTCCAAACAATGAAAATAAATATAATCGGATGACGACATACGACAATAGATCATGGTTGTCTATAAAACAATAACTTAGTACATATTAAATGAACTTGCGCATAAATTAAGTTACGAGCATTACTTTTTAAAATAACCCTCTACGTCCTTTCCATCAATTTTCCTGTAATTTGCCGATTTTTTTGTTCGAAAAAATGCACAACGAGTTACATCATCTGTGTTTGAATATGCAAGAATAGGAACAATAAATAAGCATATTGATTAAACTGTACAATTAGGGAGTTAAACTTACTGGACATTGTGCCTTCCTGCTGCTGTGCACGTGGTTGAGAAATAATCCAGTTGGATGTGAATCACTAACCGAAATTGGCAAATCGCAGCAATTTGTTCCCAGTTGTATTACCTTTAAATTTTAGAACCCTAACCATATAAAGGATAACAGAAATTATATAAAATTGAGATGCCTACTGATAGTTGAGGATAGTTGAGGGAGTCAGAGAGATCTACAATTAGTACCAAGTGCAAGGCGTCGTACCTTTGTTTACTTCAAAAATCAAAAATCAGAATTCCAGAAAGCTACCAACGGGAGAGGCCGGGATGATAGAGTCTGGCGGTTGGGTGGTGTGGCGACTGGCCTTCTGGCCAAGCGGCGGAGGGGTTTTAGGGTTTAGGGCGACGCCGTGACCAGATGAGACAGACCAGAAAGGCTAGAAGCCGAATAGGCGAGCAGTCGTACAGAGATACGAGTAAACAGAGTTCGATTAATCGATCGGCAGCTAATTAGCTAGCCAGGCCTAGGTCTGGGTATGCGCACGTTAGCTAGCAGATGGGCTACGTCTACGTGGGTTGCACTACCTCGCTGCTTAATCGTTGGGCTGGCCGGTGTCCAGCTCAAAAAATTACCGGTGTCCAGCCCATAAATATGGACCTCATATAGCGTAAGCACGAGATTTACCCGGTGTCATGTGACACCGGGAGGGCTAACGTAGGTCTGCCAGAGCGGCCGGGATGCATTGCTGGAACACGTCACCGAGCTACTGGACGCGGCGGCCACGGGAGCGCCACCCTTCTGCTATAGGCTCACGGCTCAGGCCGTGGCTGGGTCCGATGGCGGGCCACACAGCGCCTGCGTACTCCCGGGTGCGCCCGGGGGCCTCGTCGACGTCAACATGACCCACAGTGGAGGGCACCCTGCTGCGCCCACCCCACCCCAGATGTGTGCGGGCACAAGCGTTGCCACGTACGGCCCTATCGGACCACCACCCTGCCATCCTTAGGACAGCATGACAGGCCGAGCAACATGGAGCGTAGGGTACTTCGGTGAGGTCTTCGGGGCAGCGGCCTCGGAGGCCTACGTGCCCCGCATGATGGACCAGGAGTACATAACGGAGGACGACCCTGGCTCATTCCTTGGGCCAGGCTGGGAGGAGGAGGCGTTAGGAGCTGAAGCCTTCCAGGAGCCGCCAGAGAGCCCCGCCAACCGCGCCATCGACAACAGATACAGGGTACCACTAATCCCACATGAGCAAGCTTACGCTAACCATGAGTCGCAGGGGGATCAGGTCACCACAACAGCTGGTGGCCCCAGCTCGGCGACCTCCCTTCTGCCAGGGGGATCGCGCTGGGGGCTACAGGAGAGGGGTCGGGAGCCAGATCCCTCCGCGTCGCACGGAGCAAGGTGCCCCCCGGAGGTAGGCCCTCTGCTGGAGAGGTGCTGAAAAGCCTACCCCCAGCAGAGAACCCGTGGACGCCGAGGGCGCCGCTAACGTCCCCTTTGCCCCTTTGGTGGCGTCCTGGTTTCCGGTCCTCCCCAATGGTGGCCGAGGGAGGCGCAAGGCGGGGCCCTCGTCTGGTGATATGAAGTAAGGCTCGCGCCTGTGAAGATCGCCGCCCGTGACACTCTCACGTAATAATGAGTGGGGATGTACACGCCCCGGAGTCTCCGGAGAGCCGCCCTCGGGCCTCGGGGGCTCCCTCCCACACCATAGTGGCAGCACTTAGCTCCGCGCTGGTAAGAAGACTTGAAGACAAGAAGACTAGACTAGGTGCCGAACGCGGCCATTTGCTTTGGATCCCTTTTCTGTAGCCTTGCCTTCTGGATTTGGATTTAAGCTGAAGTTCTATTTTTATCGTTGCGTGCGGGGGGTGCCTTTTCTCGTTCAAGCGATTTCTTGCCATCTGCTTCTTGCCTTGTTCTGAAGCTCGCACTCGCTGCCTCCCCCTCGCGGGCCCCTCGCGAGTGGGGCTGGGCGTGGCACGCGCACCACGCGCGCCGGTCGGCGCTAGATCCTCGCGAGGCCCTCTCGGGTGGATCAGCAGACTCTTCAGGACCTCCGCGGAAACACATGACCTTACAATGCAGTTCGGGGACCGCCTCAGCTAAGGTAAGCTGCAACGGCAAAACTTGCCGCCAGACTCATGGATCCACGAAGGCGCACACTCGGTGTGGCATATGAGAGATTGAGAGTAAAAATTGCGATTTCTTTACATGAGGGGCTCCCCCTCTCAAAATGCTCTCACGATCTTTGGGGGCCACGCCCAAGTTTTTGCATACGGGGTAAAACAGTAAGGGAACATGGGATCTGCCAGATATGTCGCTCGCCGCATCCTCCACGTCGTCTTCGGACGCACTGCTGGCATCGCTGCCATCATCGTTGGCGTCGCCTCCACCTTCACCGACGCCGGCATCGCCATTGTCAACCACGTCGCCTTCGTCTGCAACGACCACCACCGCGTCGTCTTCAGAAGCGAAGGCTCTGACTAGCGCATCCATGTTGTCCTCCACCCACCGCGCCAGGTCGCCACGGATGGCCTGTGGTACGGGGGCAATGGCGATGTCGAAGTCGAAGTCGGGGAAGGTGTTCCGGAGGTGGCTGAAGACACGGGAGAACACATGCCTGAGTAGGCCCCAGCTTCTCCCTTCCACAAGCTGGCGAGCTCTATCAGACGGGGCTTTCAGGCGCGTCACCACGTCGGCAAACATGCGTAGGTGACTGGCATAGTCATTCGAGTGTGCGTGCGGAGCATTCTCGTCGCAGACGTGGCCCAGCGCCGCGTTGGCCCTGATCCTGAGGTCCTGGAGCATGGGGACGTGTTCACGCTCCAGCGTCCGCCGCTGTAGCACTTCCTCCCTATTCTGCCGCGCAACGGACTCGGCGTCATCAACACGCTTCTGAATAGAGAGCAGCTCGGCGCGGGCAGAGGCCAACTCCGCCTGCGCTGTGACAAGGGCGGCTGCCGTAGCCTCCTCGCGCCTCTCCACTTCAGCCAGCTTGGGCCTGAGGGCGGCAGCCTTACCCGCATCCTCCGTCCCCGCAAGCATCAACCCCAACTCATACCTACCCTCAAGATCCGCACGAGCCTCGGCCACCCGGTGATCAACCTCCTCCTGAGCCCTGGCCTCGCGCGCATCGATGGCGTCCTCCGCCTGGACGACCTGGCGCTCCCTCGACTCCAACCGCTCTAGCTCGAGGCTGCGTTCCACAGCTTCCAGCGCCATCGCCTCCTCAAGCTTCCGGATCTCTTCCTCCTCGGCGGGAGCCCCCCTCATTGATGCAAGGGCGGCTTTGCGCGCCTCCACCTGCTGCTCCAGGGACGTGCTCTAGGCCTGGAGTTCCCACTCGCGCTTCTCTGCGGCGTCACGACGGCGGTCAGCCTCGCGGGCCTCCTCCATTGCTCGGGAGCAAGCTTCACGGGAAACCTTGAGGGACGCCTCGCCCTTCGCATTATCAAGATCATGCTGGTAACGACCAAGGTTGATGGTCACTTTCAGCTTACGTCGTTCCTCCGCCAGCCGAAGACCCTCAGCCTTGAGGCACGTGTCGATGTCCGCGAGTTCACCACCGAGTCGGTTCATCGCGCTCGTCGCCTCCTGGAAGAGCTCATGACGAACAATGCTCCGCCCGTGCTCGAACTCAAGCGCATGGCCCATCTCGTCCTCCGCCGTGGGGGCTGTCGGCGAAGCCTGGAGCGGTGCTCCCCCTCTCCGCAGGGGGCTGGGGACTAGGGCTGCCCCAGGCGCCAACCGGGCCTCGCGAGGGGCCCGAACCAGACGGGACCTGCTACCTGAAGAGGAGCCAAAGACTGAAGCCAGACAGCTGCTGTCCATGACCAGGGGAGGGGCCCTGGGCACGCCCGCCAGGCTCCGCGCCAGACCATGGAGGAAAGACGACGAGACCGCAGATTCAATGCACCGTGGAGGCAAGCGTGCCTATCCAACCGACCCTGCTCCAGGGACAGCAAGGAGGCTCAGGACGCTCAAGGCCAACAGGGGAGTCGAGGAAAGAGGAGGCTGCCCCTCAGGAGATGCAACGGCCTTGGTAGAAGGGACCCTGAAGGACCACCGTCAAGAAGGAAAGCAGCACTCAAGAAATCACTAAGGTAAAGTACTTACTCATCAATGGCGATGTACTTCCTTCGGTTCAACGGCCCGAAGATACTACTGCTACTTGGGGATCCTTTCCTCTTGCGGAGCTCCTCGAAGTCCACACAAAGCCGACTGATGCGTTGGACGTGGCGGCCGGCACAGGGTGCATCCGGAGAAGTGCTCGAGGGGACAGCTTCAGGGGTGCCGGGCTGCGGAGAGCAGTCAGGTGTCGTCCCACCGCGACCTCCCAAGGCCTCCGAAGCTTTGGCCTCGGGAACTGCGTGCTGCATCCTCTCGGCGACCGACGCCCCAAGGAACGAATCATGGGTTCCTGAGGACGACGCCCCAGGAGCCCCGGGCGGCATCTGCACCTCAGCACTCAGGCCGCCAGCCTCCGGCGGTGCTCGCCCCCCTGCATCCACATTCGGGACGAGCTCGACGCTAGCGGCGAAGAAGGGAACCACGTTGACGGGGTTCTCGCGGGACCCCTCCAGGCCGTCCAGGCGCAACCCCCACTCACCAAAGGAAGGCATGTGCTCCACAAATTCTGCCTTGTTCTTGCAGCGGTACAGCAGACAGTTCTTCCCAGGCATGTCGTCCGGTGGAGGGACGCCTGTCAGGACCCCGGGTACTGTTTGCCGCATCTCAAGAGGAAGCCCGGATTCCTGAAGTCTCATATGGTCCTGATTGCTGAGCAAGGCCCACATTGGGTGAGCATGGTGCTGGAGCGGAGCGACCCGGCGCCTGACGAACTCCTTCACCACCATGGGCGCGGTCACGCCGTGGTCCTTCAGCCTCCTCATCCTGAGCCAGATGGGGACAAGATAGGAGCTCGCGAGCCTTTCGTGGCCCCAACCCGAGCTGGGAACAGCATGCGCTGACGGAGAATGGAGCAGCGGGCTGAGCGCCCCGGCATCAACAAATACCAACGTGTCCAAAACTCGCTCATAGATGGAGCAAGCTCGAAGTCGATCCCCGCACCTGCCGTCGCAACCACAACATGGAAGCTCACGCATCTCGAGCTCTGCCGGGGATTCGTCAGGTGCAACGAGAAGAAGTGGCGAAGAAGGGCCACGGAAGGGGCAATGCCCACCATGGCCTCGCACGCGAATGCGAAGGCGGCAAGGTGGGTCACGGATTGGGGGTCAAGATGCAGCAAGTGGATCTGATAGTGCTCCAGCACTGCGTTGAAGAAGGCAGAGAAAGGGGGGACCAGGCCAGCCCAAAGAGCATCGATGAAGATTGGGACCTCGGTGGCTGCCCGGTCAATGCGAGCGCGAGACGCAGGCCAGGTCGCCGTCTCCCCCCATTCGTTGAAGCTGGAGGCGAGCATGGGGCGCACCTTGCCTATGGCCTCGTCATTGAGCACCAGCGATCGGCCAACCGCGGGCTCGATGGACGAAGGCGCGCCGGCAGAAGATAGAGGCTTCTTCCCCTTGTCGGCTTGTTTCGGCGCCATGACGATGGAGCGGGTAGAGCGCAGGTCATATTGGAAGGAGGAGCAGAGTCTCAGGGAAACAGAGGAACCAGGGAAGTATGGCGTGGGCGATGGAAGAATAACTGTGTAGGCAGCGAGGGCCGCATAGCCAGGCGGATTCCAAGGCAGCATGGGGAAGTGGGGACGCCCACGCCCAATCAACCGCCACGCGACGACCGAGGCCACAGGCTTTTGGGGCCCGCGGCGCTCCGCGCTTGACCTTTGGCTTCGCCTCGAAGCCAAGCCCGAGCGCACCTTGGGCCCGGGGGCTACTGTCGGCGTTCTGGGAACAGGGGTCCCTAGACTTGCCTGCCTGCGGCCCATGGCGTGGCTGTGCTAGCAGGCCTGTACGGCCCATCTTCATCAACAAGGCATCCAAGACCCTCGCGAGGCAGACGACGCAAGACCTCCTCAGGAGCGGCCCCGCCAGGCAGGCTCGCGAGGGGCGGAGAGATCAAGGCGAGGAAAACCTCACGAGTCTCTCATGACGTGAGCCATGACGATCGACACCAGGCGAGCGCCAGCGCGCGCAGCATCCTTGTTTCCTCTTGGGTGATAAGGAGGCGAGCGTAGGCGCGGAGTACCAAGGCATCAAGCAAAGGTTTCCTTACCGGTGCAACAAGATCAAGACCAGAAGGACGGCAAGACGGAGGTCACTATGGAGCCCAAGGCGGTGTCACCACTAGAGCCTTTTGCGGGCGAAGACTACTTTTGTCAGGATAAGCTGTACTAGCTTTCCCCTTTCAAATTGGCCGTTGTTGGCTCCCTTCCCGCTCAATATCTGGGGAGAGGACCAGGGCCTCTATAAATAGGACTAGCCACCACAGTAGGAGGCAACTTGAACTGATGGAGAGCCATCTCATTTGATCTTTAGCCACACACAAAGCACAAGAACACCTCAACCTCGGGAGGCTGTTCTTCCCCTTGTACTGTTCATCATCAGCCCAAGAGGCAATCCACCACCACCACACTGGAGTAGGGTATTACACCACATCGGTGGCCTGAACCAGTATAAATCTTGTGTCCCTTGTGTTGTGAGTTCGTCGAGTTCGTTCTTGAGATCTTAGCCAGTTAGGACGTGGATCGGTAGGGAGGAAATCTTCGCGCGCACCCCAGTGTTTGAACCTTGAAGGTTTTGCCGGAACACGTGATCCGACAACTATTCCCGGATCATTAGCGATATCGGTAAACACCTTGAGCGGGGGGGCACGATTGCTTCTCCTGTTCACTAAGTTGGGGAATTGTTTTCCCACTTCTTGCACCACTGCTACTTAAGCTTCCAGAACGCTTCGCTTGATGAAATGTCTTTTCAATACAGCCGTCATAGTTTGATAACGGCGGAGGCGGTGGTGGTCGCTTAAGGGCATCGAGACAGCGCTTCGCTTTGAATGGATCTACTTTCTCCTTTGGAGGTGGATATTTTCGTGCAAAATGGGCCTTCACTTCGACAACCACGATGTCCTTGTTTTCCTCCTCAGTCATGTCGTAGGCTCTCTTGGGTGGAGCCTTCTTGACGCTTGGGAGTGCTGCTCCGAATTTCTTTGTTGTCGTTGTACTGCTAGCTGCCGACGTGGCAGAGTCAGCTGACGTGGCGGAGGAGGCGGCGTCCGCTGACATGGCGGAGACAGCTCAGGCAGAGGAGCATTTTGCTGAGGGGCCTCCTCCGCGGGAGTTTGCTAACGCGGCGGAGACACCTGACGCATCAAAGACGACTGAGGCAGCGGAGATAGTGCTGGACTGTGAAGAGTCTGCTGAGGGGCCTCCTCCAGCTGAGTCTGCTGAGGCGGCGTCCAGTTTGGAAGCAGGATGTTTTCCTTTCTCGATAGATGGGTAGTCCTTAAGGCATTTTCCACATGCATCTCCCCTTCACCTGTAGGGTACTCAAGCTCCAGCCCCACAAATCTGTTCATTACTTCATCTACCCCGACAACAGCAAAGCCATCTGGAATCGGAGCGAAATGGAAAGTTCCATCAGGTACATGAGGTAAGACATAGCCGACCGCCACCTTCAAGGTTATGTTATGTCATTTCGCAATTATCTCACAATGTTCCCTCTCTGTGAAACCATCCACGGGGTAGCGAGGAGCCGTGATATCAGGCTGAACGAGCTCAGTAGAAGCCATGCTACTTTTCTGCTAAGATGGTGGGGTAGCTTCTTGGGAAGTATCGAATGAAGGATCTTCGTGCTGCTGAGAAGCTCGCGGACTGGTATATGCCTCTAGTTTCTTCTCATGTAGTGGTAATCTTTCTTCCATCTTCTGCATCCGGTCTGCTTGCTCTTTCTTCTTTCTCCCTCTGCTTCTATAACCAGTGCTCTCCGAAAACCCATACACTACTGCAGGATGCTGCTAACGCGACACTACGATCAGAGACCCTTCGACGAAACTGTGTGTGATGCATTAATCGCAAACGGTGATGTAAAAAAACCGTCAAAAAAGATGCAAACGTTTGTGATGAAGGATACATCAAACAGGGTTCAGATTTTAGTTGCATGTGCGATGCGGGCCATACGGTTTAGTTCAATGAACTGCTTGTGATGAGGAAGAACAACATAAACGGGCAGCCAGATGAAGGCGTGTGCGATATACAACATACAGTTCACTCGGATAAACTGTTTTCGATTAGGTAACGCAACAGAAAAAGTTCAGCCAGATCAAGGTGTGTGCAATGGAGGGCATACAGTTCATTCCGATAAACTGTTTGTGTTGAGCCAAGAGAACAGAAACGTTTCACATAAACAAGAGTATGTGATATGCGACAAACATCCAATTACATATATAGGTGGCTAGTACACACATGACATTTCCACACACCAAAGTAAACTATTACATGCATAATTAACTAGGATAAATGATCATCTGATCATCATCTACTTCTTGTGACGCTTGTCACCACTGCTCTACTAGGATAAATGGAACAGTCTTCTTTACTGCGAATAGTGTGCTCTATTGGGCACACAAGTATACGGATCATAGCCTTGGGCGAGCAATGTGCCCGCACGCGTCGTGCTAGCTCGATGTTCCTTCTATGCTAAGTTTCCATTAATTGATGGCGTTTTATGAACGCGCCACCGTTTCATGCCATTTCCTCACCGGTTTCCCGCTGCCACCTAGCGATATTGCACATAAACCTAGGCGGTGCGCGACGCACGGAGGCAACAAGTGCAGTCTATAGCATATCCACCTTTTCCAAGCATGCCAACCCACCAAAGCGTCGCCTCTGCCATGAACCTCCTCAATAAGGAAAACGAGAAGGCGCCACGGCCCGTCAAGGCCGAGGCGCTCCCCGGCTACGCGATGGACAACATCGTGATACGCGTCATCGCCAGGGTTGAGCAGACCCTTGCGCATGGCGCTTCAGCGCCGCGGATCAAGATATCCATGTCAGCGCCGAGAGGCTGCAGCTCGCCGCACAACATGATCAATGGCGCACCGCAGAGCAAGCTAGGCGCGTCCGCGCCGATAGGCTACGGCTCGGCTCACAGCGAGACTGCTGGAGCGCCGCAGAGCGAGAGGCGCGGCGGGCCGCGGAGCAAGAGCGGATCCATCGGCGCTTGCCTGATGTCGATAGGGCATCGCAGCTGGGTACACATCCCATCAGTACCCCATTCCTCACCAAGAGTGGGTAGAGGCCATCTGCGCCGTACTTGCACCAGAGGCCGGCCGCGTCGTACTCTCACCGGACGCCCACCGTGCCGTTTGCATGGGTCATGTCATTTGCTTGTCCGTGGCCCGCTCGATGCCGACGCGCTGGTCGCTAGGCTTGACCACCTCCTTGGCCCAGGTTTCCACCTGGGCGCAGTAGAGGAACATGGCCGTTGCATCCTCGAGCAGGTGATCTCTGATGAAATAGCCAACTTGGAGCTCGAGATCACGCTCTAGATGTACCGCGAGCGTGTTGACCGCTTGGACGAACGCCTGCACGAGTTCAGGCAGAGCCAAGAGCTACCGTAGGCAAGGGCTGTCGGTCATGGTCTCATGGACGCATTTTATTTTGTTCAGTCGTTTCGACTTGGATCACTATATATTGACAGCAATCATAATATTGCTCCGTTTATTGCTATGTTTCAATGTGTGTACTCTGTTGTTCGTTCTCATATGTTCTCTCTCAATGTGTGTGTATATTCTTTTCATTATGTATATGTGGATGATAACAACTACATACAAGTTAGTATACGAAAACCGATAGAAAATGGAATTCATAATATATATTAATTGTTCATTAGTTCATGACAGAATATATATAATATCATCACATATACGTGATGATACTTAAGTACTGGGTACATGCATAAAATTGAAAACGAACAATACTAAAACTAATAATCCCTCCTAGGGGCAGTATTCCGGCAGCCCCTCGCCAACCGCTCCCTGGTGCGCGGCGTCTTCCCAGCGCGGAGGCAACACTCTGCCTCCTCCGCCTCACAGCGCTTGGCATGCTGATCTGCCTCTTACTGGTGGACAAGTGCGAACGATCTTGCCATTTCGTTGGGCGCCCACCAGAGCTCCGCGTCGGTGGTTGATGTCTTCTTGAACTACATCGGTATTAATCCAAAGAGGAAGGGATGATGCAGTACAACAATGGTAGGTATTTCCCTCAGTGATGAGACCAAGGTTATTGAACCAGTTGGAGAACCACGAAACACCATGTAAACAGCTCCTCCACACACAGAACGAATACTTGCAACAAGATGTGTTAAAGGGGTTGTCAATCCCTTTCAGGTAACGGTGCCAGAAATTGTCAAGTTGATGAGATAAAATTGTAGTAGATTGATAGATGCAAATAAAAGCAAATAAAATTCAGCAAGGTATTTTTGGGTTTTTGATAATATAGATCTAAAAATCAAAATCAAATAAAAATAGATCTCGAAGACAAATATAATAAACAAGAGACCCGGGGCCGTAGATTTCACTAGTGGCTTCTCTCGAGAAAAATAGCATACAGTGGGTAAACAAATTAGTATTGGGCGATTGATAGAATTTCAAATAATTATAACGATATCCAGGCAATGATCATTATATAGGCATCATAGCCAAGATTAGTAGACCAACTCATGCCTGCATCTACTACTATTATTCCACACATCGACCGCTATCCAGCATCCATCTAGTGTATTAAGTTCATGGAGAAACGGAGTAATGCAGTAAGAACGATGACATGATGTAGACAAGATCTATTTATGTAGAAATAGACCCCATCTTGTTATCCTTAATAGCAACCATACATACATGTCGGTTCCCCTTCTGTCACTGGGATCAAGCACCATAGGATCGAACCCATCACAAAGCACCTCTTCCCATGGCAAGAAAAATCGATCTAGTTGGCCTAACTAAACCAAATATTCAAAGAAGAAATACGAGGCTAAAGTAATCATGCATGTAAGAGATCAAAAGACTCAAATAACTTTCATGATAAAAACATAGATCTGACCATAAACTCAAAGTTCATCGGATCCCAACAAACACATCGCAAAAAGAGTTACATCAAATAGATCTCCAAGAGACCATTTTATTGAGAATCAAATGAGAGAGAGGAAGCCATCTAGCTACTAACTACAGACCCATAGGTCTACAATGAACTACTCACGCATCATCAGAGAGGCACCAATGAGGATGATGAACCCCTCTGTGATGGTGTCTAGATTGGATTTGTGGTTCCTGGAACTTGCGGCGGCTGGAAATGAGTTTCGCCGACTCCCCTAGGGTTTCTGGAATATTGGGGTATTTATAGAGCAAAGAGGCGGTGTGGGAGGCGGCCGAGGTGGGCACAACCTACCTGAGCGCGCCTGGGCCCCCAGGCACGCCCTGGTGGGTTGTGCTCCCCTCGGAGCCCCCCTCAGGGACTTTCTTGGCCCATCGTGTGTCTTCTGGTCCAGAAAAATTCACCAAAAAGTTTCGCTACGTTTGGACTCCCTTTGGTATTGATTTCCTGCAAGGTAAAAAAAAGCAAAAGACAGCAACTGGCACTAGGCAATATGTCAGTAGGTTAGTCCCACAAAAATGATATAAAGTTGCTATAAAATGATTGTAAAACATCCAAGAATGATAATATAACAA
Source organism: Aegilops bicornis (assembly GCA_021605145.1). NCBI lineage: Eukaryota > Viridiplantae > Streptophyta > Magnoliopsida > Poales > Poaceae > Aegilops > Aegilops bicornis. The sequence continues at coordinate 696,467,948 of CM038673.1, read as the reverse complement.
CATGGAACAATCAAAAATTATTGATACATTGGAGACGTATCAGTGGCACCCTAGATCTTATCGGCCCACCTCCACGCAGCGATGAGGCGCCTAGTGCCTTTGACCTTCCTCCCGAAGTACCCGTCTTCATACACCTCCTCCGCACGACAACGTGCCCGCCCGCAAAGCTCCACCACCTCCTTTTTCTAGGCGGCATCATGGGCTTCACAGGCCGCCTGGTACCTGGCTTCCTCCTCCGCCATCTCCTTCTTGAACGCCACTTGCCTGGCTTTCTCAACCGGCGTAGCGACTTCCACAGACAAAGATTGTACTGGCCCCAAAACCACTCCAAAGTTGGGGGGTCTGACGCAAACTCGTCCGGTGGCGCGTAGGGGTCCTCCTCCTTGCTACTCTTCGACTGAGCGTCCTCGGGGGGGCGGCGCCATGGCAGAGATTTGAGAGAGAGAGGGGGGGGGGGAGCAAGGGGAGGATGTAGATGAGAATGCAGGCGGGACGACGTGAGCAAGGTAGTATTTATTGGCGGTCGGAATCTAGATCGACGGGAACAGTACACACACTGGTCGTAGAATTTACGAGTACTGTAGTTTGAATTACACATGATTCCCGCAGCAAAAGTCGTGTCTGAACTTAATAGCTGACGGTTTCCAATACATAACCGTGTCTGATTAATAACCCATGCCACTCACCTTCCAAACCTCGAGGCATGAAATAGAGTGCCAATCATGTGGGGCCCGGTCGTCTTGCCAGATCTTTTCATTTTCTTTTTTGAACACCAGATATTTACATCGTTTGATTATTTTTTATTTCTTTGGAATTTAAATGCCATGGCACACCATGCATGTGTCCAAGCCATGACACCAATATGTTTGAAAATCCGTTCCAATTTACTACACATGGAATTAACTCGCACACAAGTACACAATTTGTTTTTCAAACCATTATGGTTAGCAGCTGCATGTGGATGTAGTTCAAATTTGGATTGCGTTCATTACATGGCTAGAAAATCAATTAAATATCTTAAAAAGGTCAAATGACCCGTGAAATTTTCCAAATTTTGACATTACTGTTGTATTAGTGCACGTTAACTGTAGAATTTTTTTTGAAGCCCGTAAGAAGAAGTTATCGTTGATTTGTCACCTAACATGCATTATTCCCTCTCGAAACCACGATCCTTATAGGGAGTTGCTACGGTTTGTGAGGGGTGTGTGTCCAAACTTTCGTCAAACAGGCCAATTTTTTACCACATCATCTTGGTGGCATGACACTACGTCAAGCAAGGTTTCCTGTGTTTCTGATCATTTTTTAATTTTTGGAATTTAAATAGCATGGCACTCCATGCATGTGTCCAGGCCGTGACACCAATATGTTTGAAAATTCGTTCCAATTTAGTGCACATGGAATTAACTCGCACACAAGTACACAAAAATATGATTGTTCAAACCGTTATGGTTAGCCATTGCATGTAGATGTAGTACAAATTTGAATAACGGTCATTAAATGGCTAGAACATCACTTAAATGTCTTTAAAAGGTCAAATGACCCCTAGAATTTTCCAAATTTTGACATGACAGTTGTATTACTGCATGTTAAATTTAGAAAAAAATGGAAGCCCATAGGAGGAAGCTATCTCCCATTCGTCATCAAACATGCATTGTTCCCTCTCGGAACCATGAGCCTTCTAATGAGTTGCTCCGGTTTGTGAGAGGTGTGTGTCCAAACTTTCGTCAAATAGGCTAATTTTTTACCACATCGTCTTGGTGGCATGACATTACGTCAAGCAAGGTTTCATGTGTTTCTGATCATTTTTTTTATTTTCTGGAATTTAAATGGCATGGCACTCCATGCATGTGTCCATACCATGTACCAATATGTTTGAAAATTCCTTCTAATTTCTTGCACACGGAATTAACACGCACACAAGTACACAAAAATATGATTTCTCAAACGGTTATTGTTTGCCGTTGCATGTAGATGTAGTTCAAATTTGAATTATGGTCATTAAATGTCTAGAAAATCACTTAAATATCTTTAGAAGGTCAAATGACCCCTAGAATTTTCCAATTTTTCACATGACAGTTGTATTAGTGCACATTAAATGTAGAAAAAAATTGAAGGCCATAAGAGGAAGCTATCTCCCGTTCATCATCAAACATGCATTATTCCCTCTCGGAACTATGAGCCTTCTAGTGAGTTGCTCCGGTTTGTGAGGGATGTGTGTCCAAACTTTCGTCAAACCGGCCAATTTTTTTACCACATCATCTTGCTGGCATGACATTACGTCAAGCAAGGTTTTATGTTTTTCTGATCAATTTTAAATTTTTGGGAATTTAAATGCCATGGCACTCCATGCATGTGTCCAAGCCGTGACACCAATATGTTTGAAAATTCATTCCAATTTACTACACATGGAATTAACTCGCACACAAGTACACAAATATGTTTTTTCAAACCGTCGTTATGCTTAGCTGTTGAATGTAGATGTAGTTCAAATTTGAATTACGGTCATTAGATGGTTAGAAATTCACTTAAATATCTATAAAAGGTCAAACGACCCCTAGAGTTTTCCAAATTTTCACATGACAGTTGTATTAGTGCATGTTAAATATAGAAAAAAAATGTAGGCCGTAAGAGGAAGCTATCTGTCGTTCGTCATCAAATATGCATTGTTTCCTCTCGGAACCACAAGCCTTCTAGTGAGTTGCTCCGGTTTGTGAGGGGTGTGTCCAAACTTTTGTCAAACATGCCAAAAAAATTACCACATCTTCTTGGTGGCATGCCATTATATCAAGCAAGGTTTCTTGTGTTTCCGATCATTTTTTATTTTTCTGGAATTTAAATGCTTTGGCACTCCATGATTTGTGTCATAGTCGTGAGACCAATATGTTTGAAAATTCCTTCCAATTTACTGCACATGGAATTAACTTACACACAAGTACACACATATGATTTTGCAAACCGTTATGGTTAGCTTTTGCATTAGATATAGTTCAAATTTGAATTTCATTCATTAAATGGCTATAAAATCACTTAAATGTCTTTAAAAGGTCAAATGACCCCTGGAATTTTCCAAATTTTCAAATGGCAGTTGTACTAGTGCACGTTAGCTGTAGAAATTTGTGAAGGCCATAAGAGGAAGCTATCGTTGATTCGTCATCAAACATCCATTATTCCCTCTCGAAACCACCAACCTTCTAGGGAGTTGCTACGGTTTGTGAGGGGTGTGTGTCCAAACTTTCGTCAAACAGGCCAATTTTTTACCACATCATCTTGGTGGCATGACACTAGGTCAAGCAAGGTTTCATGTGTTTCTGATCATTTTTTATTTTTTTGGAATTTAAATGGCATGGCACTCCATGCATGTGTCCAGGCCGAGACACCAATATGTTTGAAAATTCCTTCCAATTTAGTGCACATGGAATTAACTCGCACACAAGTACACAAAAATATGTTTTTTCAAACCGTTATGGTTAGCCGTTGCATGTAGATGTAGTTCAAATTTGAATTACGTTCATTAAATGGCTAGAAAATCACTTAAATGTCTTCAAAAGGTCAAACGACCCCTAGAATTTTCCAAATTTTGACATGACAGTTGTATTAGTGCACGTTAACTTTAGAAAAAAAATTGAATCCCATAAGAGGGAGGTATCTCCCGTTCGTCATCAAACATGCATTGCTCCCTCTCGGAACCATGAGCCTTCTTATGAGTTGCTCCGGTTTGTGAGGGGTGTGTGTCCAAACTTTCGTCAAACAGGCTAATTTTTTTACCAGGTCGTCTTGGTGGCATGACATTACGTCAAACAAGGTTTCATGTGTTTTTTGATCATTTTTTTATTTTTTGGAATTTAATTAGCATGGCACTCCATGCATGTGTCCAGGCCATGACACCAATATGTTTGAAAATTTCTTCTAATTTACTGCACATGGAATTAACGCGCACACAAGTATACAAAAATATGATTTCTCAAACGGTTATGGTTAGCCGTTGCATGTAGATGTAGTTCAAATTTGAATTATGGTCATTAAATGGCTAGAAAATCACTTAAATGTCTTTAAAAGGTCAAATGACCATATGAATTTTCCAATTTTTCACATGACAGTTGTATTAGTGCACGTTAAATATAGAAACACTTTGAAGGGCATTAGAGGAAGCTATCTCCCATTTATCATCAAACATGCATTATTCCCTCTCGGAACCACGAGCCTTCTAGTGAGTTGCTCCGGTTTGTGTGGGGTGTGTGTCCAAACTTCGTCAAACAGGCCAATTTTTTACCACATCATCTTGGTGGCATGACATTATGTCAGGCAAGGTTTTATGTTTTTCTGATCTTTTTTTGATTTTTGGGAATTTAAATGTCATGGCACTCCATCCATGTGTCCAAGCCGTGACACCAATATCTTTGAAAATTCGTTCCAATTTACTGCACATGGAATTAACTCGCACACAAGTACACAAATATGATTTTTCAAACTGTTATGGTGAGCTGTTGCATGTAGATGTAGTTCAAATTTGAATTACGGCCATTAAATGGCTAGAAAATCACTTAAATATCTTTAAAAGGTAAAACGACCCCTAGAATTTTCCAAATTTTTACATGACAGTTGTATTAGTGCACGTTAAATGTAGAAAATTTTGTAGGCCGTAATAGGAAGCTATCTCTCGTTCGTCATCAAACATGCATTGTTCCCTCTCAGAACCACGAGTCTTCTAGTGAGTTGCTCTGGTTTGTGAGGGGTATGTGTCCAAACTTTTGTCAAACATGCCAAAAAATTTACCACATCTTCTTGGTGGCATGACATTACAGGAAGCAAGGTTTCATGTGTTTCCGATCCTTTTTAAAAAAATTGAAATTTAAATGCCATGGCACTCCATGCATGTGTCTAGGCCGTGACACCACTATGTTTGAAAATTCCTTCCAATTTACTGCACATGGAATTAACTTACACAGAAGTACACCAATATGATTTTTCAAACCGTTATGGTTAGCTGTTGCCTTAGGTGTAGTTCAAATTTGAATTACGGTCATTAAATGGCTGTAAAATCACTTAAATGTCTTTAAAAGGTCAAATGACCCCTGGAATTTTCAAAATTTTCAAATGACAGTTGTGTTAGTGCACGTTAACTGTAGAAATTTTTTCAAGGCCGTAAGAGGAAGCTATCGCCCGTTCGTCATCAAAACATGCATTGTTCTCTCTCGGAACCACGACCTTCTAGTGAGTTGCTCCAGTTCGTGAGGGGTGTGTGTCCAAACTGTCCTTAAACATGCCAATTTTTTTACCACATCATCTTGGTGGCATGACATTATATCAAGCAAGGTTTCATGTGTTTCTGATCTTTTTTAATTTTTTGGAATTTAAATGCCATGGCACTCCGTGCATGTGTCCAGGCCGTGACACCAAAATGTTAGAAAATTCCTTCCAATTTACTACACATGGAATTAACTCACACATAAGTACACAAATATGTTTTTTCAAACTGTTATGGTTAGCTATTGCATGTAGATGTAGTTCAAATTTCAATTACGGTCATTAAATGGCTAAAAAATCACTTAAATGACTTTAGAAGGTCGAATGACTCCTGGAATTTTCCAAATTTTCAAATGGCAGTTGTATTAGTGCATGTTAACTGTAGACAATTTTTAAGGCCGTCAGAGGAAGCTATCGCCCGCTCGTCATCAAACATGCATTGTTCCCTCTCGGAACCACGAGCCTTCTAGTGAGTTGCTCCGGTTTGTGAGGGGTGTGTGCCCACACTTTCGTCAAACATGCCGAAAATTTTACCACATCATCTTAGTGGCATGACATTACATCAAGCAAGTTTTCATGTGTTTCTGATATTTTTTAATTTGTTGGAATTTAAATACCATGGCACTCAATGCTTTGTGTCATAGTCGTGAGACCAATATGTTTGAAAATTCCTTCCAATTTACTGCACATGGAATTAACTAGCACACAAGTACACAAATATGACTTTTCAAACTGTTATGGTTAGCTATTGCAAGTACATGTAGTTCAAATTTGAATTACGGTCATTAAATGGCTAGAAAATCACTTAAATGTCTTAAAAGGTCAAATGACCCTTGAAATTTTCGATATTTTGACATGACAGTTGTATTAGTACTACAAATTTTCTTATACATTTAAAACACCATCCATTGCCACTTTACTACAAATTCGTCTTTCACAGCTAATAAAAAATATCACACACAGTTTTTTTGTAGGAACCGTTTTTGATGAAAATTGGTGGGCCTATTTAAGACTTCCTCCTTCAGCTTCGCCAGCTTGTCTGCTCCAGTGTCGGCAACCCTCGAATCCACGAATCCTGATCCCCATTCCCGCAACCCCTTCATGCAAAGATGACACTGTGGAAACGCTTGGTGATGGCCCGTACGATGGTCGCGTCCTCCCCGATCACCGCCGCCTGCGCCGAGAGCGCGGCCACCTACGCCAGGAGTGCCGCCACATCCGCATTGAGTGCGGCCGCATCTGCTGAGAGGGCGTCAGTGGCAGCCGACAGGGCAGCTGCTGCAGCCGAGACGGCTGCAGCAGCTACTGCTACAGCGGCTGCAAACGTCGAGAGCGCTCGAGGTGCTATCCGTGCCGCCGGTGTCGCCCTAACCCGAGTCGAGGCCATCCACACCATGATTGAGGATGGACACGCCAAGATATTCCAGGCCACCTCAGAACCCAGCATGCAACCCATGTCCGAAAGGGCGGCGGTGGCCATGGAGCACATGCTTCCTCGTGAGATCGCCGAGTGGGAGCTAGAGATGCAGGGGGCGACAGAGATCGAGGAGTGCCGGGAGGAGGAGTTGCGCGTGGCCGAGGTCGAAGTAGAGAAGAGTCTGTCCATCGAGGAATCGGTGGTGGAGTACCAATGCGAGTTCTGGTGCAGCCACAATACGAGTACTACAACCTTGAGGGTGGCGCCGAGGACGAGGACGCGGTCAACTTTAGCAGGGGGGCATGGAGTCCACCAATGGCAGCATGTCACCAGGACAAGTCATCGACGTCTCATCTCACATCGGTGATGCATAGGCCGGTGCGGCGACTGCTTTGTTAAAATTATGCGTACTTAGGCTTTGTTTTTAATGTTGGTCTTTTGTTAGAGAAATGTTTAGGTCAACTGGCTCTGTTTAATTACTAAAATTGCTCGATTCAGTAAGTGTGGTATGTGTGTTGTACACTCCTTTGTGTGCCCAAATTAGCAAGCGATGTTAAATTATGCAATGACGTGGATGAGGACAGTATCCAGGGAAATTTCCACCAAAATCTGAATTATCAAACTCATGCCATGCACGTAAAGCAGAAGAATCATTTGCGATGCACACAATCGTTCAAAGTGAATGGTGTCCGGCGGCACCACGCGCAAAGTTTTCCTCCACATTTCGAAATTTTCGGCATGCCGCCGAAATATCTACCCCCTCCTTCCCCACCCCCTTTTCTCCCCGACCACAAGTCACATTTCCCCTGTTTCCTCCATTATTCCTTCCGAAGCTATAGCCGCTTCCTCGCTCTCGCCATCTCGCATCCTACCACCGGGGTCGCCATGGTCTTCTTCAATGACATCTCCAGCGGTTCCTCCTCTGACTCCGACTCCTTCACCACCCGGGTATGCCTCTCTTCTCTCGCCCGAGTTATGACTTGGAATGAAGGATTTTAACCCGGCGGTCGATTTGAGTCATTTCTTCCTCTTGTAGCTCTAGGGACATTAGTAGCAACGAATGGAACGGGGTGGCTGAAGATCTGCCTACTAGTTGTCACCATCAATCTCCATGCATGAAGCTAGTTGCGTGTGAATCTGTGGATGTGGGAGGAAGTTTATGGCATGCGCAGATAAGGTTAGCCCCACTTTCGTTGATACAACTCATTTCTTAGATGTGATTCAGACACTGTCACTGTGATATGTTATTTTAGATGTTAAGACAATGTCATAGTTTATACCTAGCATCTAAAAATGTTGTCATCTCATCAGCGGTGCCATTAGAAACTTATTTGGCACCGCTTCAGTAGTTTGTGCAGCCAACTTTGGTCCACACATCCGAGCAGCCAAGCAGTGAAATAATAAATCTTTATGGCACGAAGGAACTGGGCATCGGAGCAACTAGGTGCTCTAGAGTCCGGGTTCCTAATTTTTTTTCCATTGCATCGGCTCGCCAGTGCAGGGCTTCGGTGCCAAATGTAGCACCAGTTGTCTTTACACCAGTTATGTCATACATAGTAGACGGCCTTAATGCTATTATTTCTATGTTACTAAATTTGTGCACGTACACACCTGTTAGTATCAATTTGCTGTCATCCAAACACTATCGCTATGATGATGCAGTTGTATTTAGCTTCCTCATAAAATGCTCAATTTTTTATTTATAGTACATGACTAAGAACTTGTGGCATTGTTGTAGTTAATTATAGCTTCTGATGTTTCAGAATTTGGTTGTTGTCTCAGTAGCAATTAATTCATTTGCACATTGATCTTTTTGAGAAGATATTTCATAATTAACCTGTTTATTCAGTCTTCCAAAATATGTATTTGGTGATTTTCTATATTGCTAGAAACCCATTTCCCCTACAATTTTTACCGATCTAGTTTTAAATATTATAGGATGAATGGAAGTGTTCTTATTTGGAGTGGGTTGATCAAGAGTGGCCACGGTCTTTGAAGATGTGCCTAGCAAAGCTTTGTAGCATTTATGATGAAGAGAATAGAGGTAGGCTTAGAGAAAGTGTTGTCAACGTTGAAGAATATTTGAAGATGCGGGATAAAAAGAGGAAGATGGAGAATGAGCCCAGATTTTTTAAATCATACTTTGCTAAGATGGTGTTGGCGAAGGAGGAGGCACTTTCCCAGTTGACCAGTGCGAAACAGGTTCTTACTGAATTGAAAGTAGAGGTGGATAAGACGAGCCTGGATGATCTTGATTAGGGAAATGAATATATTGTTCTAATATTGTTCTTATGAAGGTGAACTAGCTATATGCTGTAATGTGTTGTTTTCTGGTAACTATCGTACTGTGATGTTAAAATATATTTATGTGCCTGATATGAAATTGGCAAACAGCTGTTCGATATGAAATGTGAGTTTGCATAATACTGGAATTATTAATTGTAAACTAATAAACCTGCTAAATGGGTCATGGAACTTTGCCAATGGTTCTAGCAGTAAAAGCACTTGTGATGGATAGCCCAATGCCATACAGTTTTCTTCATCAAATCGTGTGTGATGTAATTGAATAAAAACAAATGGTTAACCGAGGCAAAGCGTGTGTGATAGTTACACCTATCACACATGAGGCTATACATAAAACTGTGTGGGATGTATATACGGACGGAAACGTTTTCCCTGGATTGACTGTGTGGGATGTACATATGAAAGGAAATGTTTTCCCTGGATTGACTGTGTGGGATGTACATAAGAACGGAAACGTATTCCTTGGATGGACTGTGTGGAATGTACATAACAAACGGAAACGTTTTTTTGGGACTGACTGTGCGGGATGTACTTATGACTGGAACCGATTGGGCCTGTATAACCGTATTTGATCGCTCGCCCGTCGCACACGACCTCATTTTGCCAAGCGTGTGTGACCGGAGGGCCTATCCCTGACGGTTTCTGGGTCGTGTGAGAAGGACCCCCTCCCCTATGACCCACACTCACTTTGTGATGGTTCAAAACACTGTCACGGAAAGGGGTTAAAAACAGTTTGTATAGCAACTCGCTGTACTAGTGATACTTCCACGCGACGGAGCCTGATGTGCCTCGTGTTCGTCCAGGGTGTTCAGGATTCCCGAGGTCCTTTGATAGATCATCCTTCTCTTTGTCGGGATGGAACCTCCTTCATGCACTTCCTTGATTGCTTCCTGAATCTTTATGACGGGTGTTTCAAGTTGAGCTTTCGTGAAAACACACTTCCCTGTTTCTGGGTCCAAAGTTCCTCCCTTCCCGAAGAACCAAGTCCTTGACCGATCGGGCCAGTTCAATGTGGCTGGTTGGATCCCTTTAGCAAGCAAGTCATTTTCAGCTTTGTTCCACGTAGGTCAGGCTTTGTTGTAGCCACCTGACCCCGTAACATGGTGATACAGCTTCTTTGCAGCATTTTGCTTATTTATTTGTGACCTTTGCTTAGCTTTCTCCGATTTCTTGTACACCACAAATGTGGGCCAGTGATATTTTATCTTTGCATATTGACCGGTGAATTCTGGAGTCTCTTCTTTGTCGACAAACTCGTTCAATCTTTTCTTCCAGTTCTTGAATAGTTCTGCCATCTTATTAAGAGCCCACATCTTGACTTGTTGCTGTATAACTGGGTTATTTGGATCCTCCTCTGGAGGTAGGCTGAAATTTGTCATCAGCGAGTTCCAAAGCTCATCTTTCCGTCTATCGTCGACATAAGAAACTTCACCGTCCTTCTTCTTATTCCATTCTTGGATGCTGATTGGGACACTGTCCCTAACAAGAACTCTACGTTGATGTACAAATTTGTCTTTGGTCCGCTTGGGAGCAATCGGTTGGCCATCTGGAGAGACTTCTTCGATCGTGAACTTTTCATCCTGGCCCAACTTTTTCTTCGGGCCTCGTCTCCTTACAGAAGTTTGGCTCGATCTGGAGGGCTAAAAGAAGAAAGAAGCGTTAATATATGTACATACAAAACAATTAATGCATCTAGTCAGCAGAGGCTTTGCAACAGTTAAGGCTCCAACGCTGGCGGACTTTGCAACAGTTAAGGCTCCAACACCGGCGGAGCCATCATATCCTCCCTCCTCCATTCGAAAGGTATGGCATGATAGAGCATAACATAAAGAACAAAACATGGTTACTGATCATGTTCAAAAGAATCATGGATATGATGGTATCATCAAGAGAACAAGGCAAGAAGATATAACAGAGTTCAGACTTAGTAAAAAACTGGGCATGCTGACAACAACATCATGATGCTGACTTAGGAGGCACATAACAGCAAGCATAACTTTTTTACAATTTATGAAAGTGACATGAGCATGCAGTACACATAGCAATCTTCAAATACTCCATTGGTACAAGTTCATATGATGCAAATATCATTTACTATGGATTTTACAAAATGGAACATTCTGTTAACAGGCTGACAGATATAACATGATAGCAACTTGAGAGCAATAACTAAACATGCTACAACAATGTAACATATCAACCAAAAGCATGGCATCAAAGTACACATCACAAACACCAAATCACATGAAGGAATCATATCCATATGAGGTCTAGATTAGTAGCAACCAACAAGCAAAGTTGGCAAGTTTTATAATAGACAGTTTAGGACTTTGTGAAATTAACAAGTCTGAAAACAGAAACAGTGACTAGGCATGTTTGCAAACTCATGGCACTCACATCAGGGCATATCATGGCATGAAAAAATTACTAGCAGCAAGTACACATAAAAATGATCCAATGTCATGTTGAATTCAGAGAGAAGAAAGAGCTCAGAGTGGATTGTGATCTACAGGAAGGAGGAAGGAGAGGGGTGGAGGGAGTATACCTGGCTGAGGTCGTCGGGGTAGGGGCGCGGTGGTGTCGAGGCAGGGTAGGGGCGCGGGGAGCGCGGCCTCGGGGCAGGGCGCGCGTTGGGGCAGAGGGGTAGGGCATGTCGAGGGCGTTGGCGAGGGGCAGGGCGCGGCGAGGGCGTCGACGGCGTGGTCCGGCGGCCTGGCGGTGTCGAGGTGGTCGTCGGTGCCGTCGGGGGGAGAGGAGGAGATCAAAGAAACTGGATGGAGATTGTCAATTTTCTTAAGTCCCGCTTATATAGCCCCCCTTTAGTCCTAGTTGGTGGCTCCAATCGGGACGAAAGGCCCCCCTTTTGTCCCGGTTGGAGCCACCGACCGGGACTGGGACAAAAGGGCTGGTGCTGGCACAACCGCGGGGCAGGGCAGAGTTTAGTCCCACATCGCTTGGTGAGAGGCGCCTGCACTGATTTATAAGCCCCGCTGCGGCTACCCTCTCGAGCTCCCCTCTAATGCAGGCAGTGCATGCCTAACGTTCATCTTTGCCCTGTTGGGCATGCTTGCCCCGTGGGCCTGCATCCTGGCCCATGTACAGATGAGTTTCTAGTTGTATGCAGGCCGTGGTAGCCTAGTAGGCGGGCATTTTTTATTTTTTATGTTATTTTTTTCATATGTTATGTCAAAATTTTGACCTTCTTCAGATCACATTCTAATTTTTATACATACTCATTTATGTGTAATGCACATGATTATCAAAAAAACATTAAAATATGTGAAATTCTGAAAAATACTTTATGAATTTTTTTGCTATTACAGTTTTTAACAAAAATACTTTATGAAAATTCCTTTTGCTATTAAAGTTTTTAACAAAAAATACTTTGATAATTTTAGTTGCATAAATTTTATATAATTTTAAGTTAGTATTATTTTGATCATAACTAGAGTCTATAAAAGCTTTGTAATTTGCTATTAAAGTTTTTAACAAAAAAGACTTTATGAAAATTCTTTTTGCTATTAAAGTTTATAACAAAAAATACTTTGATAATTTTAGTTGCATAAATTTTATATAATTTTAAGTTAATATTATTTTGATCATAACTAGAGGTTTAAGCTTTTTAGTTGATTATTTTTGCTATTGAAGAATGTTATAGTTTTGTTTTAGTTGATCATAACAAAACATTATAAAATACTCTTTTGGTTAACCTAATTTATTTTGATGCATAGACTCATAGTGATTCAAAAACGCCGACACCATTGTTCTATGTTAAGGAGATAGACCCTTACTACGAATCTTCTAGATTCGTAGTTACGAATCTTCTAGATTTGTAGTAAGAGTCCATATGTGTAACAAAGGATGCAATGGTGTTAGAAGGTTATCCCTTCTGGACGACCCTGATATTTAAGGTGGTCAATGTCGGTTCTATATCTGGCGTATCTCGTAGTAGGGGTCCTAAGCTAGGCGTCTTGGAGCGATGGTAACATGGGCAAGAGATTTTACCCAGGTTCGGGCCCTCTTGATGGAGGTAAAACCCTACATCCTGCTTTTGATTGTATTCATACGGGGATAGTACATAGTACAGGTATCTACCACGAGATCGTAGTAATGAATATGAGATTGTCTATTGACTAGCCTGGCCTCGGTTTATATAACACACCGGAGGCCTAGGGTTTAGGAGAGTCCTTGGATTAGGCGCCAAGTCTTGTGGAAACCTCCTTGTATGCGGCATGGGTTGCTGATACGTCTCCGTCGTATCTATAATTTTTCATTGTTCCATGCCAATATTATTCAACTTTCATATACTTTTTGGCAACTTTTTATACTATTTTTGGGACTAACATATTGATCCAGTGCCCAGTGTCAGTTCTTGTCGGTTGCATGTTTTATGTTTCGCAGAAACCCCATATCAAACGAAGTCCAAACGGGATAAAAACGGACGGGGAATTGTTTTGGAATATTTCTGATTTTTGGGAAGAAAATCAACGTGAGACGGTGCCCGTGGTGGCCACGAGGGTGGGGCCCATGACCACTCCAGGCAGGCGCGCCCCCAACCTCATGGGCCACTCGTAAGGCGGTTGATGCTCTACTTTGGCCGCAAGAAAGCTAATTTTTGGAAAAAGATCTGGGCGAAGGTTTCAATCCAATCGGAGTTACGGATCTCTGGATGTAAAAGAAACGGTGAAAGGGCAGCAGGACAGAACGCATAAGTAGGGAGAAACAGAGAGACATATCCAATCTCGGAGGGGCTCTCGCCCCTCCCACGCCATGGAGGCCAAGGACCAGAGGGGAAACCCTTCTCCCATCTAGGGAGTAGGTCAAGGAAGAAGAGGACGAAGGGGCCCCCTCTTCCCTTCTCTTCCGGTGGCGCGGAGCAACGCGCCGTCGCCATCATCATCACCGCAATCTTCACCAACAACTTCACCGCCATCATCACCAACTCTTCCCTCTATGCAGCGGTGTAACCTCTCTCTTACCCGCTGTAATCTCTACTTAAACATGGTGCTCAACACTATATATTATTTCCCAATGATGTATGGCTATCCTATGATGTTTGAGTAGATCCGTTTTGTCCTATGGGCTATTTGATGATCAAGATTGGTTTGAGTTGCATGTTTTATTATTGGTGCTGTCCTATGGTGCTCTCCGTGTCGCGCAAGCGTGAGGGATCCGCTGTAGGGTTTGCAATATGTTTATGACTTGCTTATGGTGGGTGGCGTGAGTGAATGTACATGCACCGAGTAAGTAGGTGGTTTGCGTATGGGATAAAGAGGACTTGATCCTTTAATGCTATGGTTGGGTTTTACCTTAATGATCTTTAATAGTTGCGGATGCTTGCTAGAGTTCCAATCATAAGTGCATATGATCCAAGTAGAGAAAGTATGTTAGCTTATGCCTCTCCCTCAAATAAAATTTCAATAATGATTACCGGTCTAGTTATTGATTGCCTAGGGACAAATAACTTCCTCATAACATAAAGCTCTTTACTAATTTAGTTGTGTCTTTATATAAACAGCCCCTAGCTTTTATTTACTCGCTCTTTACTTTCTTGCAAACCTATCCAAAAACACCTACAAAGTACTTCTAGTTTCATACTTGTTCTAGGTAAAGCGAACGTCTGCTTAGCGTAGAGTTGTATCGGTGGTCGATAGAACTTGAGGGAATATTTGTTCTACCTTTAGCTCCTTGTTGGGTTCGACACTCTTACTTATCGAAAGAGGCTACAATTGATCCCTTATACTTGTGGGTTATCAAGAGTTGCCTGAAGTGGCCCATGATGAATCGCCATGGGGGTTCTCGGCCCGATCCAGCTGGTCGGGAGACGACGTAGTGAGTACCCCCTCGTTCAGGACACCGTCAGTAGCCCCCTAAACCGGTCTTCAAGTTGGGGACGCTCCTCGATTCTTCTAAACTGTTCTTCATCTTCGGTCATCGGTCTTGAAAACTGGTTCAACAATCCTCTCATCTTCGATCTTGAGGATCGCCGAAGTGCATCCGAAGAGTTTACACGTCGGGTATCCGAGGAGCCCCTTTAAGTTTCCGGACTTTATCAATGCCTTGTTATTTTTATACCACATCTCGGGTTTGAAGTTGTTCCCGGGCGGCAGCGTCCTCTTGCGTCCGAGCTCCAACGCCGAACTGCATTCGAGGTATCTTTTGCAGCCAAGCACCAACGCCGGACTGCTTCTGAGCTCCAACACCGGAATGTATCCGTGCTCCAACGCCGGACTACGTCCAAGCTCCAACGCCCGACTGTATCCGAGCTCCAACGTTGGACTGTATCCGAGCTCCAACGCCGGACTATGTCCAAGCTCCAACGCGGACTGTATCCGAGCTCCAACGTCGGACTATGTCCAAGCTCCAACGCCGGACTGTATCTGAGCTCCAACGCCGGACTATATCCGAGGTGTCATAAATCACCTTGGTTCAAAAAAGTTGTAGGACTTTAGCCGAGCTTAATGCCGGAAATGCCCTCTATGGTGCTAGCCACTGGCGCCCGAGCTTTATGCCGGACTGCTTCCGAGGTGGTGCACCACCCCGACTATGGGCCGAATTTTTGTCAACATTTTGATGGGTGCAAATTATTCTCTGCCGAGATATATAGCCAGTAGCCCTCAAGGTGTGTATCGGTCTAAAACCCGAGATGCACCTGAAGGATGACATAAGACCGCTGATCCCAGTAGCCCCTGAGACTCAGGTTGATTCACAAAATCGGCCTGAGGATCAACTCCTAGCTCGGCAAAATACTTCGGAACACAAAAAGTGGTGTGCAAAGTCCTCGAGACTTAAGTTGGGTGCGGCCAGCCAACCTGAGGATCATAATCTCCTCAAAAGCTATATTGCACTTAAATTTTCTGCATTAGATTGTCAATGCAATAGCCCCGAGAATTGGGTTGGGCAAAACGACCGACCCTAGGGTCATACCTCCTCGGGAACAAGTTCAACTGTCATGTATGTTTTGACAATACCGAGGTGGAGTTCAATAGGAAAGATGCCGAACTGTAGTTTTAGAAAAGAGTTTCACGCCGAACACCTCAACCAAGAGAATGTCCCGCTTACTGAAACATAAAATAGGTGAAAGATGTTATAATCTCAAAAAAAGGGCAACAAACATGCGTAGAAAACTTCACGTCTAGATTGAATCAAGCTGTTTCGGTGCCAATATGAAATTGGTCTTAAAATTGTACTTCCATCGTGCTTTGACATGACACATCTGATCTCTAGACTTTAAGTGGGTCAGCTCTCGGATTCAACCTCCCTATCCTGAAGGCGGAGTGTCTCTCAGGCCAGTTTAGCGAACTAAACGCGAGCGGCTTTAGAGAGAAACCAGGCTACCCGGCTATTGATCATACACCTGAGTCGAGAAAGGAGTGGTAGAAAAAGACTGTGCAGCGACTAATAGAAATGGCTCATACTAATTCAAGAGCCCCCAAGCGACTTGCATAAAAGAATTTTATGTATAATAATTGTATGTACCGAAGTACTTATATCATATCTGTGTTCACCCAAACTTTAAACGCATCTTAACCGACCGTCGGCTTCTCCCTCTTCGGTCAAGGGCCGAAAAGTGTTATGTACTCCACCCGTCGAGAATATTTATGGTGTTCCCGATAACCAGGCATTCAGGCCATAAGGCTGTAACAGACAAAGCGCGCTCAGGGAACTTATGTTATATTACTAATGAAGTGTAAGAAGCATCTTCGAAGAAAATAGTACCCCCACCGATACCTTTCTTCGGTTGCTCATTGTTACTATGAGACTTGTGCAATATATTTTTTGTACTCATGAATTCCGTTGTGTGCCGACCATGATTGAAAACAATAAGAGCGCTAGCTTTCGGCTTCAGCCAGTCTGATGTCCGAGATCGGATGACCCGATCGTGACAATCGCAGAGGTGCTCCCTTTACTCTCTAGCCGAAAAATCGGGAATGTAGGGGTAAACACAAGAGCAAGGCAACCCAGCTTGCGAAACACTTAAGTCAACATGGTGCATATTGTGGCGTAATACACGAACAAGTAACGAAGCCATACAAGTATAATCATATGCAAGAGGAAAGGCTTCATAAAGGAAGCCCCCAAGTAAACTGTGTATTTGAATTTGTGTGTCAGAAACAAAATTTTGACAAGCAAGTTTTTCACAAACAACTTTTTGCCAAAAAATTATAATGCTTGGTCGAACCGAACAAAATTTTAAAACTGAAAGTCTTTGAGCATGAAAGCGACTTAGCTAGTTAATGTGCTCGGTGGTGATGACGCAGGCCGAGTGTAACATCCCAAATTTCCAATTTGGAATGTTATACATAAGTCATCTATGCATATCATATTTTATTGCATCTTCATTCCGAAATCCTAAGCAACTCAAGGACCCTCGGAGAGAGTTGGGGATTTTCCGAATTTTCGTATTTGATTTTATCAAATAATGAAAACAAGGATTTTTTATTTAATTATTTTTCTCTCCAGAAAATATTTCTTAGTAAAATAAATGAGAGGAGATAATATGACTTCTCCAAAACAATTGAAATATCGGAGGAAAAATGTTAAAATCATTATTTGGATTTTATTTGAGTTTATTTGGAATTTTATTTGCCCTAGAAAAATTTGCACGTTTTCAAAATTACATTTCTAGGGGCCAAAAAATGTTCATTTCGTTCTAAATATTTCATTTAGACGGTGAAAATTTATTTTGGTATTTTTAGATTTTTATTTATTTTTCTAGGATTTTTTTCTAAGTTCCGGCGGAATTTATTTTAAAAAAAACTTGCGCCCATGCCCGACCAGGCCCAAGGCCCACCAGCCGTCTGACTCACCGCCGCCTTTCCTCACAAGGCCACCGTGGCCGCAGATGGACGCCGAGGAGCCCGAGCCGGACTCCTCGGCGCCTCTTCCCAAGCCACCGCCTCCCTCCTTAAATACCGCACGCCCGCCAACCACCACCACGCCGCCGCCCACCGCCCGCGCCACGAGCCGAGCCGAGCCGCCGCGCCACGCCTAAGCCGCCACCGCCGCCTTTAGCCGCCGCCGCCGCCTCGCGCCACTCCCACCTCACGGAGCCCCTGGCCCCACCCGCTAGCCCCGCCGGAGGACCTCGCCGGAGGTACCGCCCGAGTCGCCGGTTTTTTTTTTTAAAACCACTTCGGTTTTTTAGAAAAACCCTAGTTCTGTTTTTTATAGATCGGTTTTATTCTCCGGTTTATTTATTTAGCGAGCGTTCGCTCATTCGTTCGTTCCAACGAACACGTTCTTTGTTTAGTTTCAGTTAACGAACGTTCGTTCATTCGTTAAACTGTTCGTCGCTTTTCTTTTTATCGGATTTATTCCGCGATTTTCCTGATCGTGATTTCTGATCTGATTTTCGTTCTAGTATAACTTTTCGCTCATTTATCGGAATCAGGCGATTCAAGCGCCTGGAGTTTCATCTCGAAACCCTATTTCCGAATAACCAACTCAAACCAGCTTTTGTCTCCGTAAAATTTGACCCTAGTTCAGATTAGTAAACGGATCTTATTTCTTTCGCCGTTTGAGTTTCGTTGCCCGGTTTGGTTTGATTCTTTTTGCAAACCGGAGTTCTTAAGTTGAACTCTCCGGTCAACCTCTTTGAGTTGAGTTTTGCTTGTGCATCATTGCTTGTTGCTTATGTATGTTATTGTTTGCTTGTGATAGAATTCCCGGAGTGCGAAGCGTGTTACTACGAGTCTCTAGGATCCACGGATCGTCAGCAAGGCAAGTAACACTTTGATCATAATCTTTTCATACCCAGTTTTTATGCATTAGTTCCAATCCTCAAACATTGCATGATTAGGATGTCATTAACTTGTGGGTTGGGAAGTAGTAGTTGAGGTAGAACATATTGCCCTGTTACTATCAAACCCTTGGGAATTACTTCTACGCTTGCTTATTATTGCTATGCTATGCTCGTAGACGTGGATTGGGTTTGAGTGTATTCCATGACAGATGTGAGATTGTTAATTAACGGTTCAACTTAAGGTGACAACTTAAATACACATCTGGGTGGATTGAGGCACCTGGGGAACCCAGTGTTGCCTGTATTTTCTTGGAAATCCCGGGGTACCCGTGTGATCTTCCTATGGACCGCCACCCAGGCTCAAAGGGAACTGAGATTATTCATGCTAGAAACTTCCGTGTGCAGCCACAAGCTATTATGGGCTCTAGCATAGTTGAGTAAGTTACGTGAAGCACTTGAAGAGGTAGATCAGCAGGTAGTGGGTTTTGTAGGTTTGGTATGGTCTACCCTGAGTAGAGAGTTAATGTTTCTGAAAGACTGTGTCTCGGTCATCCGCTTCTCAAACACTATGCAGTGCGAGAAATCAACGGAGGCGATCGAGTCTTGTGGGGAAAAGTGCGCAAACCTTTGTAGAGTGTACAATCTAATCATGGTTAGCCGTGTCCCCGGTTATGGACAATTCTGAGTATCTAGTACTTGAGTATTCACATGTATCTCATCACTCTAAATTAATATTGCTGGGATGTTAACTACTTTAATTTGGGATTGAGCTGGGGTTATACCTTCTCAGTGATGTTTCAACCACCATGATAGTTAAAGTAAAATCTATTCCTTTGTTGTAGGAAAAAATTGGCTTTTCGCAAAACTATAACCGTAGAGCTTTCCACAAGCCAAATATTGCATGTAGTGATAGGATTATTCTGTTCTTGTTCTACCGTGTTGTTGCCAGCATATTCCATGTGCTGACCCGTTCTCGGGCTGCAACGTATTATGTTGCAGACTTTTCAGACGAGGAGTAAGGATCGTTAGGTCGTTGCAGTGCAGCTCAGCTATGCCATTGGAGTTGATGGACTCACTTTACCTTCCAAGCCTTCCGCTGTTGTCGCATTAGATGGCCTTAAGCCATATTATTGTAATAAGTTCTCTTTTGAGACATTCGATGTAATAAGTGTGTGATTGCTACTCTGTTATAAATCCTTCGAGTACTGTGTGTGTCAGCATTACCGATCCAGGGATGACACTGAAACACAGAGACTTGACCATCTAAGGTCGGGTCGCTACACCGAGATTGCGGCGGGATGAGGTCCCAGCCCCCAAGCCAGTCCCGAGATGGCCGAGCGCGGAGTTCAGCATTCCAAAGTGGTGATGCAGCATGGTCGACGGGCGAGGTGAAAACCCCCAGTACGACCGAGGCGACGGAGTAGGCCGACAGTGTGATGCCGAAGCCCCCAGCGTGTGTTAATGAAGTGATGATGAAGCCCTCGGTCCAGCCGAGGTGACGCGGTAGGTCGGCAAGATAGCGACAGAGCCCCCACATCAACACATTGGAATGCCGAGGTAATAGCGCAGCCCGACCGGAATCACTTACCTGTGCACAAACAATAGTGCAATCCGGAGATAATAATAATGATAATAATAAAAAAATTCTCTGCATAATTAATAATTTATGCAAAGTGGGTAATAAAAGAAATATGGCCCGTGTGCCGAACACTCGATGAGATAGAGCTCTCTCAGCGATGCTGAAGTCCCCGAGGCAACAGAACATGTCGGTATGGCAATTCGACCAACAAGGTGATCACACAAGCCGATTTATGCCAATTGGGACGACGACGTCGGCCTGTCGAAGTGACCGCGTGACACAGTCGAAGTTGACTACCTACACATGTAAAATAGTACAGGCCAAAAGTAATAATAATAATAATATTTAAAAGAAATCTTTGCATAACTATTTGTGCAAATATATTGTTTTAAAGAAATAATGGCCTGGGGAGGTGACACGGCGTGGTTGACATTGGCTCGGTGGAGTGACGCGGCGAAAACATCACGCTGGTCGAAAACCACAGGTCGTCCATGAACGGCGACGTCGATGCAACATAGTGGTGAAACAAGAACTCGCAAATACATCATTGTTGCCAGACATAACTGCCTGTATACAGAAAACAATACTGGCTGAAGTAATAATTCTCAGAAGAAAAGGTACTGCATACTAAAAATAATTTGGAGAGGTAGCACCTGGCAGTAATATAAGTGGCTGGCCAAATTGAAGACTGACGAAGCAAAGTCTGATGAAAAGTTGTCCAGCCGAGCTAAATCACAAGACACTTACCGGGCGGCAAATGTGATGTTTGTCTCTGAATTTTTCCTTGAAAGCCGTGCGAGTGCTACATAGCACTCTGCGCTGCACTTCGTGGGTAGTACGGGCTGCACGATCGCCTCGACTGGGTCACCGCCACCCTGTAGCGAGTCCGGTAACTATGCCGCCGCTTACAAACGCGTTTCACCAGGGTTTTTACAGTACGCAAGGTAGTTCGGGTCCGACGTTCTGCCAGGCGGCAGATACGGTCGCCGCCGCTATAAAATTTCTCGATCCAATCTGACTGCAAACAACACGGTAGCGACGATTTTGCAGGAGAGAAAATTTACACAGAAAAGATTCGACTAGAAAAATATCACCTGATCGTCCCACCGTTCCGCGGCGATGACCTAGCAAGCTTCTAATGAAAGCCTGGGCGCCAAGGTCGAATTGCTGAGCAGGCGACATAGCGCGGGCACTGTTAACTTTCGGTGTCGCGCACGAGGTGTCCATCAGTAGCGGTACAAGAAACTTGTTGACGAACAGTCGGTCGAGTCGGGGCAGCGCGGAGCTTCCATAATGATAAGTGGCGCTTCAAAGCAGATTTACACCGTGATCAATCCTCAGAAATTGCAAAACAATGAGTACCATGCATGCTTTACGTACATGTAATAGAAACTAGGTATTAAAGTAGTCTATTTCCTCATAGCTTAATTAAATAAGGAAGAGAGAGAGAGAGGAATTTTTTTTAGAGGAAAGGCTTGGCCGAGCCCAAGAAAGGCTCGAACCTAACCCGACTTTGAATTAACAAAGTCATCAACCGGCCAGGAGAATACAAACGACACCTTGTAAGGAGAACAAAAAAAGAAGAACAGTGAAAGATACAAAGTGCTGTGCCAACAACTAATAGGCTCCATACGCACAACACGCAAAGATATGATAACTAAGGCCCTAATCCTCTTGAAGACGATGAAGCCCTCCAGCATGAGCAGACCACCACACAAAAGCTTCAGCAGGACCTTGTCGACATGAAGAACTTAATAGGTGCAGAGGCACTATAAATGCATTCCAAGGATTACGGCCGACACAATACCAACCTCCTCCATCTTGAAGGGGCACCAGCCCTCGCCTGACTCTGAAGGGCGCCGATCCGTCAAGAGATGGAGACGCTCCCCCAAGAACTAAGGTGGAAACCGGCGCCGTTGCCCACGGAAGCCAAAACAGAGTGCCAACACCATACCAAGTCAAGCAAATTAAAGAGAAGCTCTGCCCTGTTGAGGAATCTGCACACGCGGAGAAGCAATGGCACAACAGGGCGGCTGAAGGCCAGGCGGTAGTGGAAGGAGGACGCCGCGCCGGAGCTCCGAGGTGCACCTAGTCCGCAGAGATGAGCACCGAGCTCCCGCCATCCAGAAATGAACAGGAACAACCAAAGGAGCGAATAGGCGAAACCCTGCCACACGGAGACAACGGCCGACGAGCTCCGGCCACACCACCAACCACCACCAGACAACCAGAACGGCACCTCCACCACAAGCTCACCAAAGACGGCACCCCCAAGAAGGTGACGACGCCAGCAGCGCCGCTGCCGCCCAATCCGGAAAGGATCTGGGTTTTCACCAGACGGCAGGGTGAAGAGGAGGGAAAGGAACAACCTTGATGACGCCAACAAGAAGGGGAACGACGTCCAAGGGCGTCGCGCGATTAATGGCGGACCAGCCGGCCTCGGATTTCTCCGGTGTCCCTCCCCACCTCCAACCTCCAAGCACGAACAGCACCGGCAGCCGAAGACCACCATAGGCTAGATCTGGCAGGAGGGCGCCGTTGATGTTGGGGGAGAGGCCAACAGATCGGAAACGGCCGCCACCGAGGGGCAACGCACCATCGCCACTACCTGCCACCCCCTCGCCGCCCCCGCGGCCGAGGAGGACGGCCAGCACCACCGGACGCCGCCCGCTGAGGCAGGCACTGGCCCACCAGCCATGGCCGCCGCCATGGATGCAGGGCACCTCGAGGGAGAGCGAGGCTACCAGATCCTCGCCGCCACCATCCTTGGCAGACGCGCAGTGCACCGGCGACCCCTCTGGTGGCGACGAGGGGGAGAGGCAGTGGTGGGGAAGGCGGTGGCGGCTAGGGTTTGCCGCCCGTGTCGCCCCAGGTGGAGCGACACGGGGGCGAGCGAGCGTACCTCCCGTTTCAGTGTCGCCTTGTGGGTATGACTTGTTGACTCAGAGAGAGAGAGAAGAATTGGATCTCCCTGATGATCCCCTAGTGCACACGGCAATTTTGGGGGAGAAAGGACAGCTTTGAATAATCTGTCCACGTGAGCCTGCAGCCATGCACTGGATCAGATTTTCTTGTCGGCTGCCGAACAGAACCTGGCGTCTCCGAAAACAGCCACATACGCTACTGTTTATCTTGGTCTTCGCGTACGGCACTTTCACTTGATCCTAAGCGGACAAGCGGGCAGAAAAGACACGACAGGACAGCATGCCTCAGCTCGATGTGCATCACACAGATTGCGCAGTAGAGATCGGGGTGTGCGGCGTTTGCGTGACTATCTTTCGATCCCGACTTCCAAGCTAGGGCAAAAACCGATTTGTAAAAGAATTGCCCACGGCGACGTAGATAATTTGCAAACAAACTGATCTATATAAAAAGAAATAAACTGAAAGTACAACACCTGATTCGGCGTCGGTAGAAGACCCATCGAACCGCGACGATCGCCTAGCAGGCTCTAAATGAAAGCACCAATGTCGGTTCTATATCCGGCGTATCTCGTAGTAGGGGTCCTAAGCTAGGCGTCTTGGAGCGATGGTAACATGGACACGGGATTTTACCCAAGTTCGGGCCCTCTTGATGGAGGTAAAACCCTACATCCTGCTTTTGATTGTATTCATACGGGGATAGTACATAGTACAGGTATCTACCACGACATCGTAGTAATGAATATGAGATTGTCTATGACTAGCCTGGCCTCAGTTTATATAACACACTGGAGGCCTAGGGTTTAGGAGAGTCCTTGGCTTAGGCGCCAAGTCTTGTGGAAACCTCCTTGTATGTGGCATGGGTTGTCCGAAGTGGCCCATGATGAACCGACATGGGGGTCCTCGGCCCGATCCAGCTGGTCGGGAGATGACGTAGTGAGTACCCCCTCGTCCAGGACACCGTCAGTCGACTAGCTCGTCACTTGGCGAGGTGGGACTAAATACGGTAGGCCTTTGTCCGGTTGGTGCCACCAACCAGGACTAAAGCTAGGTTTTAGTTTAGTATTTTCTTTTTTTATGCGTTTAATGAATTTTTTGAGCTAAATGACCCTGAAATTGAAAAGGACTACAAATGAACTCTGAAAAGGTTGAAACTTGGCATGGTATCATAATTTCACCCACATAGCATGTGCTAAAAAGTTGAGAGGGTTACAACAAAAACTAGATGCACTTCATGTACAAACTGGACAATCTCTTTCGAAGTATCAGGGTTTCGGACGAAAACTCATCTATTACAAATGGATTTCATTTTTTGACATGTAACTGCAGCGATATTCTAGATCAAAGCCATCTGATATGTTGTCTTCACTAGAGAGAAAGTCTTCATTTTTTCTTCGCTTGTGTCCCTTGCTTATGATTGCGCCGTAACCATGGATAATCTTCATCATTTAACAGGATGCTTGGGTCAGCCTTCACTTTTAAAGGGAGGAATTTCATGAAACTTTTAATAATCTTCAGACATGTCTGTCTCGTCCTCCACTCCCACGATGTTTCTTTTCCCTGAAAGAACTATGTGGCGCTTTGGCTCATCGTATGATATATTTGCTTCCTTATCTTTTATTTTTCTCGGTTTGGTAGACATGTCTTTCACATGGAAAACCTGCACTACATCATTGGCTAAGATGAATGGTTCGTCTGTGTACCCAAGATTGTTGAGATCCACTGTTGTCATTCCGTACTATGGGTCTACCTGTTGTTGGAAATATGCCCTAGAGGCAATAATAAATTAGTTATTATTATTATTATATTTCCTTGTTCATGATAATCGTTTATTATCCATGCTATAATTGTATTGAAAGGAAACTCAGATACATGTGTGGGTACATAGACAACACCATGTCCCTAGTAAGCCTCTAGTTGACTAGCTCGTTGATCAATAGATGGTTACGGTTTCCTGACCATGAACATTGGATGTCGTTGATAACGGGATCACATCATTAGGAGAATGATGTGATGGACAAGACCCAATCTTAAGCCTAGCACAAAGATCGTGTAGTTCGTATGCTAGAGCTTTTCTAATGTCAAGTATCATTTCCTTAGACCATGAGATTGTGCAACTCCGGATACCGTAGGAATGCTTTGGGTGTACCAAAGCGTCACAACGTAATCGGGTGGCTATAAAGGTGCACTGGTGTATCTCCGAAAGTGTACATTGGGTTGGCACGAATCGAGACTGGATTTGTCACTCCGCAGACGGAGAGGTATCTCTGGGCCCACTCGGTAGGACATCATCATAATGTGCACAATGTGACCAAGGGGTTGATCACGGGATGATGTGTTACGGAACGAGTAAAGAGACTTGCCGGTAACGAGATTGAACAAGGTATCGGCATACCGACGATCGAATCTCGGGCAAGTACAATACCGCTAGACAAAGGGAATTGCGTGCAGGGATTGCTTGAATCCTTGACATCGCGGTTCATCCGATGAGATCATCGTGGAACATGTGGGAGCCAACATGGGTATCCAGATCCCGCTATTGGTTATTGACCGGAGAACGTCTCGGTCATGTTCGCATGGTTCCCGAACCCGTAGGGTCTACACACTCAAGGTTCGGTGACGCTAGAGTTGTTATGGGAAATAGTATGTGGTTACCGAAGGTTGTTCGAAGTCCTGGATGAGATCCCGGACATGACGAGGAGCTCCGGAATGGTCCGGAGGTGAAGATCGGTATATTGGACGAAGGGTATTGGAGTCCGGAATTGTTCCGGGTACTGTGTGATGACCAGCGATGTCGAAAGGGGTTTGGAGGCCTCGGCAAGCTTTGGGGGGCCTTATGGGCCAAGGGGAGAGGGCACATCAGCCCACTAAGGGGCTGAGCGCCCCTCCCACCCCATCTCACGTAACCTGGAGAGGTGGGGGCGCCACCCCTAGGGCAGCCGCCCCTCCCGGCTTGGGGGGCAAGTTTCCTAGGGCGTGGAGGCGCCAAAACCCATCTAGGATTTCCCCTATGGCCGCCGCCCCTCCCCTAGGGAACCCTAGGGCACCTACCCCTCCTCCCTTCCCTCTATATATAGTGAGAGAGAGAGAGAGGGCAGCCGCACCCTTCCCCTGGCGCAACCCTCTCCCTCCTCCAACACCTCCTCCTCCTCCGTAGTGCTTGGCGAAGCCCTTCCGGAGAACCACGAGCTCCATCACCACCATGTCGTCGTGCTGTCGAAGTTCTCCCTCAACTTCTCCTCTCCCCTTGCTGGATCAAGAAGGAGGAGACGTCCCCGGGCTGTACGTGTGTTGAACGCGGAGGCACCGTTGTTCAGTGCTTAGATCAGAATCAACCGCGATTTGGATCACGACGAGTACGACTCCTTCAACCCCGTTCACTTGAACGCTTCCGCTTAGCGATCTACAAGGGTATGTAGATGCACTCTCCTTCCCCTCATTGCTAGATTACTCCATAGATTGATCTTGGTGATGCATAGAAAATTTTGAATTTCTGCTACGTTCCCCAACAGTGGCATCATGAGCCAGGTCTATTGCGTAGATTCTATGCACGAGTAGAACACAAGTTGTTGTGGGCGTTAATTTTGTTCAATTTGCTTACCGTTACTAGTCTTATCTTGATTCGACGGCATTGTGGGATGAAGCGGCCCGGACCGACCTTACACGTACTCTTACGTGAGACAGGTTCCACCGGTCGACATGCACTTGTTGCATAAGGTGGCTAGCGGGTGCCAGTCTCTCCCACTTTAGTCGGATCGGATTCGATGAAAAGGGTCCTTATGAAGGGTAAATAGCAATTGGCATATCACGTTGTGGCTTCTGCGTAGGTAAGAAACGTTCTTGCTAGAAACCCATAGCAGCCACGTAAAACATGCAAACAACAATTAGAGGACGTCTAACTTGTTTTTGAAAGGTATGCTAAGTGATGTGATATGGCCAAAAAGAATGTGATGAATGATATGTGATGTATGAGATTGATCATGTTCTTGTAATAGGAATCACGACTTGCATGTCGATGAGTATGACAACCGGCAGGAGCCATAGGAGTTGTCTTTATTTATTGTATGACCTGCGTGTCACAGAATAACGCCATGTAATTACTTTACTTCATTGCTAAACCGTTAGCCATAGTAGTAGAAGTAATAGTTGGCGAGACAAATTCATGGAGACACGATGATGGAGATCATGATGATGGAGATCATGGTGTCATGTCGGTGACGTTGATGATCATGGAGCCCCGAAGATGGAGATCAAAAGGAGCAAAATGATATTGGCCATATCATGTCACTTTTTGATTGCATGTGATGTTTATCATGTTTATGCATCTTATTTGCTTAGAACGACGGTAGTAAATAAGATGATCCCTCATTAAAATTTCACGAAAGTGTTCCCCCTAACTGTGCACCGTTGCGAAAGTTCGTTGTTTCGAAGCACCACGTGATGATCGGGTGTGATAGATTCTAACGTTCACATACAACGGGTGTAAGACAGATTTACACATGCCGAACACTTAGGTTGACTTGACGAGCCTAGCATGTACAGACATGGCCTCGGAACCCAAGAGACCGAAAGGTCGAGCATGAGTTGTATGGTAGATACGATCAACATGAAGATGTTCACCGATGATGACTAGTCCGTCTCACGTGATGATCGGACACGGCCTAGTTGACTCGGATCATGTAATCACGTAGATGACTAAGACGGATGTCTATCTGAGTGGGAGTTCATAAGATGAACTTAATTATCCTGAACATAGTCAAAAGGTCTTTGCTAATTATGTCGTAAGCTCGCGCTTTAGTTCTACTGTTTTAGATATGTTCCTAGAGAAAATATAGTTGAAAGTAGACAGTAGCAATTATACGGACAGTAGAAGGCTTATGTCCTTAATGCACCGCTCGGTGTGCTGAACCTCGAGCGATAAATGCGTGGATGTTGCGAACATTTGACATACAAGTTTTGATAACTACATGATAGTTCAGTTAAACGGTTTAGAGTTGAGGCACCAAAGACGATTCCGAAACGTCGCGGAACATATGAGATGTTTCGAGGGCTGAAATTGGGATTTCAGGCTCGTGCCCACGTCAAGAGGTATAAGACCTCCGACGATTTTTCTTAGCCTGCAAACTAAGGGAGAAAAGCTCAATCGTTGAGCTCGTACTCAGATTGTCTGAGTACAACAATCACTTGAATCGAGTGGGAGTTGATCTTCCAGATGAGATAGTGATGTTTCTCCAAAGTCATTGCCACCAAGCTGCTAGAGCTTCGTGATGAACTATAACATATCAGGGATAGATATGATGATCCTTGAGATATTCGCGATGTTTGACACCGCGAAAGTAGAAATCAATAAGGAGCATCCATTGTTGATGGTTGGTAAAACCACTAGTTTCAAGAAGGGCAAGGGTAAGAAGGGATACTTCATGAAACGGCAAAACAGTTGCTGCTCTAGTGAAAACCCAAGGTTGAACCCAAACCCGAGACTAAGTGCTTACGTAATGAGAGGAGCGGACACTAAAGCAGAACCACCCTAGATACTTAGTAGATAAGAAGGCAGGCAAGGTCGTGGAAGTATATTGGATATACATTATGTTAATGTGTACTTTACTAGTACTCCTAGTAGCACCGTGGTATTAGATCTTTGGTTCGGTTGCTAAGTGTTAGTAACTTCGAAATAAAAGCTACAGAATAAACGGAGACTAGCTAAAGGTGAGCTGACGATATGTGTTGGAAGTGTTTCCAAGGTTGATGTGATCAAGTATCGCACGCTCCCTCTACCATCGAGATTGGTGTTAAACCTAAATAATTGTTATTTGGCGTTTGCGTTGAGCATGGACATGATTGGATTATGTCTATCGCGATACAGTTATTCATTTAAGGAAAATAATGATTACTCTGTTTATTTGAATAATACCTTCAATGGTCTTGCACCTAAAATGAATGGTTCATTGAATCTCGATCGTAGTGATGCACATTTTCATGTCAAAAGATATAAGATAGTAATGATAGGACCACTTACTTGTGGCACTGCCATGTAAGTCATATTGGTATTAAAAACGCATGAAGAAGCTCCATGTTGATGGATCTTTGGACTCACTCGTTTTTGAAAAGTTTGAGACATGCGAGCCATGTCTATTGGTGTATACGCATGAAGAAACTCCATGCAGATGGATCGTTTGGACTCACTTGATTTTGAATCGCTTGAGAAATGCAAATCATACCACATGGACAAGATGACTGAAAAGCCTAGTTTTTCAGTAAAATGGAACAAGATAGCAACTTGTTGGAAGTAACACATTTTGATGTGTGCAGTCCAATGAGTACTGTGGCATGCAGTGAATATCGTTATGTTCTTACTTCACAGATGATTCGAGTAGATGTTGAGTATATTTACTTGATGAAACAAAGTCTGAATTATTAAATGGTTCAAGTAATTTCAGAGTGAAGTTGAAGATCACTGTGACAAGAGGACAAAATGTCTATGATATTATCATAGAGATGAGTATCTGAGTTACGAGCTTTGGCACGTAATTAAGACATTGTGGAAATTGTTTCACAATTAATACCGCCTGGAACACCATAGTGTGATGGTGTGTCCGAACATCATAGTTGCAACCCTATTGGATATGGTGCGTACCATGATGTCTCTTATCGAATTACCACTATTGTTGATGGGTTAGGCATTAGAGACAACCGCACTCACTTTAATAGGGCACCACGTAATTCCGTTGAGACGACACCGTTTGAACTATGGTTTGGAGAAACCTAAGTTGTCGTTTCTTAAAAGTTTGGGGCTGCGAAGCTTATGTGAAAAAGTTTCAGGTTGATGAGCTCGAACCCAAAGCGGATAAAAATGCATCTTCATAGGACACCCAAAACAGTTGGGTATACCTCCTATCTCAGATCCGGAAGCAAAAGTAATTGTTTCTAGAAACGGGTCCTTTCTCGAGGAAAAGTTTCTCTCGAAAGAATTGAGTGGGAGGATGGTGGAGACTTGATGATGTTATTGAACCATCACTTCAACCAGTGTGTAGCAAGGCACAGGAAGTTGTTCATGTGGCACCTACACCAATTGAAGTGGAAGCTGATGATAGTGATCATGATGCTTCGGATCAAGTCACTACCGGACCTCGTAGGTCGACAAGGACGCGTACTACTTCACAGTGGTACGCAATCCTGTCTTAGAGGTCATGTTGCTAGACAACAATGAACCTACGAGCTATGGAGAAGCGATGGTGGGCCCGGATTCCGACGAATGGCTTGAGGCCGTAAAATCCGAGAGAGGATCCATGTATAAAACAAAGTGTAGACTTTGGAAGAACTACTCGATGGTCGTAAGGCTGTTGAGTACAGATGGATTTTAAAAGGAAGACTTACAATGATGGTAAGTGTCACCATTAGGAAAGCTCGACTTGTCGCTAAGATGTTTTCCGACAAGTTCAAGGAGTTGACTATGATGAGACTTTCTCACTCGTAGCAATGCTAAGAGTCTGTTGGAATTGGATTAGCGATTCTTTGCATTATTTATGAAATCTTGCAGATAGGATGTCAAAACATTGTTTCCTCGACAATTTTCTTGAGGAAAGGTTGTATGTGATACAACGGAAGGTTTTGTCAATCTGAAGAACGCTAACAAATATGCAAAACTCCGGCAATCCTTTTAAGGACTGGAGTAAGCATCTCGGAGTTGGAATGTACGCTTTGATGAGATGATCAAAGATTTTGGATTTATACAAAGTTTATGAGAAACTTGTATTTCCAAAGAAGTGAGTGGAGCGCTATAGAATTTCCGATGAGTATATGTTGTTGACATATTGTTGATCGGAAATGATGTAGAATTTCCGGAAAGCATATAGGGTTATTTGAAAAGTGTTTTTCAATGGAAAACCTGGATTAAGCTACTTGAACATTGAGCATCAAGATCTATGAGGATAGATCAAACGCTAAATGGTACTTTCAAATGAGCACATACCTTGACATGATCTTGAAGGTGTTCAAGATGGATCGACCAAAGAAGGAGTTCTTGCACGAGTTGTAAGGTATGAAGTTAAGAGTTAAAGCTCGACCACGGCAGAGAGAGAAAGGACGAAGGTCGCCCCTATGCTTCAGACGTAGGCTCTATAGTATGCTATCTTTGTGTACCGCTTAGGAAGTGTGCCTTGCCATGAGTCGATCAAGGGTACAAGAATGATCCAGGAATGGATCATTGGACAGTGATCAAAATTGTCCTTGGAGTAAATAAGGACATGTTTCTCGATTATGGAGGTGATAAAGAGTTCGGCGTAAAGGGTTACGCCGATGAAAGCTTTAACACCTATCCGAATGACTCGAGTAGCAAACCGGATACGTATAGTGGAGCAACCATTTGGAATAGCTCCAAGTGGAGCGTGGAAGCAGCATTTACAATATGACATAGAGAATCTGAAGTACATACGGATCTAAATGTTGCAGACCCGTTGACTAAAACCTCTCTCACAAGCAAAACATGATCAAACCCCGGAACTCATTGAGTCTTAATCACATGATGATGTGAACTAGTTTAGTGACACTAGTAAACTCTTTGGATGTTGGTCACATGGCGATGTGACGTGTGAGTGTTAATCACATGGCGATGTGAACTAGATTATTGACTCTAGTGCAAGTGGGAGACTGTTGGAAATATGCCCTAGAGGCAATAATAAATTAGTTATTATTATTATTATATTTCCTTGTTCATGATAATCGTTTATTATCCATGCTATAATTGTATTGAAAGGAAACTTCGAGATACATGTGTGGGTACATAGACAACACCATGTCCCTAGTAAGCCTCTAGTTGACTAGCTCGTTGATCAATAGATGGTTACGGTTTCCTGTCCATGGACATTGGATGTCGTTGATAACGGGATCACATCATTAGGAGAATGATGTGATGGACAAGACCCAATCCTAAGCCTAGCACAAAGATCGTAGTTCAGTATGCTAGAGCTTTTCTAATGTCAAGTATCATTTCCTTAGACCATGAGATTGTGCAACTCCCGGATACCGTAGGGAACGCTTTGGGTGTACCAAACGCCACAACGTAATCGGGTGGCTATAAAGGTGCACTACGGGTATCTCCGAAAGTGTGCATTGGGTTGGCACGAATCGAGACTGGATTTGTCACTCCGTGTGACGGAGAGGTATCTCTGGGCCCACTCGGTAGGACATCATCATAATGTGCACAATGTGACCAAGGGGTTGATCACGGGATGATGTGTTACGGACGAGTAAAGAGACTTGCCAAGATGAGATTGAACAAGGTATCGGCATACCGACGATCGAATCTCTGGCAAGTACAATACCGCTAGACAAAGGGAATTGCATACGGGATTGCTTGAATCCTTGACATCGTGGTTCATCCGATGAGATCATCGTGGAACATGTGGGAGCCAACATGGGTATCCAGATCCCGCTGTTGGTTATTGACCGGAGAATGTCTCGATCATGTGCATGGTTCCCGAACCCGTAGGGTCTACACATAAGGTTCGGTGACGCTAGAGTTGTTATGGGAAATAGTATGTGGTTACCGAAGGTTGTTTGGAGTCTGGATGAGATCCGGACATGATGAGGAGCTCGGAATGGTCGGAGGTGAAGATTGGTATATTGACGAAGGGTATTGGTGTCCGGAATTGTTCCGGCGGTACTGTGTGATGACCAGCGTGTCCGAAAGGGGTTTGGAGGCCCCTGCAAGCTTTGGGGGCCTTATGGGTCAAGGGAGAGGCACATCAGCCCACTAAGGCGCTGAGCGCCTCTCACCCCATCTCACGTAGCACGGAGAGGTGGGGCGCCGCCCCTAGGGCAGCCACCCTCCCGGCTTGGGGGCAAGTTTCCTAGGGGTGGGGCGCCAAAACCCATCTAGGATTTCCCCTATGGCCGCCGCCTCCCTAGGGAACCCTAGGGCACCTCCTCCTCCCTTCCCCTATATATAGTGAGAGAGAGAGGGCAGCCGCACCTTCCCTGGCGCAGCCCTCTCCTCCTCCAACATCTCCTCCTCCTCCGTAGTGCTTGGCGAAGCCTGCTTGGGAGAACCACGAGCTCCATCACCACCATGCCGTCGTGCTGTCGGAGTTCTCCTTCAAATTCTCCTCTCCCCTTGCTGGATCAAGAAGGAGGAGACATCCCCAGGCTGTACGTGTGTTGAACGCGGAGGCACCGTTGTTCGGTGCTTAGATCGGAATCAACCGCGATTTGGATCACGACGAGTACGACTCCTTCAACCCCGTTCACTTGAACGCTTCCGCTTAGCGATCTACAAGGGTATGTAGATGCACTCTCCTTCCCCTCGTTGCTAGATTACTCCATAGATTGATCTTGGTGATGCGTAGAAAATTTTGAATTTCTGCTACGTTCCCCAACACCTGTACCCCGCCTCCTGATAGATTGACCCATTTGCACCGAAACAAAGGGACCTTAAATTCATGTCCATAGTCAAGTTCCTATATCTCCTCTATTTAACCATAATATGTGTCTTTTGCCCTATTGGTGTTTGCTGCATCAAAGCGGACACCACTATTTTGGTTGGTGCTCTTTTTATCTTGGGCGATCGTGTAAAATATATTCCCATTTATCTTATAGCCTTGGTAAGTCAATACCGTCCAAGATGGTGCCCTGGCCAACAAGTACAGCTCAACTCCAATAGTGTTGTTACGCATGAGATGTGTTTGGAACCAACCGCCTAAAGTCCCGATTTGTTCATGTGTAATCCAGTCGTCAGACTGCTCCGGGTGTTTGGAGCGTAGAATATTCTTGTGTTCATTGATATACGGGGCCACCAAGGTAGAATTATGTAGAATTGTTTAGTGTGCTTGCGCCCAAGAATGCCCATCCCTACATATTATTGAATCTGCTCCTAGCATGCCTTTTCCAGTCAGTCTCCCCTCATACTGCGATTGAGGGACACCAATCGGCTTAAGGTCAGGAATAAAGTCAACTCAAAACCCAATGACCTCCTCTGTTTGATGGCCTGTGGATATGCTTCCTTCTGGCCTAGCACGATTACGAACATATTTCTTTAAGACTCCGATGAACCTCTCAAAGGGGAACATATTATGTAGAAATACAAGACCCAAAATGGCAATCTCGACTAGGTGAACTAGGACGTGCGTCATAATATTGAAGAAGGATGGTGGGAACACCAACTCGAAACTGGCAAGACATTGGACCAAATCATTCTGTAACCTTGGTAGGATTTCTGGATCAATTACCTTCTGAGAAATTGCATTGAGAATGCACATAGCGTCACAATGGCTAATTGAACATTTTCTAGTAGAATCCCCCTCAATGCAACCGGAAGCAGTTGCGTCATAATCACGTGGCAGTCTTGAGACTTTAGGTTCTGGAATTTGTTTCTCTGCCATGTTTATTATTCCCTTTATATTCGACGAGAAGCCAGACGGTGTTGGGGAACGTTGCAGAAAATTAAAATTTTTCCTACGGTTTCACCAAGATCCATCTATGAGTTCATCTAAGCAACGAGTCATGGGAGAGTGATTGCATCTACATACCACTTGTAGATCACAGGCGGAAGCGTTCAATGGAACGGGATGATGGAGTCGCATCGCCGTGATTCGGATCACCGATGACCTAGTGTCGAACGGACAGCACCTCCGCGTTCAACACACGTGACGGGAGCAGATGACGCGTCTCCTCCTTCTTGATCCAGCAAGGGGAAGGAGAGGTTGATGATGATCCAGCAGCACGACGGCGTGGTGGTGGATGCAGCAGAACTCGGCAGGGCTTCGCTAAGCAACTACGGAGGAGGAGGAGGTGTAGCAGGAAGGGAGGCGCCAAGGGCTTCAGGTGCGCCACCCCTCCCTCCCTCCCTTTATATAGGTGCAAGAGAGGGGAGGGCGCAGCCTTGCCCCTTCCTCCAAGGAAGGGTGCGGCCAAGAGGGGAAGGAGTCCATCCTCCCCAAGGCACCTCGGAGGTGCCTTCCCTCTTAGGACTCTCCCTCCCAAGTCTCCTTGGCGCATGGGCCTCTTGGGGCTGGTGCCCTTGGCCCATATAGGCCAGGCGCACCCCACCAGCCCATGTGGCCCCAGGCAGGTGGACCTCCCGGTGGACCCCGGACCCCTTCGGCACTCCGGTACAATACCGATAAAGTGCTTGAAACTTTTCCTACGACCAAAACAAGACTTCCTATATATAAATCTTTACGTCCGGACCATTCCGAACTCCTCGTGACGTCCGGGATCTCATCCGGACTCCGAACAACATTCGGTTTGCTGCATACTCATATTCATACAACCCTAAAGGCCACCGAACCTTAAGTGTGTAGACCCTACGGGTTCGGAGACATGTAGACATGACCGAGACGTTCTCCGGTCAATAACCAACAGCGGGATCTGGATACCCATGTTGGCTCCCACATGTTCCACGATGATCTCATCGGATGAACCATAATGTCAAGGACTCAATCGATCCCGTATACAATTCCCTTTGTCTAGCGGCATTGTACTTGCCCGAGATTCGATCGTCGGTATCCCGATACCTTTGTTCAATCTCGCTACCGCAAGTCTCTTTACTTGTTCCGTAACACATCATCCCGTGATCAACCCCTTAATCACATTGTGCACATTATGATGATGTCCTACCGAGTGGGCCCAGAGATACCTCTCCGTTTACACGGAGTGACAAATCCTAGTCTCAATTCGTGCCAACCCAACAGACACTTTCGGAGATACCTGTAATGCACCTTTATAGCCACCCAGTTACGTCATGACGTTTGGTACACCCAAAGCATTCCTACAGTATCCGGGAGTTGCACAATCTCATGGTCTAAGGAAAAGATACTTGACATTAGAAAAGCTTTAGCATACGAACTACACGATGTTTGTGCTAGGCTTAGGATTGGGTCTTGTCCATCACATCATTCTCGCCAATGATGTGATCCCGTTATCAATGACATCCAATGTCCATGGTCAGGAAACCATGACCATCTATTGATAAACGAGCTAGTTAACTAGAGGCTTACTAGGGACATGGTGTTGTCTATGTACCCACACATGTATCCGAGTTTCCTATCAATACAATTATAGCATGGATACTAAACGATTATCATGAACAAGGAAATATAATAATAACTAATTTATTATTGCCTCTAGGGCATATTTCCAACAGTCTCCCACTTGCACTAGAGTCAATAATCTAGTTCACATCGCCATGTGATAAACACTGATAGGTCATATCGCCATGTGACCAACATCCAAAGAGTTAACTAGTGTCGCTAAACTAGTTCACATCACCATGTGATTAAGACTCAATGAGTTCTGGGGTTTGATCATGTTTTCCTTGTGAGAGAAGTTTTAGTCAACGGGTCTGCAATATTCAGATTCGTATGTACTTTGCAATTCTCTATGTCATATTGTAAATGTTGCTTCCACGTTCCACTTGAAGCTATTCCAAATGGTTGCTCCACTATACGTATCCGGTTTGCTACTCAGAGACACTCGGATAGGTGTTAAATCTTGCATCGACGTAACCCTTTACGCCGAACTCTTTATCACCTCCATAATCGAGAAACATGTCCTTATTTACTCCAAGGACAATTTTGACCGCTGTCCAATGATCCCTATTCCTGGATCATTCTTGTATCCCTTGATCGACTCATGGCAAGGCACGCTCCTAAGCGGTACACACAAAGATAGCATACTATAGAGCCTATGTCTAAAGCATAGGGGCGACCTTCGTCCTTTCTCTTTTCTCGCCGTGGTCGAGCTTTAAGTCTTAACTTCATACCTTACATCTCAGGCAAGAACTCCTCCTTCGATCGATCCATCTTGAACACCTTCAAGATCATGTCAAGGTATATGCTCATTTGAAAGTACCATTAGCGCTTTTGATCTATCCTCATAGATCTTGATGCTCAATGTTCAAGTAGCCTAATCCAGGTTTTCTATTGAAAAACTTTTCAAACAACCCTATATGCTTTCCAGAATTCTACATCATTTCGATCAACAATATGTCAACAACATATACTCATCGAAATTCTATAGTGCTCCCACTCACTTCTTTGGAAATACAAGTTTCTCACAAACTCAGTATAAACCCAAAATCTTTGATCATCTCATCAAAGCGCACATTCCAACTCCGAGATGCTTACTCCGGTCCTTAGAAGGATTGCCGGAGTTTTGCATATTTGTTAGCGTTCTTCAGATTGTCAAAACCTTCGTTGTATCACATACAACCTTTCCTCAAGAAAACTGTCAAGGAAACAATGTTTTGACATTCTATCTGCAAGATTTCATAAATGATGCAAGAATCGCTAATCCATTTCCAACAGACTCTTAGCATCGCTACGGTGAGAAAGCCTCACCGTAGTCAACTCCTTGAACTTGTCGAAAAACATCTTAACGACAAGTCGAGCTTTCTTAATGGTAATTCTTACCATCATTGTCCGCCTTCCTTTCAAAATCCATCCGCACTCCAATGGCCTTACGACCATCAAGTATTTCTTCCAAAGTCATGGATCCGTTCGCATTTTATGGCCTCGAGCCATTCATCGGAATCCGCCCACCATCGCTTCTCCATAGCTCGTAGGTTCATTGTTGTCTAGCAACATGACCTCTAAGACAGGATTGCGTACCACTCAGAAGTAGTACGCATCCTTGTCACCCTACGAGGTACGTTAGTGACTTGATCCGAAACTTCATGACCACTATCATAAGCTTCTACTTCAATTGGTGTAGGTGCCACGGGAACAGCTTCCTGTGCCCTGCTACACACTAGTTGAGGTGACGGTTCAATAACCTCATCAAGTCTTCACCATCCTCCCACTCAATTCTTTCGAGAGAAACTTTTCCTCGAGAAAGGACCCGCTTTCTAGAAACAATTACTTTTGCTTCCGGATTCGAGATAGGAGGTATACCCAACCATTTTGGGTATCCTATGAAGATGTATTTATCCGCTTTTGGGTTCGAGCTTATCACGATGAAACTTTTTCACATAAGCGCCGCAGCCCCAAACTTTTAAGAAATGACAACTTAGGTTTCTCCAAACCATAGTTCAAACGGTGTCGCCTCAACGGAATTACGTGGTGCCCTATTAAAGTGAGTGTGGTTGTCTCTAATGCCTAACCCATGAACGATAGTGGTAATTCGATAAGAGACATCATGGTACGCACTATATCCAATAGGGTGCAACTATGATGTTCGGACACACCATCACACTATGGTGTCTCCAAAGCGTATTAATTGTGAAACAATTTCCACAATGTCTTAATTGTGTGCCAAAGCTCAGAATCTCAGATACTCATCTCTATGATCATATCATAGACATTTTATCCTTTGTCACGATGTTCTTCAACTTCACTCTGAAATTACTTGAACCATTCAATAATTCAGACTTGTGTTTCATCAAGTAAATATACTCAACATCTACTCAAATCATCTGTGAAGTAAGAACATAACGATATTCATCAGATGCCTCAAAGACTCATTGGACTGCACACATCAAAATGTGTTACTTCCAACAAGTTGCTACCTTGTTCCATCTTCATGAAACCGAGGCTTTTCAAATCATCTTGCCCATGTGGTATGATTTGCATATCTCAAGTGATTCAAAATCAAGTGAGTCCAAACGATCCATCCGCATGGAGTTTCTTCATGTGCATACACCAATAGACATGGTTTGCATGTCTCAAACTTTTCAAAAACGAGTGAGTCCAAAGATCCATCAACATGGAGCTTCTTCATGCGTTTTATACCAATATGACTTACATGGCAGTGCCACAAGTACGTGGTACACACAAGTACGTGGTACCATCATTACTATCTTATATCTTTTGGCATGAAAATGTGTATCACTACGATCGAGATTCAATAAACCATTCCTTTTAGGTGCTAGACCATTGAAGGCATTATTCAAATTAACGGAGTAACCATTATTCTCCTTAAATGAATAATCAGACATGCATGCATATAATCCAATCATGTCTATGCTCAACGCAAACACCAAATAACAATTTTAGGTTTAACTCCAATCTCGATGGTAGAGGGAGCGATGCGATGCTTGATCACATCAACCTTGGAAACACTTCCAACACGTATCATCAGCTCACCTTTAGCTAGTCTCCGTTTATTCCGTAGCTTTTGTTTCGAGTTACTAACACTTAGCAACCGAACCGGTATCTAATACCCTAGTGCTCCTAGGAGTACTAGTAAAGTACACATTAACATAATGTATATCCAATATACTTCTATCGACCTTGCCAGCCTTCTTATCTACCAAATATCTAGGGTAATTTCGCCCAAAGGGCTGTTCCCTTATTACGTAAGCACTTAGTCTCGGGTTTGGGTTCAACCTTGGGTTTCTTCACCGAGCAGCAACTGATTTGCCGCTTCATGAAGTGTCCCTTCTTGCCCTTGCCCTTCTTGAAACTAGTGGTTTCACCAACCATCAACAATTGATGCTCCTTCTTGATTTCTACTTTCATGTGTCAAACATCGTGAATACCTCAAGGATCATCATATCTATCCCGACATGTTATAGTTCATCACGAAGCTCTAGCAGCTTGGTGGCAATGACTTTGGAGAAACATCACTATCTCATCCGGAAGATCAACTCCCACTCGATTCAAGTGATTGTTGCACTCGACAATCGAGCACAAGCTCAACAATTGAGCTTTTCTCCCTTAGTTTGCAGGCTAAGAAAATCGTCGGAGGTCTTATACCTCTTGACGTGGGCACGAGCCTGAAATCCCAATTTCAGCCCTCGAAACATCTCATATGTTCCGCGATGTTTCAAAAAACGTCTTTGGTGCCTCAACTCTAAACCGTTCAACTGAACTATCACGTAGTTATCAAAATGTGTATATCCGATGTTCGTAACATCCACAAACGATGTTTGGGGTTCAGAACACTGAGCGGTGCATTAAGGACATAAGCTTTCTCGTCCGCATAATCGCCATCATCAACTTTCAACTATATTTTCTCTAGGAACATATCTAAACAGAGAACTAAAGCGCGAGCCACGACATAATTTGCAAAGATCTTTTGACTATGTTCAGGATAATTAAGTTCATCTCATGAACTCCCACTTAGATAGACATCCCTCTAGTCATCTAAGTGATTACATGATCCGAGTCAACTAGGCCGTGTCCGATCATCACGTGAGACGGACTAGTCATCATCGGTGAACATCTTCATGTTGATCGTATTCACTATATACGACTCATGCTCGACCTTTCGGTCTCTTGTGTTCCGACGCCATGTCTGTACATGCTAGGCTCGTCAAGTTAACCTAAGTGTTCTGCGTGTGTAAATATGGCTTACACCCGTTGTATGTGAACGTAAGAATCTATCACACCCGATCATCACGTGGTGCTTCAAAACGACGAACTTTAGCAATGGTGCACAGTTAGGGAGAACACTTTCTTGAAATTGGTATGAGGGATCATCTTATTTACTACCGTCGTTGTAAGTAAACAAGATGCATAAACATAATAAACATCACATGCAATTATATAGTACTGACGTGATATGGCCAATATCATATAGCTCCTTTGATCTTCATCTTCGGGGCTCCATGATCATCTTGTCACCGGCATGACACCATGATCTCCATCATCGTGTCTTCATGAAGTTGTCACGCCAACGACTACTTCTACTTCTATGGCTAACGTGTTTAGCAATAAAGTAAAGTAATTTACATGATGCTCTTCAATGACACGCAGGTCATACAAAAAATAAAGACAACTCCTATGGCTCCTGCCGGTTGTCATACTCATCGACATGCAAGTCGTGATTCCTATTACAAGAACATGATCTCATACATCACATATATCATTCATCATTCATCACAACTTTGGCCATATCATATCACAAAACACTTGCTGCAAAAACAAGTTAGACGTCCTCTAATTGTTGTTGCAAGTTTTACGTGGCTGCAATAGGGTTCTAGCAAGAACGCTTTTCTTACCTACGTGAAAGCCACAACGTGATTTGTCAACTTCTATTTACCCTTCATAAGGACCCTTTTCATCGAATTCGCTCCAACTAAAGTGGGAGAGACGGACACCCGCTAGCCACCTTATGCAACTAGTGCATGTCGGTCGGTGGAACCAGTCTCACGTAAGCGTACGTGTAAGGTCGATGGGCCGCTTCATCCCACAATACCGCTGAAGCAAGATAAGACTAGTAGCGGCAAGAAAGTTGACAACATCTACGCCCACAACAAATTGTGTTCTACTCGTGCAATAGAGAACTACGCATAGACCAAGCTCATGATGCCACTGTTGGGGAACGTTGCAGAAAATTAAAATTTTTCCTACGGTTTCACCAAGATCCATCTATGAGTTCATCTAAGCAACGAGTCATGGGAGAGTGATTGCATCTACATACCACTTGTAGATCACGTGCGGAAGCGTTCAATGGAACGGGGTTGATGGAGTCGTACTCGCCGTGATTCAGATCACCGATGACCTAGTGCCGAACGGACAGCACCTCCGCGTTCAACACACGCACGGAGCGGATGACGTCTCCTCCTTCTTGATCCAGCAAGGGGGAAGGAGAGGTTGATGATGATCCAGCAGCACGACGGCATGGTGGTGGATGCAGTAGAACTCCCAGCAGGCTTCGCTAAGCAACTACGGGAGGAGGAGGAGGTGTAGCAGAAGGGAGGCGCCAAGGGCTTCAGGTGCGGCCACCCTCCCTCCCTCCCTTTATATAGGTGCAAGAGAGGGGAGGGCGCAGCCTTGCCCCTTCCTCCAAGGAAGGTGCGGCCAAGAGGGGAAGGAGTCCATCCTCCCAAGGCACCCTGGAGGTGCCTTCCCCTCTTAGGACTCTCCCCTCCCCAAGTCTCCTTGGCGCATGGGCCTCTTGGGGCTGGTTCCCTGGGCCCATATAGGCCAAGGCGCACCCCCACCATCCCATGTGGCCCCCCGGGGCAGGTGGACCTCCCCGGTGGACCCCCGGACCCCTCCCGGTACAATACCGATAAAGTGCGAAACTTTTCCGGCAACCAAAACAAGACTTCCTATATATAAATCTTTACCTCCGGACCATTCTGGAACTCCTCGTGACGTCCGGGATCTCATCCGGGACTCCGAACAACATTCGGTTTGCTGCATACTCATATTCATACAACCCTAGCGCCACCGAACCTTATGTGTAGACCCTACGGGTTCGGGAGACATGGAGACATGACCGAGACGTTCTCCGGTCAATAACCAACAGCGGGATCTGGATACCCATGTTGGCTCCCACATGTTCCACGATGATCTCATCGTATGAACCACAATGTCAAGGACTCAATCGATCCCGTATACAATTCCCTTTGTCTAGCGGCATTGTACTTGCCCGAGATTCGATCGTCGGTATCCCGATACCTTTGTTCAATCTCGTTACCGGCAAGTCTCTTTACTCGTTCCATAACACATCATACCGTGATCAACCCCTTAATCACATTGTGCACATTATGATGATGTCCTACCGAGTGGGCCCAGAGATACCTCTCCGTTTACACGGAGTGACAAATCCTAGTCTCAATTCGTGCCAACCCAACAGACACTTTCGGAGATACCTGTAATGCACCTTTATAGCCACCCGTTACGCCAGGACGCTTTGGTACACCCAAAGCATTCCTACGGTATCCGGGAGTTGCACAATCTCATGGTCTAAGGAAAAGATACTTGACATTAGAAAAGCTTTAGCATACGAACTACACGATCTTTGTGCTAGGCTTAGGATTGGGTCTTGTCCATCACATCATTACGCCAATGACGTGATCCCGTTATCAATGACATCCAATGTCCATGGTCGTGAAACCATGACCATCTATTGATAAACGAGCTAGTTAACTAGAGGCTTACTAGGGACATGGTGTTGTCTATGTACCCACACATGTATCTGAGTTTCCTATCAATACAATTATAGCATGGATACTAAACGATTATCATGAACAAGGAAATATAATAATAACTAATTTATTATTGCCTCTAGGGCATATTTCCAACAGACGGGACCTTGATACTGAGCAGACATTCAAAGAAGATTTCCTTCTCTGCTTTTGGTAAGAGCGTAGTTGGCAGGACCTTGATACTGCTTTGGATGCATTCTGTCTTTTTTGTTCACACATTGCTGGTCCTCCCGTGCCTCCGGTGTATCTTTTGTCTTCCCATACACGCCCAAGAAGCCTAGCAG
Source organism: Aegilops bicornis (assembly GCA_021605145.1). Lineage (NCBI taxonomy): Eukaryota > Viridiplantae > Streptophyta > Magnoliopsida > Poales > Poaceae > Aegilops > Aegilops bicornis. The sequence continues at coordinate 696,424,581 of CM038673.1, read as the reverse complement.
GTTCACGCAAACATTCTCCGTCACATGCATCACGTTGATTGCAGAGCGGGCCTCTAGGTCTTTCCAGTAGGGTTAACCCCAAAATATAGATTTCTTCTTCCACATGGGTGTGTGTCCCTCAGCGTCATTCGGAACAGATTGTCCGCCAGGACCCTTTCCAAATATTACTTGTAAATCCTTGACCATATAAAGTATATCATCACCAGTACGGAGGATGGGCTTCTTCTGGTGATTTGCCTCACCTTTGAAATGCTTGCCTTTTTTTCTTATGGCATGCTTGGTCGGAAGAAATCGATGATGTCCCGGGTACACAGTCTTCTTGCATTTGTCCAAATATATACTTTCAGTCTCATCTAAACAGTGCGTGCACGCGTGCTATCCCTTGTTTGTCCGTCCTGAAAGGTTATGAAGAGCAGGCCAATCAGTTATGGTTACAAATAGCAACACTCGTAGGGCAAATTCCTGATGTTTTTGCTCATCCCACACACATACACTTTTTTATCCCATAGCTGTAAAAGTTATTCAACTAATGGCCTTAGGTACACATCAATGTCGTTGTCGGGTTGCTTAGGTCCTTGTATGAGCACTGGCATCATAATGAACTTCTGCTTCATGCAAGGTTATAGATACATAGAGTCGCGGGCCAGGTTCTATGATTGCTGCTCTGCTCCCCAAAAGGATTAATGCCATCTGCACTTAAACCAAACCATACGTTCCTTGTGTCATCTGCAAAGTCCCGCCACTTTCTCTCTATTTTTCTCCATTGCAACCCATCAGCGGGTACTCTCAACTTCCCATCTTTCTTATGGTCTTCTTTGTGCCATCGCAACAACTTGGCATGCTCTTTGTTTCTGAACAGACATTTCAACCGTGGTATTATAGGAGCATACCACATCACCTTGGCAGGAACCCTCTTTCTGGGGCGCTCGCCCTCAACATCACCAGGGTCATCTCGTCTGATCTTATACCGCAATGCACCGCATACCGGGCATGCGTCCAAATTCTCGTACTCCCCCCGCCATAGAGGATGCAGTCATTAGGGCATGCATGTATCTTCTGCACCTCCAATGCTAGAGGGCATATAATCTTGTTTCTTCGTACGTACTGTCAGGCAATTTGTTATCCTTTGAAGCTTATTCTTCATAATTTTTATTACCTTCCCGAATCTGTTGTCAGATACACCATTGTTTGCCTTCCATTGCAACAATTCCAGTGTGGTACCGAGCTTTGTGTTGTCATCTTCGCAATTTGGGTACAACCCTTTTTTTATCCTCTAACATGCGATCGAACTTCAACTTCTCCCTTTGACTTTCGCACTCTCTTTGTGCATCAACAATGACCTGGCAAAGATCATCATCAGGCACATCTGGTGCCTCTTGATCTTCAGCGTCCCCTATTGCAGTATCACCATATTCAAAGAACATAGGATAGTTGTCATCATCCTCTTCTTCTTCATTGTCTTCCATCATAACCCCTCTTTCTCCGTGCTTGGTCCAAACATTATAGTGTGGCATGAAACCCTTCTCAAGCAGGTGCAAGTGAAGGGTTTTCGAGTTAGAGTAATCCTTCGTATTCCCACAGACAATACATGGACAATACATAAAACCATTCCGCTTGTTTGCCTCAGCCACTTCGAGAAAATTATGCAGGCCCTCAATGTAGTCGGAGGTGCGTCGGTCACCATACATCCATTGCCGATTCATCTGCGTGCATTATATAATTAAGTGTATCAAAAACCATTACAGAACATCATGAATAGAGAAGTGACCAAATTAATACAAGTTCATCATCACATTAAAACCAAATTATAGTAGTGATCAAATGTTATTACTGAAAAAGTAAATACATAAACTTCATACATAGTTCTCATGGAATAACATACAGCTCTCTAGACCATCTAATTAAAACATACATTGAAACTAACATACAACTATGTAAAACATTTAAATGCAACAACAAATGCGATCATAATCGCAACTAAGCTAATAATTGATGCAACAACATAATGATACCAAGCCTCATTATCAATGGCATATTTTCTAATCTTTCTAATCTTCAAGTGCATTGCATCCATCTGGATCTTGTGATCATCGACGACATCAGCAACATGCAACTCCAATTTCATCTCAATTTTTTTTCAATTTATCTTTCAAATAAATTTTTTATTTTTCAACTAAATATAACCTCTCGACAAGAGGGTCGGTTGGAATTTCCAGTTCACATACCTCCTAGAAAAATATATCTATGTCACGTTGGTCGGCATAATTGTCACAAACACTAATTGAAACAAATAATTATAAAATATAATATACCACATCCGAATCATAGACCGGATGAGAGCCGACGGGGGCGGATACCAAAACCATGGCATTATATAATAACAAACAATAATAAAAGTAAGAAAAATATACAAGTAGCTATCTAAATCATATAAGTAAGAATTTTTTCTTTTAAAAAAGATAAGAACAAGAGGCTCACCATGGTGGTGCCGGCGACGAGATCGGCGTGGGCCGTCGACGGCGGTGAGGACGGGGACGGGGGTGGGACGACACCCTACGCATGTGCAAACTAAGAAGTTATTTTGAGCTCAAATTGTGCATCTAAATCAAATAAACTCACACATATATACACTCCTCCACTAAAACCCACAAACCACACTACTTCTAGAGCATTTGAAATGAGCTAAACTAGTAGTGAGATATGAAAGGATGAAGTTGCTAACCTTTTTAGAACACTTGGATAGTTGGTGCACCGCCAAACTGTCGCGACCGGATTTCCAGGATATATTTCCCAGAAAATGGTCCTTGTGCTCACTAGCCCCCGGGATTAGTACAAGACCGCACCAACTTGAGGCACCAACTTGATACAGAAGTTCCAAGCAAATACATAATATGTAGTACAAGACCATTTTGGCCTATGAGTACAACACAAGGTTTCTAGTGGCTGATGGCGGAAGCTGTTTGTGGTTCATCAGTGACTATGGGACTCCATTTCCCACAGGAACAGCTGACCTGGATAACTCCTATCTTCGCGAGGCTGCTATCACCATTGCGTAGGTTCCGGGGCTGTCATCGCAACGCTCCTCTCCATGCAAGAAATCTGGCCAAGACAATAGCCAGGGACAAGACAGTGAGTACTTTGAATGTACTCGCAAACATTATGAACACAGGTATAATATAACAGATGATAATTATGCTCTAAAATATGCCATGATCACTTCGTCAGTTATGAAATAAAATTCATGATGCACGCAAATAGGTTATTCATATAAAACATGAATAAACAATCCGAGAATATAAATAAAATGCACCGATCGGGTGTCTGAAGCGACACTTCGACAGGATAATAATATAAAACATGCCTCGGTCGGGCGTCTGAGCGACGTCACATAAAGGGCTTATAAAGGAAATAGGTAACAAGCATGCCACAGTCGGGCGTCTGTGTGACACCACATAAAGGGCTTATAAGTAATTTAAATAACAAGCATGCCACAGTCGGGCGTCTGAGCGACACAACATAAAGGGCTTATAAGAGAATAATCACAGTGAATATCCAGGAGGTAGAACCGTCCCATGGATACTCAATAATTCAAATAATGTAAATAGTTAGTCCACAATAATAATCATAATCATCATGAGTCACAAATCCTGATCCATGTTCTGGTTTAGCATTTTTTCCTCCGAAAACCGACACTAAGACCGACACTTGACCCATCCCAGACTGTAGTCCTTAACCATGGACACAGCTATTCGAATATATATAATCTCTGCAGAGGGTGTGCTCTTTACCCACGAGTAACGGATTCCTTTAGTCCATCGGGACTAATTCCGTCTACGGTCTTTTAATTGAGAACACACCTGACCGCACACACCAGCCTAACTTATCGGTGTCTGGAATCACCCACGACACCCGTTAAGCGAAACTCTAAGTGGGGAGGCTACAACCTCGACTAGCATGGGATCACAAAATTTATAACGCGCACAAACTAGGGGAGCTACTCCCTCGGCTCCAACCGGAAACACCCATGCTCCCGGACCAGGTGGCATGCCTACCGGATGTAGCCGGTATCTTCCACCATGGCCTCTCTGTACGGTGTGTGCTAGGAAAGGGTTGACAACTTAATAAACCGTACCCTACCTATGGCAGGGACAAGTGGTAGTACGAAACAAGTATGGGGGTTACTGGAACAAGACTCGATCTACGGTCGACTCAGGAGGTTAAGGCATTCCCTGCAGGATTGCTATAACAAATATATTTCACACCAAAGAAATGTAATCACCACTCATCATACCTCACCATGCCTTACCGGACATAATCGTCTCAATGAATTATTAGAGACAAGTTCGTGTCTACCCAAGACAGAGACTTTCCTCGGATTCCTCCCGATAGGCATGAAATGCATACGAGGGTGATTACTATCAGAAGCATATCAAAGTCCAATAGCAAGGAATCATCATTATGCACTTATGAACATGATCATATCATCACATAAAATACCGAACACTTCAAGTCAAGGCGGTGTCGTATTAGCATCGAACGAGACCCAACAAATACTATGCCGGGGTTCAGAATGCTTGCCTTCAAGAGTATGCAAGTGGGGTTGCACTTTTTGAAAGTTGCCTTCTTCTTCAAAATCCTATTTTACGAAAATTTGAATTAACACATAGTTCCAAAACTGTACAAAAAAGTTGTTTGGAAAATTTTCAAATAAATATGAAAATAAACTAGAAAAAATTTGAGAAACAACAGAAAAAGAATCAAATCAATTGGACTTGTATTTTAAAAATTATAGCCAGTCAAAATCTATTTTTAAATAAAACAGAAAAAAGAAAAAACGGTTCGAATAAGAATACGCTTTCGAGACAGAGAAGACGTACTCATGTGTTTTACGTTTCCACTTAAAACACGTCGGCAGAGCTGGGGTCACTGGCAGGTGGGGCCGTAGGGTCCACTGGTCAGGTTTGAGCAGTCGCCCGCGCCCTCCTTCCTTCTCTGGCCGAGCGGTGGCGGGGCTCCGGCGATTGTCGCCGACGAACGGCGGCTCCCCGCAGGATTCTGAGGGCGGGGATGGATCCGCTGGTCCAGGGCGGTCTTCCCAGTGGTCGATAGGCTGGCGGGGGTGGAGGGGGTCACCGGCGGCGAGCTCCGCGGTGGACGGTGGTTTCGGGTGTATCGGGGTCTCGCGCTATGGTGGCTCCCGATCGGGCTAGATAGGTGGGGCGGCTCCACACGGTCGAGGGGAGTCGGACGGTGGTGCTGGATGAGCTGGGGAGGCCCTGCTCGCGACGTTCGGCGCCGGACGGTGTCGGCGGCCGAACTGGCCGGAGACGAGGCAGACGGCCTCCCTCCGTCGATTGTTGGCTATGGGAGCACTAGGGAGATGGCCTGAGGTCGCCTGAGGGTCTGGACGAGCTCGGGGGCTCCTTTTATAGGCGGTCAAGGTAGGTTCCCGCGGCTGCGGATAAGAACGCCAGCGAACCGCCGTTCTATTGCTAGGAGGGTGACATGGCGGCGACGGGCGCTAGCGGACGGGCTCGCGGATAAGCTCGGGCTGTTCAGGGGCGAGCTGGCGCGCTGGAGTGGCTCAGGCGGCACCGTCCATGGCAGGAGCTTGCTGCGGACGCCGGCGTGCCGCCAAGGGAGCTCTGACGGCGGCGTTGTAGGGCGCCAAGGGTGGCTTGGAGGGTTCTGGCGAGCGGGCAAGGATAGGGCGTGGCCCTGGAGGTGAGCAAAGGCCAGGGGCAAGACACGGTGGCTCGGTTGCGCGCGCGTGCAAAACATGCACTCTGGGCGCGCCCAGAGCACGCACGCAGGTGCTCGATGAAATGCCAACGCGTGCTAGAGGGCTTGAATGAGGCTGGTAGTTAACAGGTCTAGGTTAGTGGTGACTAGGAGATTAGTGGACATGGCTGCTGGGTCAGGGGATCAAGTCCACAATGTAGACTAAAACTATGCCAAATCGGCCATGCACACAAGGTGCTCGACGAGAATGCCATGGGCATCTGGGCATCTCTTTCCGTGGCCAAAATCTCCAGATCAGAGTCTCTTTAGGTGAATGGGATGGTAGCAAGGTTAGTTTGGCAAGACCAGAAACTTGTTAGTGCAAAATTTTGAGAAAACCAAATCTAGACAGAAAATGAAGGCTACTATTGTATGGACCGAAAGTATTCCAAAGGGTCCAATCTCCTTGACTTAAGGGTTTGGTAGAGTGTTTTATAAGCAGGAGAAAAATCATGGGTAATAGGGCAAGATAAAATATGGTTGCAGTAGAAAATACCAAACTGGACCAGAGAGCAAAAGAGGATGATTTGCTCAAATTTTTCAAAGAACACTAATGGGTTTTTGCATATAGTTGAATTATACACTACTACTAACATCCCCCAGTTTTGGTGGAATTTTTAAAGAAATATTTAAATAGGTTGTAGTGCAAATGGGACTCTAAAACTTATGAAAAATCATTTTTTTAAGAAATAAAGCTCAAGAAAAATAATTGTAGAAATAATTCCACTGATAAAAAGAAATGGTCTTGGGGAGATATACAAGTCCAACCATATTTTTGAAAGGTTTCCACCTAGAAGGAAAAACTCAAAAAAATTAGAGGGACAGAGTGATATGAAATTAAAAGGTAAAACCAGGAAATAAAATTTTAATTTCCTGGCAAAATTTTAATTAATAAATCAAGGTCAAAATTTTGGGGTGTTACACAAGCCTAAACAAATCTTGGGGAAAATGGAGCTTGGAGGTCGAGCTTGGAGGAAGAACAGAGGAGAAAGCTTAAGTGTGGCTCCGGCATTTCATCGAACACCTCATGTGCATATACTGGCAAAAAATGGAGTATCCCACACCTCCACCCTTCCACGGCCAAAAAACAGAGGAGATGGGGGCGTGGATATATATAGGCAAAACTATTGTCCCGGTTTGTGTCTAAAACCGGGACTAATGGCCTACCCTTTAGTCCCGGTTCCAGACACCAACCGGGACTAAAGGGAGACAACCCCTTTATTCCCGGTTGGTGGCTGGAACCAAGACTAAAGGTCCCAGCCGAACCAGGACTGATGCCTACCGAGGCCGGCCGATGTCCTAGCCTCACGAACCGGGACTGATGCTCCCATTTTCCCGGTTCGTAACACGGCCGGGACTAATGCTCTGATCTGGCCATGACCAAAGCCCTGTTTTCTACTAGTGTACTTGGATCCCGCGAACCGCCCATGAACAATCCCTCAAATTGAAGACCCAAATCACGGCCTCTCTACTTGGTTGCAAACATGCAGCCTTCACGATCCGGCAGCGCTTCGTCGTCTAGAGCTAATCATCGTTGAACAATTAGAGGGGGAGATTAGAACCACACTAGGCTTCTAATTATGAGGACAAGAGCATTAGCCTAGCTCTAATTAGTCAACTAGACCAAGTAGAACTAGAACTAGAAGAACTAGAGGAGGCTCCAAAACGTGTATACCCTATAGAGCAAAAAACCTAGTATATATAGGTTAGAGGAGGAGGAGGGGGTAGCCACCAAGGAGGGAAAGTCCCTCCTTGCGGTGCCAACCAATGGGGGGAGGAGTCCTACTCCTCCCTAGTCCAATCCCCCCCCCCCCCGCCCTATATGGCAAGGGGGCGCCACTTCCTTATGGGCCTTTGTGGCCCATAATTCCTTCCACATCTTGGCCTTTTAAGACCCGTTGATTTTTAAATTAAATATAAAATGTTCTAAATACTTCTAGACCATTTTATATATTTTTAGCATGTCCGAAAACATTTTGCACATATATATAACATATCGGTAATACCTGGTATTACCCAATATTAACTAAAACTCTTCTGGTGACCCCGAAATTCTTCCAGATCCTCTCGGAACTATTACAAATATTCGTGAAACAATTCCACAAATATATTCTCAGGACTCCCATCCTACTAACACTCAACAGATCTTGATTTCCTTAAGCTTGACCTCTTAGGTTTGGTAACTCATAGACATGAACGAAACTATTCGTTCAATGACCGATAAGCGGACTGTGGGCGCCCATATTGATCCCTATGAGCACATGGATGATATTCGAGTGAACCTTTGGTTATCATGTGATATTCTCTTTGCTTCACGATACTTCACAATATCCAGGATGCATCAGTATCCTCCTGAGTCATCACTATGCTCATTATACCGAAACCCTCGTTACCGGTTTTGTTCTTCTTTCTCGTTATTGTGTTGTGACATCCCGGTGACGAAGTAACCTATGTCTGACCAAACGATGATTGATGTCGTCACACCAAGAGGGTCCTAAGAATATCTTTCCATCGTCAGGGGAGCAAATCCCACTCGTGAGCTATCCGGACACTTGTCAAACTTTCTAATGAAGCCGTAAGTTGTCGTTATGATCACCGTGTTACAGGTGACATTTGAGCAACCCCAAAGTGCACCGTACGGTAAGGAGTGACCAAGATAATCTCATGGTCTAAGGAGAAAAATAACATGTCAACACTCCATGTTATTACAATTGATTACAGATGATATTAACTCAATTTATAACATACAAGATTGGGTCGATTCAATATGACCATTCTTCTAACATCATAATCTCAATGTTGTTTTAGGACTATAGTTACACTTAACGATATCCTAAGATTCAAAAAATGTGATCACCAAGTACACTTGAGCTAGTCCTAGAGGCAAGACTAGGAACCTTTTATTTAACTATTTATCATTCCACACGTGCATATGGGTTTTCCATTGAATCGCATATCCCAGGATCATAGCAGTTATAGCATGAAATATAAACTCCATAATTATGAGTATGGAAATATAATAATATAAATATTATTGCCTCTAGGGCATATTTCCAACAGGCTTCTACTGTCAGTGCATAGTTAGGGGTATTGAACACCCATTTTCAATACACCGACAGTCGGTGCCGTGGAAATCGAGATGTCGACATGTCTCATGGTATCAACAAACAACAGAGCTTCGTGGCGCGCTCTCCTGGATCCACGTAGGATTTGTAATACAAGAATGTTGATGTGGGATTTGATTAACCCAGATGGTACTTCCATCAGGTTGGCGTCTAGCAGATATGTACCACTTGCAAGGCTTGGCGCTTCCATCAAAACCTGTGCGCATCGCATAAAACTTCTTTCTATCAGTCCACTTAGTATTGGCATCAAACTCATGTTTGACTGCATAAGTATTGAAACACATCCTAAACTCATTCATGTTTGGCCACAACTTCCCCACTTCAATAACAAGGTTTTTCTTAGTCAAGGACATTTACCAGCTCACCATCATGTGCATCATCTTCCATCAAAGGTCCATCATCTTCAGATGAATCTCTGTTAGCATCAACAGGCAGACTAGATTCACCCCTCTCCTCCTTATCTCTATCATCTACTGGAATGTCAAAAAATGCCATCTCAGTGTCAGGCATTGGTGCAATCAAAAAATATGTAGGGTTCTACCGAGTTCCAATCAACAAAAGCAACTCTTGCAGCACCATTCCCCTTTGTTTGTCAATGTCGGGTCCATCTAATTTAGCCCAGCCCCCCCCCCCCCACACACACACACACACACGCACACACACTATCTAGATTCCAAATCAGCCAATAACAGGGCGAACCGGTCAGACCTAAATCAACACAGAGTATGGTTCTGAATTCACTCACCACATCCGCTGCAGCCGAGAACAAAAGCTCCGCCGCCTGCCGCCGAGAACGAAGAGGGGAGCAGGGAGGGTTCAGTCGGGCACGGGGGCATGTTTCACTCGATGCACTTTGAAATTAAGTGGGACCCATCTGCCTTACATAACCTCATGTTGACGAACGTTTTATCACCCGGGTCGGGTTAAAACATCGCACTAGAGCTATTCTGACCAACTGCGTCGTTCTCCTTCCAATATGCGTGAAAAACGTCGCACGGGAGGTAAGTTTCCCCACCTGTCAGGATATCTTGCAGCTCCACTAGTCAGGACGTAACTGTTGGAAGTATGCCCGAGAGCAATAATATTGTATTATTATATTTCTGTGTTCATAATTTAGAGTTTATATTCTATGCTATAACTACTATGATCCTAGAATATGCGATTTAGTGGAAAACTCATATGCACTTGTAGAACGATAAACGGTAAAAATAAGATTCCTAGTCTCGCCTCTAAGACTAGCTCAAGTGTTGTTGGTGATCATGTTTTATATCGTTAAGTGTAACGATAGTCTCAAAACAACATTGGGGGTATGACCCTTAGAAGAATGATCATATTGAATCAACCCAAATACTTGTTTGTTATACTTTGAGATAATATCATCATAAGTCAATTGCTATAACACAGAGTTTTAACTTGTGATTTTAATTCCTTAGACCATGATAGTATCGTTGTCACTTCTTGCCATACGATGAGCTTTGGGGTTGCTCAAACGTCATCAGTAGCTTCATGATCATAACGACAACTTACAGGTTCATCGGAAAGTTTGATAAGGGACACGATAGCTCAAGAGTGGAATTTGCTCCTCCGACAATGGAGAGATATTCTTAGGGCCCTCTTGGTGTGACGACATCCATCATCGTCTGGCCAGACACAGGTGACTTTGTCACGGGGATGGCAGAACACGACAACGAGAAAGAAGAACAAAACCGGCAACAAGGAGACTAGTATAATAAGCATGTGTATGACTCAAGAGGATACCGATATATCACCTCGGGTTTTGTAAAGTATCGCAAAGCAAAGGGAACATCACATGATAACCAAAAGTTCAGTCGAATATCATTCATGTAATCATAGGGATCGATATGGACGTCCACGGTTCCGCTATCCGTCATTGAACGAAGGGGTTTCGTTCATGTCTATGATTTACCGAACCTACAGGGTCACAAGCATAAGGTAATCACAATTTGCTGACTGTTAGTAGGACGAGAGTATCAAGGATTTATTTGTGAAATATTTTCGTTAATATTTGAATAGTTTCAAGAGGAACCGAAAGCGTTTCGGGGTCACCGGAAGGGTTTCAGAGTTTATCGGGCAATAACGGGTATTCCCGATAATTAATATATAGATGTAAAATGTTTTTGGTGATGTTAAATTATATCTAAAAGGCCCTAGTAATTGTTAGAGGGATTTTATAATTAATTAAATATTAACGGGCCTTAGAAGGCCTAGTGGTGGAAGGCAACTTGGGCTACGTAGGCCCAAGTGGAGGACCCCTCCCCCTCCCGCCCCTTTCCTTGGAGGTGGGGGAATTGGAGTGGGCCCCCATTGTCCTGCACCCCAAGGAGGCTTTCCCTCCTTGGTGGCTACCCCTCTCTCACCCTCTAACCTATATATATAGTGGAGGTATTGGCCCTTTTCTTCATAGAAGTTTTAGTTGCCTCCTCTAGCCCAATACTACTGGTTCTAATTGAGATAACTAGAGCTAGTTCTAGTTCCTCTAATCCTCATAATTATAAGCCCCAAGTGGCTCTAATCTTCTCCTCTAATTCTTCGGCGGCGATTAGTTCTTGACGGCGAAGCGATGCCGGATTGTGAAGACCGTACGTTTGCATACTGTAGAGAGGTCGTTCTTGAGGGATTGTTTGAGGGCGGTTTGTGGGTTTGTTCATTCGCGGTACGAGGAACTCCAAGTACGATCTACACCGACTCGTTTGCTTCCGCTACATACTCGGTGTTGGTAACGGTCATGATCCAATCCCCTAATGCACCTTCGTATTGTTCCTAGGTGTTCGTAGGCCGAATTTTTTTTGTTTCCTACTACATTTCCCAACAGTCATGGTCAAAGGCTTTGACTGGACGACAGTGCTCCGTTTGGGCTTTTGTGAGTAGGTGATGGAGGGGGAGGGAAAATGTTGAGCAAAATTAGTTGGCTTGGGCACAACTGAGCACAACTAAGAAACTGGGGGCATGAAAATAGAAATCCCTTATAGTGTTGTCCTCATTTCAAAATTTATATAGTTTGACCAAGTTTATATAAAACAATATGACCATTTATAATAAGAAGTATATATTATGTGAAAATATATCCAATGATGAATCTAATGATATTTATTTCGTATTGTGGATGTTAATTCTTCATAAACTTGGTAAAAGTTACAAAATTTGACTTGGGACAAAACTAATATGCAGAATAAATAAATACTTAGGGAAGATTATCACCAATACCCATATAAGATTATCACCAAAAGTTGGAGAGGCAACAGAGCTTGTCGGCGATCGCTTGTTCCTGGTGGTAGAAGGGTCGGACCTTGTCCACCTCTCTATGTTTTCTACGTGGCGCTAAACATGAGGAAGAAGGGTTTGTACGGGAGGGCATGGGAGAGGTGTGCAGAATAGTGACAATTGGGTCCATCATCGGCAGCCGTCCCATACTCGCCAATAGGATAGGACTCACACGGAAAAACTAGAGGGGAGAATAGCACACGGAAACAAATATTCAAAGAAAACGTCATGAAAACCATGTTTCAAAGTTTTGAAAAAAAATCTAAAAAATACAGAATGATAAGAAGGTGATGTTTTATTGCCATGCAAAATTCCAAGTTGAAACACATTACGAGATTTGAGCTATGAAAAAAAAATCAGCAATGGCAACAGATCATCACCCTCTTGATATCCCGTATTTTTTTTAGATTTTTTCGAAACTTGGAAACATCTTTTTCACGTGGCTTTCACCTATTTCCGCTGAACATTGGTTTCAATGTGATATTCAGAAGAAACTGCAACTCCATAAGTGTCCTTCTAATCTCGAGCTCAAACGAATGCTCCTACATTGAATAGTACAGTAAAAAGTTCATATTTGTCTTTAAAAATATTGCTTAGTTTTCTCCTCATGTGCAATTTTTTGTGATGAAATCACATTCATGGAGGTATGCCCAAAAAAAAATGATACATGTAGGGATGCAGGCGGGGCGGGCTGTTAGACAATACCGCATAAATATAGTGTTAATTTTAGGCAATTGATGAGCAAATTATGAACTAACTAGCGATTTTTGCAAGACTAATCAGGATGCCGCTTGCACCCCTATTTACATGTATTTGGACCATTCAAGTTGTAAAAGAAAAAACAGAATTTATTTGTTGTAAAAAAAATCAGATTTTTGTGTTTTAACTGATTTTCTGATTTTTGCAGGGTACATTTAAGATCAAGAGCAGAAACTGCATGTCTTCGCAACTCTCCATTTATAGGGAGCTTAATATGAGTGCAAAGTTACTGAGGACGGGGGCATTGGAGGACTTTTTTCAAATGATTCAAAAATGATTTTTCAAGTAAAAAAAATTAAAAAAATATGTCAACAACATATTCGAGATGGATTTGTAAAAACTCATCCAAAAAAATTATGATTTGCAAGCTGCAAAAAAAAATCACGGCCCAAAACAACAACAAAAAATGGCCCATTTTCATGTATTTATAAAAAACAATTGTCTACGCCACGTATGAAAATACTCTCTCTGTAAACAAATATACATAGTGATCTAAAATGTCTTATATTTGTTTACAGAGGGAATATATTATTACGAAATTTTCCTTGAAAGGGATATACATGTGTTTATGCACATACATTATTTAATACTTTTTGCTATGTGGAAATACGTATTCTTTTCAAGTCCTCCGCAGTCCCCGTCCTCCGTTCCCACTTTTGGGCCTAGTATTTCCTTGGCAACTCTCCATTTACAGGGAGACTAATATTTCCTCTGAAACACGGTCTGAGATATATCCAAATCAATAAGTTTCCTCAAAAAAGATATCCAAATTAAGAATTGCGATCAAGCCACGCATGTTCGCCGCATCACAGCGCGCCACCGGAAAAAGCGCGCACAAGCCGTCGACGGTTCGGTTCGGTGAATGGATCGGCCTGGAGCAGCAGAAGGTTGAAGTGTTTGTAAATGCAGGACGCCCCCCACTCCTTAATCACGCGGCCACCGCCTGTCTCTCTCCGACACCGCAGCAGCACAGTACGACGTTCATCTCAGCGCCCCTCACTTGCCCACCTTAACACAGTAAAATTCATGCACATTTTCTCAAGCGACAGTAGGTAACCATGCTTAATGTTTTCCGCTGCATTTTCCCGGTTGCGCCGTTGTACGTGATGGCAACGCAGCAGGTCGACGAGGCGAAGTCAAGTAGTAATTGGGACGTACGCGTACGTGCGTGTCACTTGCAAGCATGCAAGCGTCCACATCGGCCATGGATGGACGGGTCATCATGGACGCGACTGTTCCCGTTTACTAGAGCTCGATCGGAGCCCGGCCGACCGGCGCCCAATAAAGTCTGCAGCGACGTACGTACGTACATACGCGGCAACGGCTTTTCCTTTTCGGAGCCGGCGGGCGAAAGATCCCAATAATTGCCCACCCAGCTAGCTAGTACTAGCTCTCTGGCCGCTGCGGCGAGCGAGCGAGCGAGGCAGCGGCAGCGCAGGCAGGGGGGAAGAGATGATGGAGATGAAACTGCAGGCATGCACAGGCTGATTCAGGTAGGCACAGGCTGTCCCCCTCTCCTCCTGGGTGGCGTGGCTGCATGCATTGATGTGATGCTTTGGCTAGCTCCTGCCTGCGCTGCGCTCCTTCACCGCCGCAGACTGCACTGCTGCGCCGTATATGGCGATGGCCGTATGGGCATCCCGGTGGCCTTTTGGAGCCAAATTCGGTTCGAATCAATACACGAACACGTCATTATTAAGGATGTGCATAGATCTCAGTAGACTTAGACTTAACCAAGCCTCGGTCAAGTGATATAGCATATGAGAAGAAAAAAGAAGAAGCGAGAAGAATTTTCTGCACGAATTTTCATGCAAAATCAAAGGAAGATAGTGCCGACTGAGACATAACAAAGTCTTAGTCAACTGAGACTTAACAAAATTGTATTATTAATGTCATGTCAGCCTGCAGTGTTTGGTTCAGTGTTCGGTGGCCTTATGGCAACTCTATCTCAGTATATGGCTTCGAATCGTCATAATGTGTCACCCCTCACACAGCGTGGAGGATTTGGCATCAACTCCAGCTTGACCCCACATACGTATAAAGTAGTAATAGATCAGCCCAAGCCTGTGTCTCCGGTTGTTGCTTCGCTTGAGAAAGTACAGTGACGAGCTTAGTTTATTGCCTCAAGGAATGTGGCACCGGAGCAAGTAGAGGCATCGATGCCCTGAATTTTTTGTTTGGCATCGGCTGGGCAACATAGGGCACCGGTGCCAAATATGTAAAAGGTGAATTTGACATCGGTTTTGGCCTACATAGTGGAAGGCCTAAATGGCCTTCTTTTCTTGACGTGTGCGCTTTTGCATATACATCACCTGTTGGAGCAACCTTTTTAGCACAAGGTGATGTAAATAGCCATTTTTCATGTGGTCTTGCATGATGAAAAAATACATCACGCACAGCGGTGCTGCAAATATACAGTAGCGGGAGGTGATTTTTTGGGCGTGATGAAAAAATTTGCATCACCGAATGCAGATACATTACTTATTGGACACTATTTTTTGGCTTTTTTGGGCACGACATCGTTTTTACATCATCCATTGGAGATGCTTCGGCTCATAGATTCGTGTAGATGACATAGGATTCACTTTATGTGTAGCTGAATCCGATGGTGGAGTTTATAGTTTTTGATAATTCGTCCTCGAGTTGGAGCTCCGACTCTATAGTTAAATGTTGGCCGTAGAAGAATATGCGGTAATATTAATGGTCGTTGAATGGTAGCATCCGCTGGATAGAAGAGGAAGCATCCATGGTCGAGGATTATTCATCGGATATTTTATCAGAACAGAATCAGAGGCTAGGACAGGCTGATGCAAGACTACGTTATGTGGAGCTGTACCTTCTCGCGAGGCGTGTTCCGAAAACACTTTTGCATGACCAAACAGTTCTTCCATTGAATTGCCGATGATGTGGAAGCTGCTGAAATTTCTTCCAACAACGGAGAAATGCCACTGAATCTTTCTTCCAACAATGGATAAATGTCATCAGCCTCTTGGGGTTTTCCATTTTTCAAAAGGTGACTGCAGCACTTCAAATGCTTGCATATGGCTCTCCTGCAAATTTGATAGTTGACACTCTTCAAATGACCGAAGATAAAATCGTAAAGTGCACAAAAGTTTTTGCTAATACTATGGTGAAGGTTTATGAAGAGCAGTATATCGAGCACCCAATGCTCATGACACACGACCAGGCTTCTAGCGATGCATGAAGCAAAAGACTAGAATGTGATGCTCGAGAGTGTTTTACTAGATGCACTGGAAGTGAAATAATTGCCCTGCAGCTTGACACAACCAATTCATCGGGCATTACAAGGATCCGACCATAATTTTGGAAGTTGTTGCCTCCGAACATCTGTGAATTTGGCATTGCTACTTTGGGTTGCCTGGATATCACAATGAAATCAATATGTTGTAGAGATTTGATATGTTTGCAAGGCTAGCTGCTAGTACTTCTCCACCTTACAACTTCATGGTGAATGTCTGTCAGTATAACCAGGGCTAATGTCTAGCAGATGGCATATATCCATCTTGGTCAACATTTGTGAAGATAATTTCTAAGTCTGAGAGCAGGAGACATAAACATTTCGCCAAGGCACAAGAAGCTTAGAGGAAAGACACTGAGAGGGAGTGTTGCAATCAATGTTTGCAATTTTCAAGGGTCTGCTCGTTTCTGAAACAAGTATGTCTTAACAAATATCATACATGTTGTATTATTCTACACAACATGACCATAGAGGACAAGAGGGAAATGCTATGAACCTAATGGCACACCAGACAGGTCTCGCGGGCACATAGTGCGCATTCAAACATTTCTGGAGGCATACTGAAAGAATGAAGTCTGAGCATCTCATCATCTGTTGAAGGAGGATCTCATTGATCATCATTAATAACTGGCTCGGAGATAGTGCCCTAATTTTATTTATTTGAACTTAAACATTTTATTTTATTAGATTATTGGTTATACTCAAATAAATGGTTAGATCCAAAAATACTAGAAAGAACATATGAAGCAATGACAAATGGATGCAGGAAAATACAAAGGCCGTACATATGACAACTCTATGTCTACGCACAGCCACCACAACCTTCATATCCATATGAAACGCGCTCTATATCTCATACGACGACCACACATTAGAGCTGCTAGTATCACTAGTGCATCTACAACCGAGCGCCTCAAACCCCTCTCAAACAACCGGGCGGATGGCCGGGTAAGCGACCGGTCAAAGAAAAATCGACCAAGACGGGCGCCTCAAACCGGTCTCAAACACCGTACTGATCGGCACCCCTCATATCCATCCCAAATCTGGGGCGGATATGGGGCGACTCGGCGCGTCCCCAAGTCGGACCTGACAGCCCAACCCCAACAAAAATTACACCAAATCCGCCCTCCGACCTGCCTGATTTCACTTGCTCCTCTCCTCTCTTCTTTCTCCTTCGTGTCGGACGTCTCCTAGCTCCACCGTCACCCTTGCGCCGGACTGCACACCTTGACCTTTAGGTGTTCGACACAATGTCCGATCAGGTTTTTCGGTGACTATTTCTAGGTAGAACGATGGATTCCGAAATGATAGACGTGCATGCGTTTGCATGTATTTGATATTTTGAAATATAGGAATTGCGATCGCAAACGGCGAAATTTGAGGCCCGTCCGGTCGGACGTATAGGGACCTGGGATTTACCTACCTTGGCTGCATATGCTTTTACTCCTCGCGACGTGGCATCTTCGTTACACGCCAAACCAAACAGTGAAACAGGTCCAGTGTCCGTACGATTTGTAACTAATAATGGTTGTCCCGAACAGCACCGGTGACAGCGATCCAAACTGTAGACGTCGTGGTCATGCTCCCCGACGAGGCCCAGACTTGTCCGAAGCCTTCTCGGTGTTAAGATACTGGACGCCATACGCATGCGGGAACGTGGGGCACGGCGACACATCCCTTGTAAAGAGGCGCCTCGTATCTCCAACAAACTTTATCGATGCGGGCTGACAAATAACAAACTCTAATCTTCTACTACGTACTGCTACATGTGAGGCCACACCACAGGCAGGGGGGGTATCGGCATCGTGTTTTGCTACGAGTGGTAGCAGCCACTTATCAGCCTGCCACTGGCTGATGCCGGACAGGGACACCTGTCGGTCTCTCAGCACTGAATATCTTATTACTGCCATTTCACGGCTCCAGGTTCAAGTTGGTCTGGTTCCACATTTCGATCGATATATCCGGTGCAGACACGGCGACACGGCGAAGCCGGTAGCCTGAGACATTCTGCAGGCGGAGCCACCGCAAACGCACGCCAAAAACACGGGGATTCATGAGCAGCAGGCACAGGCAGGCATCGTGGCAGGCCACTGCGGCCCGGCGTTATGGGCCATGGACCGTGCCTAGTGCTTCACCAGCCACGACTGCGCGCCACTGTGCGCACATCATCAGCCGTGCAGCGGCAGGCCGGCAGCCGCCAGGCATGACAAGGTGGCCGAACAGTGCCAGGCTTGTCGTATCCTTACCGGTAAACGTCCACATGGCAGCTACACCCCCCTGCTCGAACGGTACAGACGTACTCCTCCTCCTCCTACTACTACTACGATGCAGCGGCCTACGAGCGGGACACGTCGCTTCTGCTAGCATCGCACGCAACGCAAACACAGGCTTGATCAATCAATCATCTAAAGCGGCGACACAGTACGTAGAATTCCTTCTAGACGGCCAGCCAGCTACAGTAACGTACATGGACGACGCGACGCAAAGACAAGATGACACTCCATCTATCTCAAAATAAGTGTCTCAACTCTAATACGTACTCCCTCCATTCGGAAATACTTATCTTAGAAATGATTAAAAATGAATATAGCTATAACTAAAATAAGTCTAGATACAATCATTTTTAGGATAAGTATTTTCGGATGGAGGGAGTATAACTTTAAGAAGTATGATGAAGGAGATACGGGACCGAATCATAGAGGGGGAAATTAAAAGGCAAATCATGCAGATACAGGGGGGGGAGTAAAGGGCGAGGGACACAGGGCAGCTTTAGGAAGGGTGTCACGTTCACATGCAGATGCGGGTGCGGGTGCAGCAAACCAAACGGAGCGACGTGTTGCTGCTGTCCTGGCTGAAAAGGAGAGCTGCGCTGGTTGGGTCGTTGATAGGGCGCGTGCGAGTGATGTGATGTGAGCCTCCGATCGATCTTGCGACGCACGACTGAAGGCAGAGTCGTCGAGCCTCATGCCTGCGCTGGCTAGTCATGTAAGAACAAGTTCGGGTGGGACTGTCGTCTGAGGCAATGGGACGTGGAGCGCCGGAGACTATCGGGGGAAGAGATGGTCACGTCGCGGTTGGTTTGGTTTGGTTTGGTTGTGCCTTTTTCAGGGAAAGAGATCGAACACACCGATTCCATTCATCTGAGGGGTTACATATACAGGGGAGCAGCGGGCACTTGAGCCACGATGGAGATCGTGGAGTGGCCATGCTCGAGAGGTGGAGGGACGTGTGTGCGAAAAGGAAAACTGCACACACGTACGCTATACTGGCCTGATGTAGAGACTACGTACAATACTCACACACACATATACATGTAGCTTAACACACCCTCACCCCCCCCTGCGCAGTCGTGACGGCGCGAGGACCGACGCGGAAGATGTCGACGGGCAATCCTTTGGTCATCACATCGGCGAGTTGCTGCCGCGTGGGAATGCGAAGGACGCGAAACTCGCCCAGGGCCACGCGCTCGCGGACAAAGTGAATGTCGAGTTCGACATGCTTGGTGCGCCGGTGATGGACTGGATTGCTGGATGTACACCAAGAGATGTTGTCGCAGTACACGAGCGTCGCCGTCTTGATAGAGCATCGGAGTTCGCCCAGAAGTTGGCGGAGCCAGACGCACTCAGCCACCGCATTGGCAACACCGCGATACTCAGCTTCAGCACTCGATCTGGAGATGGTCGGCTGGTGTTTGGACGCCCAGGAGACAAGAGTGTCGCCAAGATAGACGCAGTATCCCGAGGTGGAGCGCCGCGTATCCGGGCAGCCAGCCCAGTCGGCGTCGGTGTAGGCGCGGAGATCAAGTGTCGAGGACGCGCAGTGTAACCCGAGAGAGCGTGCCGCGGATGTACCGGAGAGCGCTTGATCGCCGCACGGTGGCACTCGCGGATCATGCATGTGCAAACATATTTGCCGGACGGCGAGGCGAAGCTCCGGCGCTAGCGTGACAATGAGGTATCGCAGGCACCGGCGAGGCTGCAGTACTCGGTGGAGTCAGCCACACGGGGGCCTGTCGCCGCGGGCAGCTTGGCCTTGGTGTCCACCGGAGTAGGCGCGGGCTTGCAGTTGTCCATGGAAGCACGCTCCAGCACGTCCTCGGCGTACTACTCTTGCAAGAGGAAGAAGCCAGCATCGGAGCGCGTGACGCGGATGCCCAAGAAGTAGTGCAGGGCGCCGAGATCTTTCATGGCGAACTCGGTGGTGAGCGCGGCGATGATGCGACGAAGAAAGGCGTTGGAGGAGGCCGTGAGGACGATATCGCCCACGAGAGCAGCAGGTACGCCGCGCCGCCTCAGCGGCGAGCGTGAACAGCGAACTGTCGGAGCGGGTCGCCGTGAACCCAAGGATGGTGATGAAGCCGGTGAAGCGAAGAAACCACGCGCGCGGCGCTTGCTTCAAGCCATACAGAGACTTGGAAATGCGGCACACGTGGTCTGGCTTGTCGGTGTCGATGAAGCCCGCAGGTTGAAGACAGTAAACCTCTTCCTGAAGAGTGCCATGCAAGAAAGCATTCTTCACGTCGAGTTGATGGACTGGCCACCGACGCGACGCGGCGAGAGTGAGGACGTGTGTGGATGGTCGCTGGTTTAACCAGAGAGAAAGTCTCCCCGTAGTCGACACCAGCGCGTTGGTTGAAGCCACGTACAACCCACCTCACTTGTATCGTTCAAGAGTGCCGTCTGCGCACAGTTTGTGACAGAAAACCCATTTTCCCGTGATGATATTGGCGCGGGGAGGTTTAGGCACAAACCCCTGGTGCGGGAGGAGGCGGAGCAACGGAGCGGCCCAAGCCATCGGATGAAGATCCGACAGATGCATGGGAGCCGGACGTGCATGGGTTGGAGCAGGGAGTGGACGCGGACCGAGACGCGGGGGAAGTGGGTGAGGGAGGGTTTGAATGTGGGCAGCAGGATGGGGATCCGACGACGCTGTTCAATTCAGTGTGTGCGCGCGCTCGGGAGAGCGGCAGGGCGTGGGCTGACTGATGTGCGTGGTCAGGGAAGGACGAGTGGGCACCGGCACGAGGCGTGGGTGAGAGATCGTGGAGTGGCCATGCTCGAGAGGTGGAGGGACGTGTGTGCGTAAGGGAAAACTGCATGTTCGGTGTGAATGGGCGAAGGCATGCTCGCGGCCAGAGCGGACGCATCGTCGTCAGAGGTGTGAGGGGTGGCTAGGGGATTGGTGTCCTATGGCAGCGGAAGGAGAGGACAGATCGGGCGCAAAAGGGTTGGTTGCGGTAGCGTCTGATACCATGTTTCAGGAAAAGAGATCGAACACACCGATTCCATTCATATGAGGGGTTACATATACAGGGGAGCAGCGGGCACTTGAGCCACGATGGAGATCATGGAGTGGCCATGCTCGAGAGGTGGAGGGACGTGTGTGCGAAAGGGAAAACTGCACACACGTACGCTGTACTGGCCTGATGTAGAGACTACGTACAATACTCACACACACATATACATGTAGCTTAACACCCCCTCCCTGCCAGCCGTGACGGCGCGAGGAGCGACGCGGAAGATGTCGACGGGCAATCCTTTGGTCATCACATCGGCGAGTTGCTGCCGCGTGGGAATGTGAAGGACGCGAAACTCGCCCAGGGCCACGCGCTCGCGGACAAAGTGAATGTCGAGTTCGACATGCTTGGTGCGCCGGTGATGGATCGGATTGTCGGACAGTACAATCAAGAGATGTTGTCGCAATACACGAGCCGCCACCGTCTTGATAGAGCACCGGAGTTCGCCCAGAAGTTGGCGGAGCCAGACGCACTCAGCCACCGCATTGGCAACACCGCGATACTCAGCTTCAGCACTCGATCTGGAGACGGTCGGCTAGCGTTTGGACGCCCAGGAGACAAGAGTGTCGCCAAGATAGACGCAGTACCCCGAGGCCGCACGATGGCACTCGCGCGGATCATGCATGTGCAAACATATTGCTGGACGGCGTAGGCGAGCTCCGGGCGTGATGCTGAGGTACCGCAGGCACCGCGAGGCTGCGAGACGGTGGAGTCAGCCACACGGGGGCCTGTCGCCGCGGGCAGCTTGGCCTTGGTGTGCACCGGAGTAGGCGCGGGCTTGCAGTTGTCCATGGAAGCACGCTCCAGCACGTCCTCGGCGTACTGCTCTTGCAAGAGGAAGAAGCCAGCATCGGAGCGCGTGACGCGGATGCCCAAGAAGTAGTGCAGGGCGCCGAGATCTTTCATGGCGAACTCGGTGGTGAGCGCGGCAATGATGCGACGAAGAAAGGCGTTGGAGGAGGCCGTGAGGACGATATCGTCCACGTAGAGCAGCAGGTACGCGGCGTCAGCTCCGCGTGCGAGCGTGAACAGCGAACTGTCGGAGCGGGTCGCCGTGAACCCAAGGATGGTGATGAAGCCGGTGAAGCGAAGAAACCACGCGCGCGGCGCCTGCTTCAAGCCATACAGAGACTTGGAAATGCGGCACACGTGGTCTGGCTTGTCGGTGTCGATGAAGCCCGCAGGTTGAAGACAGTAAACCTCTTCCTGAAGAGTGCCATGCAAGAAAGCATTCTTCACGTCGAGTTGATCGACTGGCCACCGACGCGACGCGGCGAGAGTGAGGACGTGTGCGGATGGTCGCTGGTTTAACCACAGGAGAGAAAGTCTCCCCGTAGTCGACACCAGCGCGTTGGTTGAAGCCACGTACAACCCACCTCACTTTGTATCGTTCAAGAGTGCCGTCTGCGCGCAGTTTGTGACAGAAAACCCATTTTCCCGTGATGATATTGGCGCGGGGAGGTTTAGGCACAAACCCCTGGTGCGGGAGGAGGCGGAGCAACGGAGCTGCCCGAGCCATCGGATGAAGATCCGACGGATGCATGGGAGCCGGACGTGCATGGGTTGGAGCAGGGAGTGGACGCGGCCCGAGACACGGGGGAAGTGGGTGAGGGAGGGTTTGAATGTGGGCAGCAGGATGGGGATCCGACGACGCTGTTCAATTCGATGTGTCTGTGGCCCGGGAGAGCGGCAGGCGTGGCCCGAGGTGCGTGGTCAGGGAAGGACGAGTGGGCACCAGCACGAGGCGTGGGTGAGAGATCATGGAGTGGCCATGCTCGAGAGGTGGAGGGACGTGTGTGCGTAAGGGAAAACTGCATGTTCTGTGTGAATGGGTGAAGGCACGCTCACGGCCGGAGCGGACGCATCGTCGTCAGAGGTGTCAGGGGTGGCTAGGGGATTGGTGTCCATGGCAGCGAAAGGAGAGGACAGATCGGGCGCAAAAGGGTTTGTTGCGGTAGTGTCTGATACCATGTTTCAGGAAAAGAGATTGAACACACCGATTCCATTCATATAAGGGGTTACATATACAGGGGAGCAGCGGGCACTTGAGCCACGATGGAGATCATGGAGTGGCCATGCTCGAGAGGTGGAGGGACGTGTGTGCGTAAGGGAAAACTGCACACACGTACACTATACTAGCCTGATGTAGAGACTACGTACAATACTCACACACACATATACATGTAGCTTAACAGTGCCGGACGCGATGGAGGATGCAGGGGAAGACGAAGACAGGGCCAGAGAAAAACGTGCACAAACAAACCTGCTTCCACGTTCGCGGGACATTACCGTATGCAGCTGTGGTGATCCAACGTCACGTGATAAACGTGCCCGAGCCCTCACTCTCGCCGACGTCGATGTTAACCTAGAAATGCACGCGAAACCGGATTTTGACGCGGAGGTAACGCCATGCTTCACTGTCCATGTGAAAGTGAAACTGAAGCTGAAAGATTGCATGTACTATATTCATATAGCATCAGTTTCATATGGCGCTTTATACATACATATATCAGTTTTACACGACCCTAGTTTTCTCCAAGGACGCCGTCGCAGGGCCATCCTAAATTTTGCATCAGTGAACCATGGCCGACTAGATACATCCTCAGCAGTCTGCACCCAAGTGTGCATGAAACCTGGACCTGCTATATTCCGGTTCCCTCGAGACAGGGCGCGCTCGTCGAGACAGAACGCCACGGGGAACCTCCGGCAAGGGTGCTATCCTACTAGCTCTGCACGGCAAAGTTACTTGGAACGTCATTTCAACTGCATGTTGTTACAGGAAAAGGTAACATGTTTATGGATGTTTTACAAGGGGACTAGTGTGTTCATCGAGCGCATACCTTACATACAAGAAAACTATGCACGGAAGCTTAGTTATTGCCGTTTTTCCTGCTCCAAGATAGGTAAGCAGCATCGCCATGTGGCCTGCAAATTCATCAGTTATGAGAAAAACATCTAGCCAGTAAGAAAGCAATCATCATTACAGTTATGTGCAGTGTTACGCTGTTATAGAAAAAGAAAACCAAAGCCTAGTAGTATTTATCGCCTTGGGACAACATGCTCTAAGAGACATGTGGACGAAGTAGAAGATGGTCACACTCACACGGGATAACTCCAAACATTCACCTTATCGATTACCTTGGGATTTTCACATGGATCAGAGCAAAGAGAATGGACAAGAAAATGCTCGAGGAACCAGTGATAAGGTATGCATATCCAAGAAAGTCATTCTTGCCGCCTAGCCAGGTTGACGTTGTAAGAACCAGGCTTTTCTTTCCACCAAAACTGTAGGTATTGTAATTGTTTGTTATGTGCATGGTAATGGTTTCATCAGCTTGTATATCCTCTTCAATGACACCGTACAGCTTTCGGAACTGGGGAAGAGCAGCTGCGCGCATCCACACAATAAGATCTTCCTGATTACTTAGCTGGCAAAAGGACACAAGTTGTTCATTAAGTGAAAATGTAGACTATTGCATGAGCAACCAACAACATTCTAGATATAGAAGTACTCACTGGTACATCAGGGTCAAGTTTTCCTCCTCCAATCAAGGATCCATTCTGAAAGTTGAAAGGATAGACATCCTTGCCATACTTATGTTCCCGATCACTTCTCCATGAAATGTTTTTCCTATCAACCATCAATCCCATGGACCCACGGGTAAAATCATAAGTATCATTGAACAAGCTCCAGGCAATCAATCCACAGGGAACAATTGGAAGGCCATTGCTCCTTTCTATCGGACTGCATGAGCTATCAGTGTATTGGAGCCCATGGCGTAGTTGCTTATCGCTTCTACTTTTGATATACCTGTTCAACATTTACAGATTCCTTTTGTTTAGCAAGACAGGACATAGTGCTTCTTCTTCTAAGACGCTGACCAGTAAATTAAAGTTGTATAATTACCTACGATGATTCTGGTAGAAGTTGTCGAGTTCGTAATACACATAAATTGGAGCTTTCATATGGTATTGAACCTGTAAATATACACTCTCAAGTCTCAATATTTTTCTGAAGAATTAACATATAAGTAAATAGAAATATTGAGAAGATAGGACAAGAAAACTGTATTATGTGCCTGATGTAACCTCAAAGTCCCAAGCTGAACTCAGTCAGTTATACAAAGAAAATATAGTCCAGAGTGTAGTCAGATGACAAGTAAATAGGAGAAATAAGATCTGATAAGAAGCTACCTTCACTTTCTGAATACATTTCTTCGAAATCGAGCTGTCTTTGATATAAGCCTGCTTATTGCTTCTGTAAGCATCAGGTACACAATCAATATCATAACGGTGAACGATTTCTGCAACCTGCACGCCCAGAACAGGAGTGCACATTTAGCATGACCACCAAACTAATGCCAATTCAGCATCTATCAGACAGAAGAGAAATCAATTATTACTCTGTTTGAAGCTTGAAGACAAATTAGCCCAACCGGTACAAAAATAATCCCAATTATCAAGAAAATGGCTATCACCTGCAACAACGGAAGTAATGCCATATAAGGTAGGAGTAGTACGCATATACTTAATGCCATATGTAAAAACCTATATTTAGTGTCAGTGCCAGCTCACGTATCCTGGTGTCATTGCCGGTTTCCAAGCTGGAAGATCCTGCTGGGTGAATTTATAGAATACTGCAAAACCGACATGATCAACCTAGATAGCATCAGGAGGGAAGAAACTTATAATCTGCAAGTGCGTAAACGAAATTCACTGTCCTACTGTGCAAGAAACAATTTCAGTATAAAGTTGAAACAACGAAGCTTGCTGATAGCGCATCAACATTTGCATCTCCCTCGATCTAGACGATGATGTGGATTACTTATGTCCTCACTCGATTGACCCCATACAAAATGGCCTCTGAATGAAACCCAACTAACATAGCATGCCCACACCCAAGACCACCAAAGTCAAGTGACGACCGTGGCACGCAGAGGTAAATCCACATATGGCAGCTAAGAGGAGGCATTCGTCGCACAAATTTATCGATATCGCAGACAGCTAGCAGCCCTAGCACACGGAGCCACCTAGTCACGCAGATGGGGGCAGTACACAGCTCATCAGCGACCGAATCGAAGCGCGCGGCGTGGTCAAAACCTGGCTCACCTCCCGATCTCGCCGGGCGCCCTCCGCGCGGGGCGGAGCCTGCGGACGCCGAGGTGCCCGCCTCGTCCATCACGGCCGCGAGCTCGCCGCAGAAGCCCCTTCCGCTCGCCGGAGTCCGTACTTCGCAGGGGCGAGAGATCGGGGGAGAGGAGCCGGAGAAGAAGAAGCAGAAGGGCAGGTGGGAGAGCCCATGGGTCAGGTCAGCACGGAGAGAGAGTGACGAGGATACGGGCCTGGGCTGGACCCACCCGGTTGATAGCTTTGGGCCAGCAAAGGGGGGCCCATGTCCGGCCCATGTAGTGTGGGCTTTGGGTTGAGCGGGCCGTGAGGTTGACGGCGTGAGACGGGGCTAACGACCGGTGGCACCGCCGTTAATTCGCTCTGCGCGTCGCGGTCAGGGGCTCATTTCCCCATTTCGCCCCAGGAGAGGGAGAGAGGCGCCGGAGAGAGAGAGAGAGAGAGGGGAGATGCGGGAGGAGGTCAGGAGCTCGTCGGGGGCGGCGGCCGAGCCGCAGTTCGCCGTCGTCCGGTCGTCGTCGCCGCCGCCCACCCCGGTCGCAAGGTACGGCCTCCGTCGCTCCTCGCCCCGCCCCCCCTCCTGGTGGTAGATTCGCCGAATCGAAACGAAAGCCGGATTTGTTTTGGGCACGATTCTGCGGAGACCTAGGGTAGGATCGCAGGTGGGGTTCGCGGGGCAGCAGACAGTGGGTATAAATGTTCGATTAAACCATTGGGGAGGAGGAGGGCTATGATCTACAGCCATCGCGCCGTCGCTCTCCTATGGGCGGAACATATCAGTTTTAGGTGCAAGCCGAAGATATTTGGTGGCACAATTCATACCTACTGTTGTGAAAAATATAGGGGGTTTTGCTCTGTATTTTTGTAGCACCTCCCCTTTTTTTTCCTTTCAACACTCAACCGAGTTATGATGAGGAAATAACATCCAACAAAGTTCAGAAAGGACTAGGGAAAAGGATAGCTGAGTTTGACTTATGCGCCGTTAGCAGTTTCTCTCGATTACAAACTACAGGGTGAAAACCTAGTAGCACTATCGTACAGCCATATAGGAAAAGCACCACCAGCCGAACATGGGCTAAAAAAGAGAAGAGGCAGTGAGCAAATGCAACTAACTAGCCATATTGCACATCTGAAATCATCAAAAAGGGGGTACCTCACCATCTGAACAGGGGTTTCAGCAGAGTCCTGAGCAAGTGACCATGTTAATCACAAACCAGTCACAGCGCCTTCTGCCTTAGCTGTTCTGTCCCTAGCTGTGCTGTGAACCCTAGGATCTGTGCTGTCTAATGGTCGCTGCCTCTGTAATGTGGAAAAATGATGCGCTGTACCATTGGAACTGGATGATACAAAACCTTATGATACTGCTGGAGCTTGTGATGCCATATTGCTTAGTCCTTTTCGAGGGACGTTAGTTTCTCAGACCTGGGTCTGCACCGCTGCTATTTCTGCTTGTTAGAATTCTTAAGCTTTATAAGTGTTTTTTTCCATAGATTTGTTTGGAGGAAAAACTGATTTCAGTATCATCCTTTTGCAATTTAGGGTTCGGTCAGGCGGCCACAATACTTTGTTGAGAATCTTGTCGTAAACTCCTAACTTTCAGTTTCTTGCACTGAACCTGCTATTTCAGTTCTGCTGGTGCCTCATCA
This sequence comes from Aegilops bicornis, assembly GCA_021605145.1. NCBI lineage: Eukaryota > Viridiplantae > Streptophyta > Magnoliopsida > Poales > Poaceae > Aegilops > Aegilops bicornis. The sequence goes on along the minus strand of CM038673.1, from coordinate 696,396,306 downwards.
CCTGCTATGCAAATTAATATAGTAAGCATAGATTGGCTGGGTAGCAGACAAGCTTCCAGGGTTGATTCCTCATCACATGTTGCACCACATGCCTATGGGCCTGCTCATAGCTTTGATGCTGCTGGAACTGCTTTGGATTCTGCACCATCTTGCAGACCATGGGAGCGTGGAGACTTACTTCGTCGACTGGCAACATTCAAACCTTCAACTTGGGATGCTAAGCCAAAGGTCATCTCTTCTGTCTTGTTTATAGGAATTTAACGTTGTTGAAAGTATCAAGATACAACTGCTGAATGTCGTGGTGTGTTAACTTTGCTTTTTATATTTTAGTTTGCAATAAAATATAATCATGGACTCATGGTAACCTAAATCCATAAGCACAGTCAGACTTTTCCTATGATATCACTTATGATGTTTATCGCTAGTTTAGTTAATACTGAATTTGATCAAGGCCACAGTTCCTTCCTTTGTTAGCTGCATTCTTTTTAAGGCGTCCTGCCTTAGACGCTTAGGCGATAAGGCGCCCTGGCAGCACCTTACAAATATGCCTGCCTTAGGTGCTTAGGCGTTCTCCTAGGCGCTAAAGCGGGTGGTGCTCGCCTTAGGTCGCCTACCGCCTTATAAATAATGGAATTGGCATGTTGATGGTTTTTATTTGGTTCAAATTAGAATAACATTGTAGACTATTTAAGAAATTTCTACTCCTGCCATCATAAGATATGCTGAAATTAACTTTTGCAGGCTGCCAGTTCATTGGTTTGTGCTCAAAGAGGCTGGGTAAATGTTGATATGGACAAAATTGAATGTGAATCATGTGGTGCGCATCTTATATTCAGTGCACTGGCATCCTGGTCCCCAACTGAAGGTATGTGGTTTTATTGAAAGTACATTTGTTTGAGAAGTAGCTGGTATTGCTATGTCCTGGACTCCTGGTCCACAGGTTTCTTCATGCTACACTGCCTCCTAGTGCTAAAAACAAATACATTCACCACCATGTTTTAAATGTCTTTACTCTGAAAGTATTATCCTTTTGATGTATCTCTATCCGACATGAACTTAAATTTAGCTCATATCCGTTAACCAAGAAATTATGCATTCAACTATGTAATGACTAGCAATGCACTTATGCTTGCCACCTATCTGATTTGTGCATTTGCAGATGTCTGTATTTTCACCTTTCAGTCTAACTAAATAGATTTGATTTGGTATTAATAATAGTTTCAAATTTTACATGAGCCATCGTATATTGTGCTCCTTGTTGCTGATAAAAAATATATCTATAGGTCATACTCTTGCTTCACAATTATTAATATTCAACAGTTTTATTTACTGATTAACACCTGCCATTGTTTTGATAAAGTAAGTGACAACATTACATAGTATCAACGGTAACAGATATGTCCGGTGCCATAATTTTTCATAAGTCTCACTGATGTTATTCATGTCTTGCTGTAGTGTTAGGCTGGAAAAAAATTGTTGTACGCCCCCCTTTGCAAACTGAATTTTATTCAGCTGTGAAACCTTTCTTTTTGTGTTCTGTATTAGTTACAAATGCTGGAGAAGCCTTTGCGGGGCAGCTTGATGCATCACACAAGAATAGCTGTCCCTGGAGGGGCAATAGCTGTGCTGATAACTTGGTTCAGCTCCACCTTACACAGTCAGCGCTTATTGGAGGTTTTAAAGATCGATGTGATGGACTTCTACAGTTTCTCTCTCTTCCTGTGATTGCTCCATCTGCAATTGAGAACATGAGGTTGACAAGGGCTGCTCAGATTAACCGCCTATTAACCCAATCGATTAGCTTCTTATCTGGGGAGCTGGGTTACAAAGCTGAGAATACACCAGGAGTTGACATCCATCAAGGTTCATCTTGTGGCTACTCAAGAGTACGTTTTTCTGTTTCTTGTATATGTGTGTGATTTGTGGCACCACTGTAGTATTATTTTTGGATGCCTTTCGATCTTGCATCTTCCTTTAATTTAAACATTTTTTCTGGTTTACTTTCCAGGCGCAGAAGCTTATAAGCCTTTGTGGATGGGAGCCTAGGTGGCTTCCAAATGTTCAGGACTGTGAAGAAAATTCAACCCACTCAGCTAAAAATGCACTTTCAAATGAACCAGATGAAATGTTCTACTCCCCCCTTGTTGAACATCAGAAAAGTTCATTCTCTGCATCAGCCAAGAAAGATAAAGGAAAGGGCAAAAGGCCCCTCAAAGATTCTGGATGCAGCATGAGCTCACCTTTATTAGATTGCAGCCTGTGTGGAGCTACAGTTAGGATCTGGGACTTCAGATCTGTGTCACGTCCTAATCGTATTAGTCCAAATAACACTGATGCACCAGAAACAGGCAAAAAGCTAACACTGACACGTGGAATTAGCGCAGCCAGTGGGATCAACGGATGGGTTAATGATGGGGCGGTAAGAGATCAAGCTGAAGGACGTGATGAAGCAGCAACTTATGAGGGGAAATTAGTATCAAATGCTGGAGTAGACCTTAATCTATCGATGGCTGGAGGACTACCGCCACTTCATTCTTCAATGGCTGTTGCATCTGAGTGTTGTAATGGAGGGATGGGGAGAGATCTGATGATTGCGCAGCCCGCTGGAAGTGAAGTTGGTGATCGTGCAACATCATATGAGTCCCGGGGTCCAAGCTCGCGGAAGCGTAACCTTGAGGAAGGTGGGAGCACAGCTGACAAGCCACAAGACGGGGTTCGACATGCTGACAGCATAGAAGGAACTGTCATTGATCGTGATGGTGAAGAAGTTGACGATGACGTTCAAGATTCAGACACCAAGAACAAAAAACCGCGCGGATTCAACTTTTTTTATGCCAATCTTCCATCTTCTTCTGGAGCTGGTCCTAGTAGAAACTTGGGCTTTGACTTGGATGTGGATATTAGTATGTTCGGTCACTCTAGAGCTGTTGGTCTAGCTCCTGTTGAGCATCCGTCTGCTAGAGATTCTATGAGGGCCTCTTCTGTTATCGCAATGGATGTTCGCAGCGCTGACGAAGATTCGATGGAGAGTGTTGAGTATCATCCAGATGCTGGTATAGATATTAATATGCCTTCATCTAGTGGACACAGGAATATTGAAATGAATGATGCCTTTGATCTCAACGATAGCAACCAAGCACAGCAAAGTGCTTGTGCACAACCTGCTGCTGGAAGTGACGGAAGGGAGATAGGAGGAAGCAGTACTAATGAAGGGGAGGAAGTCCTTAATGCAGGCACAACTCCTGCTTTTGCAAGGGATCAGCTTAGCTTAGGAATTAGTGGTGGAAGTGTTGGCATGGGTGCTAGTGACGAGGCTGAAATTCATGGCATTGATGTATCTGTGCAAAGAACCGAGAGTGGTGTAGGTGATGCAGAACCTATTACTGACCTTACTGAGACAATGGGCCATACCGGTGAATCAGTTCCAGGGCCTGGATTGATGGATGAGTTTGTACCTGAAGAAGTTGATCGGGAAGAACCTCATGGAGACAGCCAAGATATTGTGTTCCGTTCAGCAGGCCATGCTGACAGTGGATCAAAATATTTTGGTTCTAATAAAGCTGATTCTGGTGAGAGTGGAAAAAAGATAGGACATGCCATTGGTCATGAAAGCAGCATGCATCCTTCTCTCTCTTGCAATGCTGGGGTGTATGCCGGCTTCGATGCATCTAAAGAGGAAGTGACACAGGCTGGCAAAGCAGTGACTACTGATGATCAAGGCTTGCAATATGATCTGCAGAATGGATTAGGTAATTATCATCAACACTTTATCTTGCTACAGATAACCTAAAAGATATTTCTATACATTTTTGGGGGAGAGTTGCTTATCTTTTGTGGCATCATGCTATGTTTTTCCTATTAAACTATGGTCATTCGACTGGTATTCGTACTTGCTAGCCATGCTTCCTTTTAAGTTGAAGTTATTCATAGTGATTTGTTTGTGACCAAGGAGCAGACAGCTAGACTTTCAGTACAGGTGGTGTCGGATCTCAGATCGGTTTTACCACCTGCTACTCCAGCAAAATAAATGCCATCCTATACCAACTGCTCCCCACAGAAACACATGTTTTTATTATTTCTTGCACCTCTGTTTTTAATGTACTTATTCTATTGTTTTCTGCTCAGTTATCTGTGTTCTGCTCATCTCAATACTCTATTATTTGTTTCTCAGGAGCAACAAATGGAGAAAATGACTATGAACCAGGTCTTCCAGATTTTGATCCTGTTAAGCATCACAACAGTTACTGCCCATGGGTCAATGGAATTGTTGCAGCAGCTTGCTGTTATGATACTAGTTCCAGCTCAGGCAGTTCAGAACTTTCTGGCTGGCAGCTAACTGTTGATGCACTTGATACATTCCAGTCTCTTGGTCAATCTCAAAATCAAACTATGCGGTCTGAATCTGCGGCCTCGCTAAACATGGTAATTTTTGTCATGGTCATCTTCTCCATTTCTTCTTCTTTGCACCTCTTCGGAATTCACCATATAAAACATTGAAAGTTGGTAGCTGCTGTCCATATTTCAAAACCTGGAGCAAGTGATCTGCATTAGCTGTGACACCGGGACGACCCCACCAGTGCGCCTTGCAGAGTTGAACTGCTCGCATAGTATGTTTACATGTGCACCAAGCTATCCTCACAGAACTCTGGTCTTCCTGTGGCGCAGGATGATCAAGCAGCTTCCAACCGCAAGCTGGCGAGAAGGACTTCAGTGAACAAAAGCCATGGGAAATGTTGAGCGAAGCTTCTTCCTACCCAGCCAGCTCGTTTCGTCCACCAGCTTCTCAAACATGCATAGCATTCGGCCAAGGTCCAGATTGGCGCATCCGGGTGCTTGTTTACGTGCAGTGCTGCTGCCTGCTGTACCCTTTCAAAATTAGGTCTGGCATCGGAGGAAGAAACCAGTTAATAATCCATTTGATCTAGTCTGTAGATTGTTGTCGCCTATGGTCTCTGGCAATTCGATATATTGTTGTTCCAGTGATTTTTACTGCGTTTATATCCGAAGATTCGATTCAAATCGTCGTCCCTTGTTCCAAAAGGAACATTTGCAGAATTTTGCAACTGAATTGATTGTTGTTCGCCCCCGATTTAAACTTGTAAGACACTGTTTATATTCTTGGGAAAGGCCTGACACCTAGTTCGAATGAACATATATATATATATATATATATATATAGGACAAATGTTTCCTACAAGCAGTGGTAGTTACCACCACTTGCGTTTTGTATGTTGTATGTAGTATCTGTCGAAACCGAGAGTATGTATGTGTAGTATGTAGTATATAACAATGATTAGGTAGTATATATACTAATTTTTAGGTAGTATGTACCATTTTTTGAGTATGCTCTTTTTTACGTACAAATATGTACGTATTTCATAAATATAACAAAAACTATGGGCTCATATGCAATTTTTTCACGTAACTTGCTTTTAAATATCTTAGATATAGTATATGAACATATTTAAAATAATAAAATAGTATATATAGTACTACTTGGTAGTATATGAGATATATTAGAACTTCTGGCGGGTGGTAGGATGGATTTTCCCTATATATATATATATATATATATAGGGATTGTCTATTCGTCACCCAGGTGAGGAATAGTTATTCTTCACTCTATTTTACCATCAATACACTGTAATTTTACGTTTCGTAAGTATTTTTTTATTTTCGACATAAAAAAAGACCGTAAGATAATATATAATCATCATAAAAGATATTTTATGTTATGTAAAATTACAAACGTAAAAACATAGTGTAAAATACACATAAACTGCGAATTTTCTTGTCTAATGACCTATATTTTTATTTTCTTATGTCAAATATTACGTAGTGAATGAATATGAATGTAACTATTTGAATTCCAAACATAATTTAATTATGAAATGATCGTAAGATTACCTCGGGTGAAGAATAAGTTATTCTGCACCCTGGGTGATGAATAGCATCACTATATATATATATATATATATATATATATATATATATATATATATATATACTTATTTAGTGTGAGACACCCTTGAGAGAATAAATAATTTAGCTTGAATCCACAGAGTACATACTTCACTTTCAGTGATGCAAAAAATATCTTTCAGCCTTTTTCACTTTTATTAACGACAAAAATATGAATATCGCGTGTTGTCTCTGTTGGTGCTACTGCTGAGTCTAGCCAGTGGTCTCTTTCTGGTTCAAAATCTGACCACCCAATGAGCAGCACCCAGCGCGCCAGGTCATCACCAACGATGAGATAGAGAAGTGGATGAGATTCCACTTCGCCGCAGCCCCATCATCGTCTTCCCCCCTCCAATCACCCAACCATCAGATCAAGAAGCTCTGGGAGAGAAGCTCCGGCCGTGAGCGACAATGCCGCTCTGCAGCTTCTACGCCTCCACGTCCCTCCCGGTGGCGAAACCCCACTCCTTGCCCTCCTCCGCCGCGGCGATCACCACCGTGCAGGCAAAGAAGTCACCGCCGGCCATGGCGGCGGCTGCGGCGGCGACCGTCCTGCCGACGACTGCCGAGAACACAGCGTCCATGATGCCGGCGGAGGCGCTGTCGCTGCACCTGCCGGAGCTGCCGTCGGCGATGCGGGACAAGATCCTGAGCCTGGAGCTGATGGGGGTGGACTACGGGCGCGCGCTGTCGCTGAACCCGGCGCTCCGGGACGCGGCGCCGGAGTCCATCCACGCGGTGGTCACCTTCCTGCAGTCGCGCGGGCTCCACTTCAAGGACCTGGGCCGCGTCTTCGGCATGTGCCCGTCCGTACTCACCGCCAGCGTCCGCGCCGACCTCCGCCCCGTCTTCGCCTTCCTCACCGACGACCTCGGCGTGCCGGAGGCCGCCTACCGCCGCGTGGTGGTCAAGTGCCCGCGGGTGCTCGCCTGCAGCGTCCGCGACCAGCTCCGGCCGGCGCTCATCTACCTCCGCCGCCTCGGCTTCCGGGACAACCGCGCGCTGGCGTTCCAGGACCCCATCCTCCTCGTCTCCAGCGTGGAGCGCACCATGGCGCCCAAGCTGGAGTACCTGGCCGGGCTGGGCATGTCGCGGGACGACGCCGTGGCCATGGCGCTCCGGTGCCCGGCCCTCTTCACCTTCAACGTGGAGAGGAACTACAAGCCCAAGTTCGAGTACCTGGTGGGGGAGATGGGCGGCGGCGTGGAGGACGTCAAGGCCTTCCCGCAGTACTTCACCTTCAGCCTCGAGAAGCGGATCGCGCCGCGGCACCGCGCCGCCGCCGACGCCGGCGTCGACCTGCCGCTGCCGGACATGCTCAAGGCCACCGACGAGGAGTTCAGCGAGATGCTCGAGAGGGGAAGGAGCAGATGAAGCATGCAGTAGGGCCGCCGGCCGGCCGGCTGAGCGCGCCGTGCGACATGCTCGTGCACGCAGGCGGCCGGCGGGTGCTTTGTACACTTACCACCGAGCTATGGCGACCACGATTTGCACTGTACATAGTGATCAATGTTTGATGCCACGGCTCCTGACTCACAGCGTGAAGTGATGATGCTTCTTTCTTCTGTAGAGGATGTGTAAGTACCAATGAAGTAGTCGGATGTGCCATGTGTATACTGTTCGTAACACATGTTGGGGCTGTAAATAAAGTCTATGGAGGAAAGTTCAATCGAGATGAACTCTGTTATAATATCAAGAAGTGTAAAGCAGAGTGAACGTGAAACTTTGCGGCCATCCGATCTACTTTTAAATCAGATGGCTCCGGAAACCAGCTTAGGGCCTCTTTGATTCGTAGGATTTTGAAAACGTATGAATGGAAAAGTATAGTGTTGAAACGTGATATCTTTGTATTTATTTCCGACTGATTCTCCTTTTATCTCTAGCCTTGTATAGATTGGTCTCTAGAGATATTGTAGGGTTAGTTGGCTTGTCACGCAAGACACCACCTGTATATATTGTAACCGACTCCGATGGAATACAATTGAGTTGCATCTTATAGTCTTCTACATGGTATCAGTTTTACCGTGATCCTCTCTCGCTTCCGCACCTCTCCGCCGCCGCGCCTAGCCCTAGACGCCGCCACGCCAACTCCTCCTGCCACCGCCGTCGCTACCCCTCCGTCGCTACCCCTCCGTAGCCACCGCCGCCGCTTCCTTCCCATCTCCCTTAGCCGCCACCAACGCCACTTCTCCTCTCCCCCCTGTCGCCACTACCTCCCTCCCAAAACCCTAAGGGCCGCCGCTCTCCTTCCTCCTCATTGCTTGCCGCCTCTTCTCACCCAAAACCCTAACCACCCGCCGTCCCCATGGCCAAGGCCGCAGATTCGCCGGCTCCTTCTCCGGTGCCATGTTCACCTCCGATCGCCTCAACGAGATCCACATCAAGGACCACGTCCGGTCATCTCGACCTCGACTCGGCCGTCCTACAACGCATGGCGACGTGCCGCTTGCTGTTCCGCTCTTACCGTCTTCATCGAGCACGCCGACGGAGGAGCGTTGACTACCGCGACATGAAGGACGACGACGAGTGGCTCGCCGTGGACGCTGCATCGTCAAGTGGCTTTTTCTCACCATCTCTCCAGTCTCTTCAACATGGTGAACTCCCGCGATCCGTCGGCGTACACTATGTGGACACGGCTGTGCGATCTCTTCCTCGACAATCAACTCCAACGCCGCGTCTTCCTCCAAGGTGACTTTTTCACCATGCAGCAAAACGATCTCTCGATCGACGAGTACTGCACGCGGATGAAGGTTCTTGCGGACGAACTCCGCGACGTCGGCATGAACATCGACGACTCCGTCCTCCTCACCAACTGTTGGAAATATGCCCTAGAGGCAATAATAAAAGCATTATTATTATATTTCCTTGTTCATGATAATTGTCTTTATTCATGCTATAACTGTATTATCTGGAAATCGTAATACACGTGTGAATACATAAGACTACAATACGTCCCTAGTAAGCCTCTAGTAGACTAGCTCGTTGGTCAACAGATAGTCATGGTTTCTGACTATGGACATCGGATGTCATTGACAAGCGGGATCACGTCATTAGGAGAATGACGTGATGGACAAGACCCAATCCTAAGCATAGCACAAAGATCGTGTAGTTCATTTTGCTAAGAGCTTTTCCAATGTCAAGTATCTCTTCCTTAGACCGTGAGATCGTGTAACTCCCGGATACCGTAGGGAATGCTTTGGGTGTACCAAAGCGTCACAACGTAATCGGGTGACTATAAAGGTGCATTACGGTATCTCCGAAAGTGTCTGTTGGGTTGACACGGATCGAGGCGGATTTGTCACTCCGCATGACGGAGAGGTATCACTGGGCCCACTCGGTAATGCATCATCATAATGAGCTCAAAGTGACCAAGTGTCCGGTCACGGGATCATGCATTACTGATGCGAGTAAAGTGACTTGCGATATTGAGACTAAACGAGGTATTGGGATACCGACGATCGAGTCTCGGCAAGTAACTTACCGTCGACAAAGGGAATAGAATACGGGTTGCTTGAACCCTTGACATCGTGGTTCATCCGATGATAACATCGAGGAACAATTGGGAGCCAACATGGGTATCCAGATCCCATTGTTGGTTATTGACTGAGGTCGTCTCGGTCATGTCTGCATGTCTCCCGAACCCGTAGGGTCTACACATAAGGTTCGGTGGACGCTTAGGGTTAATAGGAAGACAAGTATGTGATTACCGAATGTTGTTGAGTCCGGATGAGATCCCGGACGTCACAAGGAGTTAGGAATGGTCCGGATGTAAAGATTTATATATGGAAAGTGGTTAAGCGGACTCAGGAAAGTTTGAGGTATGCTGGGTAATGTACCGGGGCCACCGGGAGAGTTCAGGAGGTCCACGGGAGGCCACCCCTCGGGGGCCACATGGGCTAAGTGGGAGAGGAGCCAGCCCTGGTGGGCTGGGCGCACCTCCCCACCTAGGCCCATCTTGGCTAGGGCATGGGAGGGAAACCCTAAAGGGGCGAAGGCGCCCGGCAGGGGGCAAGCCACCTCTTTCCTCCTCCCCTTGGCTGCCGCACCCCCTCTAGATGCCAGCTAGAGGGGGCCGGCCCCCTCTCCCTTCCTCCTATAAATAGAGGGTGGGGGAGGGCTGCACACACCATTGAAGGCGCAGCCCTCCCTCCCAACACCTCTCTTTCTCCACGCGAAGCTTGGCGAAGCCTGCCGAGAAGCTGCCGTGCCAACCGCACCACGCCCGTCGTGCTGCCATTGGAGTTGTATTCCTCAACCTCTCCTTCATCCTTGCGGGATCAAGACGGAGGAGACGCCATCGTCCCGTACGTGTGTTGAACGCGGAGGTGCTGTCCGTTCGGCACTTGGTCATCGGTGATCGGAATCACGTTGGGAACGTCTTCATCATCACCACTCCCTCGAACGCTTCCGTACTCTATCTACAAGTGGTATGTAGATGCAAACTCTCTCTCTTGACTCGTTGCTTAGTAGAACTCATAGATGGATCTTGGTGAAACCGTAGGAAAATTTTTATTTTCTGCAACGTTCTCCAAGAGTGGCATCATGAGCTAGGTCTATGCGTAGTTCTCTATTGCACGAGTAGAACACAATTTAGTTGTGGGCGTGGATCTTGTCAATTTACTTGCCGCTACTAGTCTTATCTTGCTTCCGCGGTATTGTGGGATGAAGCGGCCCGGACCAACCTTACACGTACGCTTACGTGAGACCGGTTCCACCGACAAACATGCACTAGTTGCATAAGGTGGCTGGCGGGTGTCTGTCTCTCCTACTTTAGTTGGAGCGGATTCGATGAAAAGGGTCCTTATGAAGGGTAAATAGAAGTTGACAAGATCACGTTGTGGTTATTCGTAGGTAAGAAAACGTTCTTGCTAGAACCCAATTGCAGCCACGTAAAGATGCAACAACAATTAGAGGACGTCTAACTTGTTTTTGCAGCAATTGTCATGTGATGTGATATGGCCAAGTTGTGATGAATGATGAATGACACATTGTGATGTATGAGATCATGTTCTTGTAATAGGTATCACGACTTGCATGTCGATGAGTATGACAACGGCGGGAGCCATAGGAGTTGTCTTTATTTTGTATGACTGCGTGTCATTGAAGAACGCCATGTAACTTACTTTACTTTATTGCTAAACGCGTTAGCCATAGAAGTAGAAGTAGTCGTTGGCGTGACAACTTCATGGAGGCACAATGGTGGAGATCATGATGATGGAGATCATGGTGTCATGCGGTGACAAGATGATCATGGAGCCTCGAAGATGGAGATCAATGGAGCTTTATGATATTGGCCATATCATGTCACTACTATATATAATTGCATGTGATGTTTATTATGTTTATACATCTTGTTTACTTAGAACAACGGTAGTAAATAAGATGATCCCTTACAACAATTTCAAGAAGTGTTTCCCTAAGCGTGCACCGTTGCTAAAGTTCGTAAACTTCTAAGCACCACGTGATGATCGGGTGTGATGGATTCTTACGTTCACATACAACGGGTGTAAGACAGATTTACACACGCGAAAACACTTGGGGTTTACTTGACGAGCCTAGCATGTACAGACATGGCCTCGGAACACGGAGACCGAAAGGTCGAACACGAGTCGTATAGAAGATACGTCAACATGAGAATGTTCACCGATGATGACTAGTCCGTCTCACGTGATGATCGGACACGGCTTAGTCGACTCGGATCGTGTAACACTTAGATGACTAGAGGGATGTCTAATCTGAGTGGGAGTTCATTCAAATAATTTGATTAAATGAACTTAATTATCATGAACTTAGTCTAAAACTTTTGAATAATATGTCTTGTAGATCAAATGGCCAACGCTCATGTCAACTTTGAACTTCAACGCGTTCCTAGAGAAAACCAAGCTGAAAGATGACGGCAAGAACTATACGGACTTGGGTCCGGAACACGAGGATCATCCTCATAGCTGCCAGAAACAATACGTCCTAGAAGGACCGCTAGGTGACGCCTCCGTCCCAGAAGAACCAAGACATTATGAATGCTTGGCAAACTCATGGCCGATGATTACTCCCTCGTTCGATGCGGCATGCTTCTGATTTAGAACCGGGGCTCCAAAAGCGTTTTGAGCATCACGGAGCATATGAGATGTTCGAGGAGCTGAAACTTGTTTTCCAAGCTCACGCCCGGTCGAGAGATATGACATCTCCGACAAGTTCTATAGTTATAAGATGGAGGAAAACAGTTACGTCGGTGAGCACATACTCAAGATGTCCGGGTTGCACAACCGTATGACCCAATTGAATATTAACCTCCCCGATGAGGCGGTCATTGACAGAATCCTCCAGTCGCTCCCACCAAGCTACAAGAGCTTTGTGATGAACTACAACATGCAGGGGATGGTAAAGACCATTCTGAAGTGTTCTCTATGCTTGAAGTCACCGAGGTTGAAATCAAGAAAGAACATCAAGTGTTGATGGTCAATAAGACCACTAAGTTCAAGAAGGGCAAGGGTAAGAAGAACTTCAAGAAGGACGGCAAGGAGGTTGCAGCGCCCGGTAAGCAAGTTGCGGGAAGAAGTCAAAGAATGGACCCAAACCCGATCGAGTGCTTTTATTGCAAGGGAGGGGTCATCGAAGCGGAATCTGCCCCAAATACTTAGCGGACAAGAAGGCCGGCAACACCAAAGGTATATCCGATATACATGTAATTGATGTGTACTTTGCCAAGACTGTAGTAACTCTTGGGTATTTGATACGGTGCCGTTGCTCATATTTGTAACTCACGGCAGGAGCTGTGGAATAAGCGAAACCGGCAAAGGACGAGGTGACGATCGCGTCGGGAATGGTTCAGAGTCGATATGATCACCGTCGACGCTACCTCTTCATTTACCTACGGGATTAGTTATGAACCTTAATAATTGTTATTTGGTGCCAAGTTTGAGCATGAATATTGTATCTGGATCTCGTTTAATGCGAGATGGCTACTCATTTAAATCCGAGAATAATGGTTGTTCTATTTATATGAGAGATATGTTTTATGGTCATGCTCCGATGGTCAATGGTTTATTCTTAATGAATCTCGAGCGTAGTATTACACATGTTTATAGCGTGAATACCAAAAGATGTAAAGTTGATAACGATAGTCCCACATATTTGTGTACCGCCGCCTTGGTCACATTGGTGTCAAGCGCATGAAGAAGCTCCATCTTGATGGACTTTTGGAGTCTCTAGATTATGAATCATTTGACACATGCGAACCATGCCTTATGGGCAAGATGACCAAGACTCCGTTCTCCGGAACAATGGAGCGAGCAACCAACTTATTGGAAATCATACATACCGATGTGTGCGGTCCAATGAGTGTTGAGGCTCATGGAGGATATCGTTATGTTCTCACTCTCACCGATGACTTGAGTAGATATGGGTATGTCTACTTAATGAAACACAAGTCCGAGACCTTTGAAAAGTTCAAAGAATTTCAGAATGAGGTAGAGAATCAACGTGACCGAAAAATAAAATTCCTACGATCAGATCGTGGAGGAGAATATTTAAGTCACGAATTTGGTACACACTTAAGAAAATGTGGAATCGTTTCACAACTCACGCCGCCTGGAACACCTCAGCGTAATGGTGTGTCCGAACATCGTAATCGCACTCTATTAGATATGGTGCGATCTATGATGTCTCTTACCGATTTACCGCTATCATTTTGGGGATACGCTCTAGAGACAGCTACATTCACTTTAAATAGGGCACCGTCTAAGTCCGTTGAGACGACACCGTATGAATTATGGTTTGGAAAGAAACCTAAGCTGTCGTTTCTAAAAGTTTGGGGATGCGATGCTTATGTCAAGAAACTTCAACCTGAAAAGCTCGAACCCAAGTCGGAAAAATGCGTCTTCATAGGATACCCTAAAGAAACCATTGGGTATACCTTCTACTTAAGATCCGAGGGCAAGATTTTTGTAGCCAAGAACGGAACCTTTCTGGAAAAAGAGTTTCTCTCTAAAGAAGTAAGTGGGAGGAAAGTAGAACTCGATGAAGTACTACCTCTTGAACAGTATAGTGGTGCAGCTCAGGAAAATGTTCTGTGATGCCTACACCAATGTAAGAGGAAATTAATGATGATGATCAAGGTACTTCGGATCAAGTTGCTCTTGAACCGTAGGGTCCTCAAGGACACGTTCCGCACTGCAGTGGTACGGCAACCCTGTCCTAGAAATCATGTTGTTAGACAACGGTGAACCTTCGAACTATGAAGAAGCAATGGTGGGCCCAGATTCCAACAAATGGCTAGAAGCCATGAAGTCCGAGATAGAATCCATGTATGAAAACAAAGTGTGGACTTTGGTGACTTGCCCGATGATCGGCGGCGATAGAAAACAAATGGATTTTTAAGAAGAAGGCGGACGCGGATGGTAATGTCACCATCTATAAGCTCGACTTGTCGCTAAGGGTTATCGACAAGTTCAAGGGATTGACTACGATGAGACCTTCTCTCCCGTGGCGAAGCTTAAGTCCGTCCGAATCATGTTAGCAATTGCCGCATACTATGATTATGAGATATGGCAGATGGACGTCAAAACAGCGTTCCTTAACGGGCATCTTAAGGAAGAGGCTGTATATGATGCAGTAGGAAGGTTTTGTCGATCCTAAGAATACTAACAAAGTATGCAAGCTCCAAATGATCCATTTATGGGCTGGTGCAAGCATCTCGGAGTTGGAACATTCGCTTTGATGAGATGATCAAAGCGTTTGGGTTTATGTAGACTTATAGAGAAGCTGCGTTTACAAGAAAGTGAGTGGGAGCTCTGTAGCATTTCTCATATTATATGTAGATGACATACTCGATGGGAAATGATATAGAATTCTTGGACAGCATTAAGGCCTACTTGAATAAGTGTTTTTCAATGAAGGACCTTGGAGAAGCTGCTTATATATTAGGCATCAAGATCTATAGAGATAGATCGAGACGCCTCATAGGTCTTTCACAAAGCACATACCTTGAAAAGATTTTGAAGAAGTTCAAAATGGATCAGTCCAAGAAGGGGTTCTTGCACATGTTGCAAGGTGTGAGATTGAGCTCAGCTCAATGCCCGACCACGGCAAAAGATAAAGAAGAGATGAGTGTCATCCCTATGCCTCAGCCATAGGATCTATTATGTATGCCATGCTTGTGTACGGACTGATGTAAACCTTGCCGTAAGTTTGGTAGGAAGGTACCAAAGTAATCCCGGCAAGGAACATCGGACAGCGGTCAAAAATATCCTGAAGTACTGAAAAGGACAAAGGACATGTTTCTCGTTTATGGAGGTGACGAAGAGCTCGTCGTAAAGGGTTACGTCGGCGCTAGTTTCGACACAGAATCTGGATGACTCTAAGTCACAAACCGGATACGTGTATATGTTGAATGGTGGAAGCGATGGTGGTGCATTTGCAAGCGAAGCGTCGTGGCGGGATCTACATGTGAAGCGGAGTACATGGCAGCCTCGGAGGCAGCACATGAAGAAATTTGGGTGAAGGAGTTCATCACCGACCTAGGAGTCATACCCAATGCGTCGGGGCCGATCAAACTCTTCTGTGACAACACTGGAGCTATTGCACTAGCCAAGGAGCCCAGGTTTCACAAGAAGACCAGCACATCAAGCGTCGCTTCAACTCCATCCGTGAAAATGTTCAGGATGGAGACATAGAAATTGTAAAGTGCATACGGATCTGAATGTCGAGATCCGTTGACTAAACCTCTTCCAGGCAAAACATGATCAATACCGTAACTCTATGGGTGTTCGATTCATCACAATGTAACTAGATTATTGACTCTAGTGCAAGTGGGAGACTGTTGGAAATATGCCCTAGAGGCAATAATAAAAGCATTATTATTATATTTCCTTGTTCATGATAATTGTCTTTATTCATGCTATAACTGTATTATCTGGAAATCGTAATACACGTGTGAATACATAAGACTACAATACGTCCCTAGTAAGCCTCTAGTAGACTAGCTCGTTGGTCAACATATAGTCATGGTTTCCTGACTATGGACATCAGATGTCATTGACAACGGGATCACGTCATTAGGAGAATGACGTGATGGACAAGACCCAATCCTAAGCATAGCACAAAGATCGTGTAGTTCGTTTTGCTAAGAGCTTTTCCAATGTCAAGTATCTCTTCCTTAGACCGTGAGATCGTGTAACTCCGGATACCGTAGGAATGCTTTGGGTGTACCAAAGCGTCCACAACGTAATCGGGTGACTATAAAGGTGCATTACGGTATCTCCGAAAGTGTCTGTTGGGTTGACACGGATCGAGACAGGATTTGTCACTCCGTATGAGGGAGAGGTATCATCGGGCCCACTTTCGGTAATGCATCATCATAATGAGCTCAAAGTGACCAAGTGTCCGGTCATGGGATCATGCATTACTGATGCAGTAAAGTGACTTGCGATAACGAGACTAAACGAGGTATTGGGATACCGACGATCGAGTCTCGGGCAAGTAACTTACCGTCTGACAAAGGGAATAGAATATGGGGTTGCTTGAACCCTTGACATCGTGGTTCATCCGATGATAACATCGAGGAACATGTGGGAGCCAACATGGGTATCCAGACCCCGCTGTTGGTTATTGACCTGAGGTCGTCTCGGTCATGTCTGCATGTCTCTCGAACCCGTAGGGTCTACACACTTAAGGTTCGGTGACGCTAGGGTTAATAGGAAGACAAGTATGTGATTACCGAATGTTGTTCGGAGTCCCGGATGAGATCCCGGACGTCACGAGGAGTTCCGGAATGGTCCGGAGGTAAAGATTTATATATGGAAAGTGGTTAAGCGGACTCAGGAAAGTTTCGGGGTATCTGGTAATGTACCGGGGCCACCGGGAGAGTTCAGGAGGTCCACGGAGGGGCCACCCCTCGGGGGCCACATGGGCTAAGTGGGAGAGGAGCCAGCCTGGTGGGCTGGGCGCACCTCCCACCTAGGCCCATGCGGCTAGGGCATGGGAGGGAAACCCTAAAGGGGGCAAAGGGGCGCCCGGCTTGGGGGGGCAAGCCACCCTTTCCTCCTCCCTTGGCCGCCGCCCCCCTCTAGCTGCCATCTTGTGGGGCCCGGCCCCCTCTCCCTTCCTCCTATAAATAGAGGGGTGGGGGAGGGCTGCACACACCATTGAAGGCGCAGCCCCTCTCCTCCCCAACACCTCTCTTTCTCCACGCGAGCTTGGCGAAGCCCTGCCGGAGAACTGCCGTACCAACTGCACCACGCCGTCGTGCTGCCATTGGAGTTGTCTTCCTCAACCTCTCCTTCATCCTTGCTGGATCAAGACGGATGAGACGCCATCGTCCCGTACGTGTGTTGAACGCGGAGGTGCTGTCCGTTCGGCACTTGGTCATCGGTGATCGGAATCACGTTGGGAACGTCTTCATCATCATCACCACTCCCTCGAACGCTTCCGTACTCTATCTACAAGTGGTATGTAGATGCAAACTCTCTCTCTTGACTCGTTGCTTAGTAGAACTCATAGATGGATCTTGGTGAAACCGTAGGAAAAATTTTATTTTCTGCAACGTTCTCCAACACCAACCTCCTTCGCGGCCTCCACCCCGACCTCGGCCAATCCGCCGCCAACCTCTCACTCATCACGCCGACGTACGCCAAGGCGGTCACGTATCTTCGCATGGAGGAAAAGCGTCTTCGTCACGCGGCGGCGCAAGCTCCTCTCGCCGCCCTCACGCCCGGCACCACAAGGGGCCCGCCGCCCTCCGCAGCCTCGCGCGCCGGCTCCACAGCCGCCCGCCGCCCCTGACCAGGGCCGCCAGAAGAGGCGGGGAGGTCGGCCGTGGCCGCAACGGCGGCTCTCAGCCTCACCAGGCGGCTCCACCCGCTCCTTCTCAGGCCGCGGCACCCCCGCCCCTGGCTCACGGGGTACAACCCCTGGACGGGGGTGGTGCACGCCTACTCGATGCCCCTTCGCGCGCTTTGCTCGGGCTTACTTGGCCCTCGCCCAGGCCTTCATCAGGCTCTCTTGGCCGCGCCAGGTGGCTCCGGCCCTGGCGGCTCTTCGGCGTACACCGGGCCCATGGCTCACGGCGCTGCCGCGTCACCATCCTACGGCGCTGCACCGACCAGCTACACCTACGACCCGGCGCTCCTCGCCGCCCTCCACGCCGCCCCTTCCCCAAGCAACTACTCCGGCGGCGGGGACTGGTATATGGACACAGGCGCCGCTGCTCATATGGCGTCGAACCCCGGTATCCTCTCTCATATCTCTCCGTACCCTCTTTCTTCTCGCATCGTCGTCGGTGATGGATCTACGCTTCCCATCACCCACCACGGCGCATCCTCCCTCCCTCTTTCATCATCTTCCTTACCTCTCAATAACGTACTTGTGTCTCCATCCTTAGTCAAAAATTTATGTTCTGTCCGTACTCTTACTCGTGAACATCCTGTTACCGTTGAGTTTGACAAACATGGTTTTTCTGTCAAGGTTGCCCACTCCCGGAAGGTTCTGCACCGATGTGATTAACCCGGCGATCTTTACCCGTGTGTCCAAACGACAAGCAGAGGTCCCGTCGCACTCCACGCCGATGTGTCTCTCTGGCATGCTCGCCTTGGCCATCCGGCGTAACGCTCTTCATAAAGTTTTGCAGACTTTTCCCTTTTCATGTAATAAATCGGCAGCACACACTTGTCATGCCTGTCACATAGGAAAACACGTTCGTTTGCCGTTTTCAACTTCATCATCCATTGCTACTTTTCCCTTTGATGTTGTTCATTGTGATGTATGGACATCTCCCGTGCCTAGCAATTCGGGTTTATCATATTACCTTGTGATTTTGGATGATTTTTCTCACTTCACTTGGACTTTTCCGTTGCCGCATAAATCCGACGTCGTTTCCTCCCTTCATGCCTTTTACGCCTATGTTGCCACCCACTTTCACCGCACCATTGCCCATCTTCAAACCGACAACGGAAAGGAATTTGATAACCTCGCTATTCGCACTCTTTTATCCACTCATGGCACAATTTTTCGCCTCACATGCCCATACACCTCTCAAAGAAAGCGGTGCGTGCGAGCGTGTTCTCCGTACTCTTAACGAGAGTGTTCGCGCATTGCTCTTCCATGCACACATGCCTGCTCGGTTTTGGCCCGATGCCCTCGCCACGCCTACTCTTCTCCTTAACATCCGGCCCTGCAAACCCCGATGGAACTACACCCCTCATCACCTCTTATTCGGGTCACCTCCGTCATACGATGATCTTCATGTTTTAGGTTGCCTTTGTTATCCTAATATCACCGCCACGACACCACATAAGCTCGCGCCTCGCTCTATCGCTTGTGTCTTTCTTGGCTATCAACCAAACACAAAAGGCTTCCGTTGCTACGACCCGGAGCCCCATCGTGTGATCGTGTCTAGGCACGTGTATTTTGATGAGGTTGTTTTTTCGTTCAAAGAGCTGCATCACGTCCCTCGCCACCTCTGGGCGCCTCTCCTCGCCCGGCCTCGTGGAGCCCTTGCGCTCCCACCGCCTCGCCCTTTCGGCGCGGCTGCGACTTGTCGCCTTGTCTCGACGCCCTTGGCGTTTCCTCCGCCGACTTCAGAGGAGTCGGCCTCCCAGCCCGCCCGGGGCCCCGCCTCTTGGCTCGGAGGAGCCGGCTTCCCGAGCCTCGTCGGGTGCGTCGCCTTCGGCTCTGGTGGAGTCAGCGACCCAACCGAGCTATCAGGCGCCCGTTGGCTCGGGAGGAGCCGGGCTCTTGGCTCGTCTCGCCCTCATCGCCCGTCTCTGACCGAGGCGAGCCTCTGGCTCCTGTCGGCTCTGGAGGAGCCGACCCTCTCGGCCCCGGCCGGGCCCTCTCATGCCTCGCCGCTGCCCTCGACACCAACACCCGTCGCATCGCGGTATCTTATTAAATCATCCGAGCCGGCTGTTGTGGCGCCTCGGCGCCGCGGTCCACGCCCGCCTCCTCCGCCGCCTCACCATCATATGGTGACGCGTGCCAAGGCCGGTGTGCACCAGCCGAACCCGCGCTACCACAACCTCAGCGTCACGACCCTCTCTCCGGTTCCGCGATCGGTGCGTTCTGCATTGAGTGATCCGCATTGGACCGCCGCTATGCGTCTTGAGTATGATGCTCTTGTCGCCAACCGGACTTGGACCCTTGTTCCTCGTCCCCACAGGCGAACATCATCTCGGCAAGTGGGTTTTCGTCACAAACTACACCGGATGGCTCTACGGATCGGTACAAGGCTCGCTGGGTTGTCCGAGGATTTACAACGCTACCGGTGTTGACTTCTCGAAACTTTCTCTCCGGTCGTCAAACCCGCCATGATTCGTGTGGTTCTTGGTGGCTGCATCTCGCCATCGGCCCGTTACATCAGCTCGACATCAACAACGCTTTTTGTACGGCCATCTTGAGGAGCGAAGTTCTCTGTCGTGACCGATCGGGTTCGTTGACCCTCGGCCGACGGATGATGTTTACTGTTGTCCCGATCATTATATGGCCTCAAACAGGCCCAGCGGCGCTGGTACCAGCGCATCGCCGGATTCCTTGGTCTTCTCGGGTTTCGCGGCACCACATCGACACGTCGCTGTTCGCGGCCGCATCGGGCTGATCATGTGGCTATGCTTCTGCTCTACATTGATGATATTGTCATCACTGCCTCCCGCACGGATCTTCTTCGCAACATCATTGGTCGTCTCGGTTCCGAGTTTCGGCTGAAGGATCTTGGCGCGTTGCACTTCTTCCTCGGCGTTAATGTGCGACGTGATGCCACCGGTTCTTTCTTCATCGAGACAAGACGCCCTTGATCTTACGGACCCGTGCCGGCATGACTGACTGCAAGCCAGCCGCCACACCTGCTGAGGCCAAGCCGAAGCTCTCCGCCACCGCCGGCCAGCCCGCCACCGACGCTGCTCTTTACCGCAGCATTGTGGGCGCCCTTCAGTACCTCACGCTCACCAGACCAGACATTCAGTTCGCAGTGCAGCAAGTTTGCTTGCATATGCACTCGCCCCGTGATGTCCACTGGTCTTTGGTCAAGCGCATTCTTCGGTACATTCGTGGCACCCCGACCTACGGTCTTCGTCTCCGTGCATCCGCCTCGACTGAGCTCCTTGCTTATCTTGACACGGATTGGGCTGGCTGTCCAGGACACTCGCCGCTCCACGTCGGCTATTGCGTCTTCTTCGGTGACTCTACGGTCTCCTGGTCCTCTAAACGGCAGCCCTCATTTGTCTCCGTTCGAGTGCCGAGGCTGAGTACCGAGCTGTCGCCAATGTCGTTCGCGGAGACTTGTTGGCCGTCATCTTGTTGGTGAGCTTTGGATTTCTCTTCCTAAGGCTTATGTTGTCTTTTGTGACAACTTATAGGCCACCTTTCTCGCTGTTAATCCGGTGCTTCACAAGCGCACGAATAACTTTGAGATCGATGTTAACTTTATGCGCGAGAAGGTTGATTGGGTCAAACCGTGTACTTTCATGTACCGACCACCCAACAGTTTGCCGATATCATGACCAAGAGATTGCCTACCGCTGCATTCCAGGAGTTCCGTTCCAGTCTTTGCATCGCCGATGCCGACGCTTATTTGCGAAGTGTTGAAACGTGATATCTTTGTATTTATTTCCGGTGATTCTCCTCTTATCTCTAGCCTTGTATAGATTGATCTCTAGAGATATTGTAGGGTTAGTTGGCTTGTCACGCAAGACACCACCTGTGTATATTGTAACCGACTCCGATGAAATACAATTGAGTTGCATCCTATAGTCTTCTACATATAGGATTGGAGTGACAAGCCCACTTGAATCCTATAGGATTAACAAGGAGTGTTTGATGGCATATGAAAAACAAAGAAAATATAAAAAGAGGTTGAAGTAGATGTTAGATTTCCTATGAAATGTAGTACAAAAGATTTCATAGGAAAAATTCCTATAAGATTCAATCCTATGAATCAAACAACCAACAACCAACATAGGAAAAAATCCTAAGGATTTCAATCCTCCAGAAATCCTATAAAATTCCTTTAAATCAAAGAAGCCCTTAGGAATGAAAGGAAACCAACTTTGGGAATTAATGTGGCAGACTGGCAGGTTCTGGACTTCTTTTTTTTTTTGAGGGAACGGTTCTGGACTTCTCAGGTAATGTGTGGGTGGCTGATCCTGATCAAACATTGTTTTGCCAGAATATGAACATAGTTTTTTCAGCAGAAAACTTATTTCTTCATAAACTCCTAACTTTGTTTCTTCGACATAAAACATTGTTTCTGCACAAACTGAAAAGTTGTTGGCCTTCTTCGATATTGTATAAATTTGAGTTAGCATTCACTTGGGCACGTGTTTGCTTGGCGTGTATAGTGGTTGAGTCATTGATGGTTGAAGGGGTGTCCATGGCTATCATTCCCTCATCAAGGAGGAGCAGTAGCAGCTTGTAGTGGCCGCTCGTGAGTCCCGTGCCTACACATACTTTATGAATCTCTTGTGGTTGTCGTCAAAGGAGGAGGACGACTAGGGCTTCATAAGCCCTAGGACTTTTTTTAGTCCTAACTAAAAAGTTCCTACTCCCTAAAAAGTCCCTCCCTGTTTGTTTTCAGGGACTAAAAAGTCCATAGTCCTTCCCTAGAGGTTATTAAATGACCATGTTACCCCTAGTATAAACACCATGGACGGCGGGGCAATGGGTGCAGGGAGGGGCATTGTTAGAAAAGTCCAAAAAAGGACTCTCCTTGAAAGTCTTCTTCATTTAGTCCTAAAAAACAACTTTTAGTCCCTAGTAGTCTCTCCTGTTTGGTTAAAAAGTCTTTAAGAGGGACTTTTTCTAGTCCCTACACCAAAAAGAACACCCCCTAGAGGCGTCGACTCTAGTCGTCAACCACCACTAGTGTAGGTAGTGGCAATACTAGATAGCGGCCAATACTAGTGTCACTAAATGGGCATTTAAAATCATTAATTATATATAAAGCGGCCGATTTTTGCAAAAAATATAATTCTTATAAAGTTATTTACCTGATACATCTAATTTAAGCTTAAATTGCCCATACAAAATGGACGATGGTGAAAAAAAAAACTAAATAAAAGTAAAGGATTTGAAAGCCAAGATAATGACTGAGTTTGCGTCGCCGGCTCTATATCCATATGAAGTGGTGGATGACGATCGTTGATACAAGAGTCTGATGACTCGGTCTCGGAGTTTGGACGTCACCGGCTCTATATCCAATTGAAGCGGTGAATGATGATCGATGATATGACGAATTTGTTAGAGTTGCTCTAAGCTTGCATTACAAGTAAGTAAATGTGGGGTCCTAACTCAAGCGAAATTAATACTCCTCCGTTTTTAAATATAAATCTTTTTAAAGTTTCCGCTATGGACTATATACGGACAAAATGAGTGAATATACACTCTAAAATATGTCTACTCCCTCTATCTATCTTTATAGGGCCTAATGCATTTTTGAGGTTAACATTAACCATATGTCAGAACAATAATATATGACATGAAAGGTACACAAAGCATACCTTCAAAATCGTACGTGAAAGAAGCTTCCCATGATTTAATTTTCACATTATACAATTGATCTACTCTTAATCTTATGAATAGTCAAAGTCAATTTTAAAAAACACATTAGGCTCTATATATGGATGAAGGGAGTATATACATCGGTATGTAGTTTGTAATGGAATCTCTATTTTAGAACAAAGGGAGTATTTATGAACAGTCAATACGCTCGATAACGCTTTCAATTATAAAACGATCTCGCAAGCCGTGGCAGTAAACATATTACCATAAACATTCGACCAAGACAGAGAAGCCATTAAATAGTCGAGGATTCGACAGTGACCCCGCATGGTGGCCTTGTCTATGCAGCCAGAGCCAGGCCACTCGGTCACACTCTGGCCAGTAGGCACCACTCCGGTCCTTTTCAGCTCAGCTCAGCTCGTCCTCTCTTTACTGTTTCTTCTTCTTCCTCCTCTCTTCCCCTCGAAGCCTCAGCCATGGAAGACAGCTTGAGCCATGGAGCCATAACTCCATCCATCCCCAAGAGCTTCCCCTCAAGCTGCCCCCCCCCGGGTCTGTCTCAGTCGAAACGAGCCATGGGAGGTAGTATGCTGTACACCGTTGTTGTAAGAGACCGTTGTGTTCTTCAGCTCACGGATGGGAGGCGTGGGGCTGACAGAGGGCCCGGCGAGGGGCACATTGGGCGTCTGACGGGTGGGTCCTCGGATAAACCCTCCCATCCCCAATCCCTCAATTCCCCTCCCTGGATTTCCCCTGACCCCCACCACCAGCGGCTAGGGTTATGGAGATGGCCAAGCCGCCTCGCCAGCGCGGCTTCAAGGTCGGCCCCTGGCCGACGGCCGTCTTCCGGAAGGACCACGGCGGCGGGGGCGTTCGCCAGCCGCCGCGTGGCCCTGCGCGCGCGCACCTACCGCCGGCCTCGGCCGCGGCCCCTGCGCCTGGCCTCCTGCCGCGTGCCTCGGTGCCCTCGCACACGGCCCCTGAGCCAAGCCTCCTCCCGCCGGCCCCGGCCCCCTCGCGCACCGCGCCTGCGCCCGGCGTCCCCCCGCCGGAATGGGTGCCTTGGTACATGGCCCCCGCGTCCTGGGACATGACCCATCCGCCCCGCCTCCCCTCGCAGGCCACGGCGCCCGTGGCCACTCCCCCTGCCCCCGACCTCCTCCCGCTGGCCTCGGCGCCCTCCCACACGACCCCTGCGCTCGGCCTCCTCCCGCCCTCTACCGCGCCCCCTGAGCCCTGCAAATACTACACCGGCATGGTGAGTTTCACCTGCCATCTAATTTCTGAACCGCTGATTTGATCTGTTCTATGCAACCGCTAATTAATTTGATCTCTTCTGTGCAGCTCTTAGGTCCACGTGTCTATGCTCGTGATCTCTCTCCGCCCGCAGCACCCGCCACCAGCGTCCCTACAGCAGCCTTCTTACCGCCGTTGCCGACAGCTAACCCCGTGAGTAACTGCCTTCCTTGTATTGATCTCATACATATCGTTGGTGTACCCAAGATCAAAATTTATCGTATGAGTTGCCTTAAGATTATCAGTTGGGCTCCTGCATTTTGTGTTTATGAGTGCTCGGTAGTGGCAACTCGTGTTGCTGGGCGACAATGATCACTTCCATTGCTTATCATGTCTTTCAACATCACCTTAAGATGGAATTCCTTTCTTTGGGAACGTGCCATGGCCTGGAATATCAAAGAGCAAGGGAACATTGATACTGGAAAGAAATAGTGGCTGCAGCCTGTAGCAATGAAAGTTATGATGATATATGAATACATGAAATCACTTGCTATTTTACCTTCTTCGACCACGCACTATCCTGGGTCGATGGTACCTTTCTCATTATTCCTCCTGGCACCTGTCACCTTTTGCATATATTTGTCCATAATATGTTATAATCATTATCTATTTCATCCTATTTGTTTTTAGTTGGAACTCATTGTAAACAAGATTTATCCTCTCTTGAAACCTTGGGAAAACCTCATAATATACCATGGAGTTCAAATGGGTGTTTGGCTGGTTCCCTTGCCGTTCTAATAACTCGGTCACTAGCATAGCACTGTCTGTCATCATTCCATTTCGCAGTCATTTTTCATATACGTTATGCAAAGATTAATTAAACAATGAAACAGACTACAAAAACTCGATATTTTCAGTACACAATACGATTGTTTCTTACGCTTATTTATTTTATATGTTCTCAGCTACTTGTATTCAAGGAGTCTATGGAAGGTTGCAAATATGTGGATATGGAGATGAGCGATGAAGAAACGGAAGAGGAGTATGAATCACGCAAGAAGGCGGAGTGGTGCTGCGGAGCCTGATCTATGTGTTGCTGACTCTCAGGATCTGTTTGTGTTCAGTCTCAAGATGTCTTGTGTGTTTGTGTTTCCTCCCATATACGTTGGGCTGGGTGTTTCTCCTAAAAAGTTTTGTCCAGAGTTAAAGTAGATGCATGTCCATAATACTCCGTGGGAGATTAGAAAGCATGTCTATGTTCTCATCATTTTTCTGAATCTGTAGAAACCAAGTTCTCATGGGAAATTTGATGTGGATGAGAAAAACCTTTACTGTTGCTTTCCACTCGTTTGAATTTTATTACAGCTCAAAACAAATCTTTTGAATTTTATGCATTTTGCAATTTGATCACATACATATTATTGGTTATCTGCACATCTAAGCTGAATGGACCTTTTTAATGTTTATTATTGGTTATCTGCACATCTAAGCTGAATGGACCTTTTTACACCAGCGACCCTGAGCATTGTTGATCACCGGTGGCGCCGATTCAGCTCAGAGATATACCTCCTGGTGAACGCATATGTTGACAGTAGGGAGTTGAACTCATTTTCATGTATAGCACGCCTTCTTGCCCACCAGATTGACAATAAAATTACCAATTTTCCAGCCCCAACCCCTCCCAACATATCCACCAGTTCCGCCGATTCAGCATCCATCTCCTCATTTCCATGGCAATTTCCCTCCACCTATGCAATTTGCTGGCCAGGGAATGCATCAAGATTGGCAGCAGCAACAGCATCCGTGGCAAAACCCTCCGCACCCTCCTACAGGGCAGTGGCCTCCGCAATTCAGTCCTCCCAGCCTCAGCATGTATCCAGGGCTCGCAGGGGCAGTTCCAAGGGGCTCCTGGTCAGTATTTCCAGTCTGGTTTTGGAGAGGGCGAGTCCAGTTCATTTCAGCAAAAACTCTCAAGTTCCTGTAGCTACTCAGCAACAGAAGAAAAACCCCAAACCTGTCGGAACTAGTAACGAGCAGCAGAGCAAGAAACCAGTGGGGGTTCAGAGAAAACTGTTGAATCTGCTAGAGAGAGAAAGGAGGAAGTGGTGGTCAATTGTGAATTTATGATCCTAAGCTTTGTGATGTTATTTGCTATAACTGTGGTGACCCAGCACACTATGTGGGTACTTGCTCCACTCCTAAGCTCTGTTTCATCTGTCATAAGGCTGGGCATCATATGGTTGTGTGCTCTGAATGGTATAAGCCTACCTTGGGAGGTCAAATGCTGGGCTGGGTTTCTTCCATTTTGAATCTGGGGATCAGACGGCTATAAGTGGTTAAACCTGGCTAACATTTGTATTGATGTGATCGAGGAAGGAGAGATTGCCAAGCAGGAACTTAAGGATTTTTCAGCTATTTGGAGGACTAATTGGCCTTGGCAGATGAGACAGCTGCCTGAGAAACATTTCCTCCTCATAAAAAAGTCAAGGAATCGGTTGAGCCGCCTTCAATGAATCTTAAGAAGGGGTTCTCTCTTTCCTGGCTTGGAATGGGGAGTGTGAACCTTATAATGAAGTGCAGGATACTTGGGTTACTGTTGCTGGGATACCTGTAAACAAAATGACTTGGAAGACTAATGAGGATTTGCTTGGGGAGGAACTTGAGAAACATCAACAGAGACAGGGAGGATCTGCTATTGACACTGATAAATTTAAGCAATGCAATGTTCAAGATCATTTTGCAATTCAAGCAAATACAACAACCTATTAAAGAAAATATTTCGCAATTCAGAATTTTCCAACGTCATACTTGTTGGATAAGTGAGCAACTAACTTTACTGAGGGCCAAAGGCCAGTACATATACATGTGTGTCAAAGTGCAGAAAACCCCTTATACAACGGGGATATACCGAAAAGGGACTATACACATCTAACACCCCCCTCAAACTCATGGTGGATCAACAACACTGAGTTTGGAGAGGAAAAAAAGGTATCTGCGCCGAGTCGTGCCTTCGTGAAGAAGTCGGTCAAGCTGTAACTCCGAGGCACATAGTGAAGAGCGAGAGTGCGATCTGCAAAGAAGACGCACAAAGTGGGCATCCACACCGATGTGCTTGGTGAGCTCATGCTTCACAAGGTCACGCATAATCTTGATAGCAGCAGATCTTGTCGTGATAAGGGAGTCGAGGTAGTAGCCAACACACCAAAATCCTCAAGTAACCATCGCAGCAGATCACCTCAGTCAACAACATAGCCATGGCTGCGCAACTCAGCCTCCGTACTCGGCGAGAAACTTCTGATCTGCTTTCTTTGTCTTCCGTGCAATCGAGAGCCACCAAGGAAGACATGGCGGTAGGCAATGACGCGTCGATCGGAGGATCACTAGCCCATGTAGCATCGAGTAAGCACGGAGCTCAAGAGAAGCTGGGCGAGGAAAGAAAAGGCGGCGAGAGATCATGCCACGAAGATATCGTAGAACACGGAGGAGGTGACTATAGTGGATGAGAGGTGGGGCTGAAACAAACCGACTCGAGGATGTGAACGGGATAGGAGATGTCGGACGCGTAATGACAAGATAGACAAGGCTACCGGCGAGGTGGCGATAGCGAGTGGGATTAGGAAGAGGGTCACCATCGAGGCACGAAGCTGAACGTTGAGCTCCATAGGAGTCACAGCAGTGCGGTCATCACCGAGAGCAGCTCGAGCAAGAAGATCTGAATGTATTTCTCTTGAGAGATGTAGAAGCCATCGAGGTGGAGGAGATCTCAATCCCAAGAAAATAGCGAAGAGGACCAAGATCAGTCATGAGGAACTGCTTTCGTGAAGGCGGGCCTTAACAAAGGCGATGTAATCGGTGTCGTCACCCGGTGATGATCATGTCATCAACATAGAGAAGGAGAAGAGTCCGACCACGAGGAGACGTGTGAACAAACAATGGCGGGATCATGGTCACTGGGCAAGAAACCAGCCGCTTGTCACCACAGATCTGAAAGCGCTCAAACCAAAGCGTGAGGGGCCTGTTTGAGACAATATAGAGAGCGGCAAGCCTCTGAGACCATACCATCAGAGCATAGTACCCGGTGGTGGCTGCATATAAACCTCCTCACGCAACTCACCATTGAGAAAAGCGTTACGAACATCAAGTTGGGAGATAGACCATTGTGAGCGAAG